>ML780965.1:864513-888508 GCA_009831015.1 Picea engelmannii
CCTTTACCACATCTGGTGGTATGCATTCAAATAATATAATCATGTGATTTAATAACATAGCTCTGGCTGAGGAAATTCTTACCATAATTTCCTTTCAACAATTATGCAAAAAGAGTGATAAAACTCATACCTGCATGACTACCGTTAAAAATTATACTACCTGAATATCTAATAGCAATAGAAGCTTTCATGCTTCTTTTATCAGACTTATAACCAGCTCTTTAGCTCTCTGTTGCTTCCTTCATGAGGTAGCAAAATTACCAACAACACCTGCGACATGCAAGCATTCTTTCCTTGGGTTGGCCAAACAAGCCATAACATACTTGCTGCCAAAAATTGCAACAACTTCTTTCTCCCTATGACCCTTTTTCTTGCGGATCCCATAAGCATTCAATTCTTACAAGATTCCTACAAGTTTCTCCTACATGGCCACTGGCTATGACCACGCGCCTATCCAAAAAGTGTTTCAGGATTTCACGTATCGGGTGTTTCGATATGAGTCACCGTTGACTCTCTCTATCCCTAAAATCTGAAACAAGAGTCTAGTGCATCCGGGTTCGATGGTTCCGGTCAATTCCTTGCGAATCGACAATTCACGTTTCGGGGTTTCGAAAAACAGTTTCCTTTTCTTTTCTTCTAGTCTCTAGTTTTTCGAAATCTACATGAGTTAGATCCAACAACCACTTGATGTAGGCGCGAGGCTACAACCTCACCTCGCCCACTCTCCAGATCACTCGCTCAGTTCATATTCATGAGCCGAAGTGGCTCATTGGACTCCCTTCTGGAATCTCAGTTGAAAACCTGATCCACAGGTCCTTCTTTCCCTCTTACGGCCTCTGCACGTACCTACAAATTTTCCCCGATTCAGAATTTGGGTTTCGGGGTTTCGTGATCCCCAATGACAAGAGTTCCTGTCCTCTTGAACTCCCGATATTCAATGAGCCAATTCACCAATATGGCCCTTTACGCATTAGCCCTCCTGGCTAAATTTCTGGCCCACGTGACCACTAATTCACAAGATCACAGCCTTGTCTCCTTTCGGGGTTTCGGACTTCGCAATTCTGAAATGCAAGGGATTCCTGTCTTCAGGATCCGTGAAATGTCGATCCCCAACTTTCTGTGGATTCTTGGCATGCATCCCAGATGAATGAACAATCCAGATTAAACCTCGGACTTTGCCCAATGCCAAGTCAAACTACTCCCTTATGTGAGTCCCGATGGCCAATTTTCTGGTTGGGTTAATCACGTGACACACGTCCTTCCTTAGATCCACGACCAAAATCCTTTCGTTGTTTCGTGACTCAAAAGGGCCTCGGACTCTTGCTTTCCAAACCTCCGATATGCCGATGGGCTCCCGATCTCGCCCACGTGTCCCAAGTAACAGACGGCTCAGATCAGTTCCAAGAAATTTTCCCATGGAAATTCCTGATCTCTTATACACAGAACTCCCAATTTGCCGAGTCCCGAAAATCCGATGGAGTCTTCCCTTTTCGGGACTTTCCTGATATCTTAGATCTCATCACGCGTCCCCTCAATATGGACGGTCTTGATCGCCTCTCACGATTTCGCGACTTCTGTTGTTCCGAAAGTCTTGTCCTCAGGATTTGCAATCCGTCGAATCCCTATGTGCCGATGGACTCTCTCCTTTCAAGACTTCCCCCGATGGTCTATATCTCCTCCACGTGTTCCCAACAGATGGACGATCCTGATCCAACCTCGCTATTTCAAGATTTTTGATGCCCTGATGACAAAAATCCTCTGTCAACTCAAAACCCCAATAGTCGATATACCGACGAGTCGCTCGATCTCTGCCATGTGTCTCAACTGATGGATAGCTCCAATCGATTCCAAGATTTTCACCATGAAAAATCCTGATTTCATGTCATCATGACTCCCGATTTCACGAATGTCGATATCCCGATGGCCATGCCTCTCGTCGGGACTTTTCCTCTGCTGTTCACGAAGGCTTTAACCCCCGTGCAACTCTCGACAGATCCGATGGCTGTCGGGTCTTTGGATCAAGATCCAACAATCCAGTTCCGTTCTTCATGTGCGCACACTCCAGAGACTAAACTTCAAGCATATTCACCCATTCCAACGGCTGATGGGTTCTTTGCTCTAGATCTGACGATGCATATCATTTCTTCCTGTGCTTGCGCTCCTCTTGCTGCTCCTTGGACGTGAAAACCAACGGTCCAGATCTCCTTCTGTCGTCGATCTGACGGCTGCTGTGCTCCCTCCTGAGCTTGCACTCTTTCTTCCCAGCCTTGGAAGAATTCCAAGTCCTCAAATGTCTCAACCTTTGCTTGTTTCTCCTCTGCGAGCTCCATGAATTTGAGTCCTCGCCTATGCTCTCAATGACGATGTTCCTCCTAAGCTTATCCTTGAATCCACAAGGGATTCTTTGACTTCTGCGCCTCTGCAGAGTCTTCACATGCACACAGAGGTGCTATCCATCCTGAGCTTTCCTGTAGCTTCAACCTCCACAGAAACTCGGTTCTTTTTCTTTCCTTTCTCCCATAGATGGAGAATTTGACTCCCTCTTAGTTGTCCTCCTGCTCAAGAAACCTCCTGCTGAGCCTTCAAGGAGTTCAGCGACCCTGTGAAGATCCTTTAGTGGATTCTTCCTCTAAGTTCCAGAACTCAAAGAGTTCTCTTCTCTTACTATGCCTGTCTGCACAATGCCTCAATGCCCACCTGGTAGAGTATCTTTTCACAGAATGCTCAGCAGTTCTGTCATCTATGCACTTCTTGCACCTTCTCAATGCCCACTTGGCAGAGCTCTCAGAATCCCCTAGTGATTTTGTTTCTTCTTGCTCACAGCAGAGTTCTTCCTCAGCACTACTGTGCATATGCTCAATGCCCACTTGGCAGAGCGTCAAGAATCCTCAGTGATTCTGACTTCTTAGGAACTCACAACTGAGTTCTTCCCAATGCACCATTGTGCATATGCTCAATGCCCACTTGGCAGAGCTTCACAGAACTCCTCAGAGATTATGTCTGCAACTGTGTTTCTCATACACAACCTTCCCTGCTAAGGTGTTCAGCAGCCTCAAGGTCTTATCCCTTTGAGATGTTGATTCCAGCTGTGTGCCCACCTGGCACGTCTTTGTCTGAATCCGTAGAGTTCAGATATGCAACTTCTATGCATGGCTATCAGAACCCACAGTGTTCTGTCACACCCTCCTGGTATGAAGCCTCAAAGACCTCTCAAGCCTGAAACCAAATCAACTCCTACAAATGCACAACTACATCTACAACATAAATTCATAGAACACACCAAGACATTCATTCAACACAGAAATACATGCAGATAAAATTGCTTCTGCTTGTATTAATAAAATGCCTCTTTACAAAGGTGTTCCTGAGCTCAGAATTTAACAGATTCTCAGCTCCTTCTCTCCTCTGCTCTCTACTCACAGACTCTCTCCTATGCTCCCACACACTTCTGGTGTGGAGTCCTCTCTCCCTGTGGACATATGCCACACTGGCTGCAGTCTCATAACGTCGCTATACCTCCTGAGCTTAAAAACTCGTCTAGCAACTCCTTGACACTTTGGAGCAAACCAGGGTCCAAAATTGGCCTTCCAGACCCAATTCCCCCTCGCATTCTCGGTCCAAAGACCACCCCACTGGCCCATCTAGGCTCAGTGTTGAAACCTTGGCTCTGATACCAAATTGTAGTGTCACTTTTCACTACCGAGGCTTTCAAACCTCTCACTAACCAATCTGTACATGGACTTTTACATAAAACATATAGAATTGTATAATCACATGCGTAGCAACAAAGAGATACATTTTAATTCTCAGAATAAACATATAGTTACTGTTATAATTAGACAATCCATAGCTTTCAACAGTAATTCATTTACATAGCGGAAAACATGATAACATATCCAGTACAGTCATGATAAAATGTGGTAAAAATATAATTAAACACTTATCTTGTGACAGTGGAGAAATCCACCAACCAATTGCAGGCCTTCCACGAACCTCCCAGCCGTAGACCGCACTGCTCCTCAACTCAACAGTGGGTCACCCCCGAGCTAGGACTGAGCTCCACCCCAGGGCAAGAAATCCAAACTCAGGCTGAGGTTAGGGAATTCAGTCACACACAACCACCAGGAAGAATGCTCTCCCAAGAATCTCCCATGCTCACTGCCCACAGACCCTCATTCCCCACATGCCTGTTCCACCCCAGGAGAGTGCACCTTCTCTGTCACCTGGACAGTCCTTCGGCTACCAGTCTCCCTTACCTTGGGTTACAGGAAAAAACCGGACCGGAAGTCTCTGGGTTCTGTGGCAGCTACAGGGTTCCTTCCAAGAGCTCTCTCCTTCCTCTGCGCACTCTCTCACCTGGAGGGAGTCGCTCACAGGCCAACAAGCCTCACGCAATCCAAAATTGTGTGCCACAACAAACATAGGGAAAATGGACACAGGCTTCCCAAGAACTGGTTCAGCAGTCACAAGATGTTCTCACGGTCAAGATTTCAGAATAGGTTTCCACGCACAAGCTCGCTCAGCTTTTCCTAGGCAAAGAGAGACTCTTCCCTGAAATTGACATGAACATTTCATTCAGGGAACACACACATTAGTTTTCTCTCACAGACAGACTCCATGGCTCTGAACAAGGGTAAACACGCATTCTTCAGCACCCAACATAGGCTTCCTCTCTATAACAGACATACATGAGGTCTCTTGCAGACTGGCTCATACCGTTCCTGCTCAGGGCAGTTGGGTCGAATGGAATGCGAGAGATTTCTTCTCCCCCCACGACTATTCCTTTCTGTTTTATTTGCATGCGTCAGGGTGGACATTTGTCACCCTGGGAACTGCATGCGTTCCATCCACATGCCTCCCTGTACACGCCTTTCCTTTTTGCTAGGAACTTAGGATAAAATAATATGCACATGGCTTTTTAGGAAATAATATTAAAATATTATTCCAGGCCTAAGCCCCTAGGCTTAGCCCCTAGGCTCAACACTCAGCCCCTTTCCCACCTTCCAGCCCCTAGTTCCTTGCCCACTCTGTGGATGCTCAGTCCCCCTTCACTCATTCATCATGGTCGGTCTGCACCTGGCGATGTTTATATTTTATTGATTATTTTGCATACATACAAGTACAACAACAGGATCCTGGCCTTCAAACACTTAGGCTTCTTGGCCTAACAAACACATAAGCCTACCGGCTTATACAAAACTTGTCTCACCAGCCTATAGAACATGTTTGCAATTCATTTCATATATCATTATTTGCAACGGGGCTCGGCCTTGGGGACACTACAATATCCACCAATCCCATGATGTCATCTTGGAGGGTCTAGGGTTTCATGCAATGATGTTCCAGTGAAAGAAGGAAATTTGCACAACGTTATGGAAGAAGGTTGTGTGATTAAGCCCTAGGAGGGCCAACGTTCCATCATTAGAGGAAGTATGTCCATCATGAGATCTCAATGTCACCCTATAAAGGGAATGACATTGTTGAAATATTGTAACTACAAAGAGTATTCTATTTATTATTGATGTATTATTCATTAGATCAATCCCCTTTTGTGGATTGATCATGTCGGGCATTGTAAATGACCGAATCCCCTTTTGCAAATTGGTCAAACCCTAATTGTAATATGCAAATTAAGAAGTCATCCCCCAGGAAAATTAAAGTGGTTCTAACCACCCAGAAAGACAAGTCAGCCCTGCCAGTGAAGAGACACCTCCTTTCAGTGCTTGCTAGTTTGTATAAATAAAGGAATCCAACCACTCATTTGTTCACTCACTCAGGTCACTCATCTAGTGAGCAAGTATTGAAGGAAGTTGAAGTTACCAATTGTCAGAAGAAGGAAGAGAGAGAAGTGCATTGATTGGGAGAGGATATTCTCTAGGGTTAGGTTTATTGTCTTGGCATTGTATTGGCTATCTATATTAAGGAAGTTTTTGCTAGGTTTTCTTCCCCGTGAGGGTTTCCTAGGATAAATGTTGTGCATCTTGTGATTGTGTTTCTCTTAGTGATCCTATTTATGATATGGTTATATAGTAAATTGAAAAGAAACCTAATAATAGCTTAAAATTTAAATGGTATCAAAGTTAAGCTGAAGAGAGCATCTTTCACAGGAAAAAGAAAAATGTCATTATTGTCGTACAAGAAACTTAGGGCTTTTTATTAAAGAGGAATTTCAGCCCAAAGGTCATCTAGAAAAGTGCACCCTAGCCTAAGGAACTCATTAGCACCTTCAACGTACCTTTTCAGTGGATAGAACTCTCGAAAAGTCAAACCCTAGTTTTCACCAGTACCAGAAGTACCAGAAAACCAAAAGCACCAGAAAACTAGAAGTACCAGAAAACCAGAAGCACCCGTCCAAAAATCTACTGGTCAATTTTGAAGGGGAAAATTTTGGATTTTATGAAATTTAACCACACCAGGCTACATGCCTCAACCAAATGCACCACCTGGTAAGTTCAAAATTCAATTCTGAGAATTTTCATTTTTTGGTCATTTTCCTAGCTCTGGGTAAAAGATGTCTGCAAGCACTAATCTTGTTGACAAGTTAGAAGGTGTGGAAAAATTTTGTGCCTATAGGTATAGAATTGCACTCATTCTTGAAGAGAATTACCTAGCAAGATTCATTAAAGAGAATGTACTAGAACTTGCCGATGCTACAACTAAAGAAAAACACCAAAAAGACACAGTTAGGGCCAAAAGAATCATTGCAGATTCTATCAAAGATCACTTGATTCCTCAAGTGGCATAAAATAAGACTCCAAAAGAAATGATTGATGCCCTAACCCAATTATATGAAGGAAGGAACATCAATAAGAAGATCAATCTAAGAATTCAACTCAAGAATAGAAGGATGCAGAAAGGAGAAACAATTCAGGAATATTTCTCCAGAATATCACAATTCAAAGAACAACTAGAAGCTAACTCCATAAGAGTTCTAGATAAGAAGAAATATGTTTCAAAGATCAGATGCTACAACTATCAAAAGTTGGGACACTTTTCCTATGACTTTCCTCAAGGAAACGGGAAAAGAAAGCATCAAACACATGTGGCAGAGGAAGAGGAATCTCCTCCCTTAAAGAAAGCTTTAGTAGAAATTGAGAAATATGTACTTTAAGTTGAAGATAGTTGATCGGAATAAAGATAGCAAATGGTGGAGCTCGTGGAGCCTCTCCACACAAAAACAAAAGATAAGTATTCATGTTCATTTTTAGTATCTTGTTTACTTTAATACTTTATCATTACAAGTTAGATTTTTGTGAGAATGTTAATTAACCTCGTTTTATTTCAGTGTCTATGCAAACTTATCAAAGAAGAGGATAAAGAAAGAAAAAAAATATTTATTTCAGGTATGATCACTCATGAGAGTGAAAAAGATATGTGTTTAGCTATGATAGTAAGGGAAAATTTGGTAATTTCATAGCTAGAGTGAAAAAGAGTTCAAAATTCTTATTCATGATTAGGGTTTCAGATGTGTACATGGTTGAAAAAAAAATTCTTAAGAAAAGATGTGTACTACTCTGATAGAAATCATGATATAGTTTTATTTGATTACTGCTTATTGTTATTGACTGATAGGCTAAGTGGCATATCTCAGAAAGAATATTGCAAGTAAGTTTACAGGTCTCAGAAGAAAGAACTTATGCCTTAACTTGCAGAAGTTGGACAACATGAGAAGGAATTATGATATGGTGACAGTCAGTAAAGACCAAACAATATCCAATATTTATATAGGAGCGGGAGGCTCCTAAAGTTGCAGAACATAAATTTTCAAGATGAAGAGAAAGATGGATACTCAAATATAGTTGATGATATGTAGGTAACTGCAGGTTGTTCCAGTATCATTCTTATAGATGCAGAGGGAGAAGGTTGATCTAGTATGAAGTTAGAAAGAAAGAAATGTTCGAACTCAAGAAGGCACCCAAGATATTACAAAAGAAAACTTCAAGGATTATGATTAGAAGCTCTTAGTTTGGTGCAAGAGGGAGCTATGTCTCCGAGTTCAAAATGGAGGATCATGATTTGGTGCAGTTAGGAAAGAAGATGGATGGTGCCCAGATATTTTGATCAAGATGAAATTTATCCAATAGATGGATGGTGCCCAACATATGGATAGCATGGTATTATACCATGGAAAGATTTTGGACCATAAGAGATTTTTTTCAGATCCCATAGCTAGACCTTCGTATAAAAGAGAAGAGACCTTTGTAGAGAACGAATGATCAATACCATAGGTATACCTTCATAGAGAAGGAAAAGAGAAGAGACCTTTGTAGAAAAGGAGAAAGAGAAGAGATTTGTAGAGAAGGAAGAGACCTTCGTAGAGAAGGGTAATGCGAAATTTGCCAATATTGGCCTCTGTCCAAGTGTTGAGTTTTGGATACTCTAGGGACATGCTAGAATACCCTTGTAGAGAGGGATGTGATCACCCTTGTAGAGAGGGATGTGAACACCCTCGTAGAGAGGAGTGTGGATGTTTATCCAAGGGGAAACATGTAGATACTCTCCTCTAGCCAAGGATTGAGTAGCCTGGAACACAAACCTTGACCATGTGGAATGATTAGTTGGCTCTTGAGGTTTGTGTCATGATCCTACATGGATCATGGAAAGGGAGTCTAGTCTTTCCCAGACTATCATATTAGCTTCTCTAGTTCATGTGGGATGACTAGGAGTGGAGTTATGGTAGTATTCCTCCCCAATGGATGGGTGATATAAATGACTACAAGAGAAGGGAATGCATAAAAGGAATGACAAAACTCATAGAATATATTCTGTGTGAAGATAAGACATCTTCTGTGTGAAGATAAGACATCTTCTATGTGAAGATAAGATATATTTTGTGTGAATATAAGAAAGAGTATCTTCTGCATGAAGATAAAGACAAAATCACTTATGATGATTTATACACATGTCAGTCGTGATGCCAGATGACCAAGTGGATTATATTGATGCCTCGTGTTATCAAGTTGATGTTGTTACCCAGTTGATGATGTTGATGATTTTACCTAGTTGATGATGTTTCCCAGTTGATGATGCTATCCAGTGGATGTTGTTACCCAGTTGATGTTGTTTCCCTCTCTCTCTCTCCCGATGATGTTGTAGAATACCCTTCTTGTTAACAGTGAGTGTTGAAATATTGTAACTGCAAAGAGTATTCTATTTATTATTGATCTATTATTCATTAGATCAATCCCCTTTTGTGGAGTGATCATGTTAGGCATTTTAAATGACCAAATCCCCTTTTGTGGATTGGCCAAACCCTAATTGTAATATGCAAATTAAGAAGTCGCCCCCCAAGAAAATTAAAGTGATTCTAACCACCCAAAAAGACAATTTGGCCCTGCCAGTCAACAGACACCTCCTTTCAGCACTTGCCAGTTTGCATAAATAAAGGAAGCCAACCACTCATTTGTTCACTCACTCAACTAACTCATCTAGTGCGCAAGTATTGAAGGAAGATGCAGTTACCAGTTGCAGGAAGAAGGAAGAGAGAGATGTGCATTTCTTGGGAGAGGATATTATCTAGTGTTTGGTTTATGGTCTTGGCATTGTATTGGCTATCTATATTAAGGAAGTTTTTGGTGGGTTTTCTTCCCCATGAGGGTTTCCCAAGATAAATGTTGTTTATCTTGTGATTTTGTTTCTCTTAATGATCCTATCTATGCTATGGTTATCTGGTAAATTGAAAAGAAACATAATAGTAGCTTAAACTTTAAGAGACATCACCCTACTATGGTTTTATTGTTGCGTTTTTGTAAAATTTATTTTTTGTAGTGAATTTTCAGGGTCGGCACTGATTTTTTGACCCAAAATTAATTAAAGTTCAAATTATTGTATAAATAAACATAAAACACTTTCATTTTGGATCATAAATCTCATTTTGGGATTCAAGAGGAGTAAAATTTTCTCCCTCTTGAGGAGTACTTGGCTGATTTGGTGAGGTGCATCTCTCTTGGAGACTTGTTTTGGAAACTTGGATCAAATTTATGAATTTTTATGGCAATCTAGTGTTGTTTTGCATGATTATTCTTGGTGCAAGTAAGTAAATTTTACTTTTGTCATTTATTTGAATGGTTAATGTATGGTTTACTTTATAATATGAGATTATGAAATTGCATTCCTAATTAATGCTATAAGTAAAGAACTTAAGGTGTTATTTATTTTCTTTCTCATTTTCCAAGCTTTACTAAGTTGATCTACAAATTTGTCAAACCTCTAAAGCCCTAATGTGATAGTGCTTTGGAGGTATTGATCAAGTTGATGTTGCACAATAATTTAATCCAAAGTAGCCATAAAAGAAGGAGGTGCTAGGGACTATAAGAGTCTACACCCTAGCCACCTTTCTTCTCAAGGATTAGAACCTAGGAGGACTTAAGGTATTACTCCTCCTAACCATCTTTTCCCTTATTAAGTCTACCTTATCATTATGTTGTCATCCTAAACAGAGTCACCATCCTTGAATCCGTTACCTTCTTGAAGGCACTAGTTTTTAGATCCCATCTCCTTGACAAAACTATCAACCTTCAAACTTAAAATTCCACTTGCTATCTTTCTAACCTAACTTACTAACCTAGCCCAGAACTAATAACTTTTAACTTGTTGTTGTTATAATCATTGATACAACCATCTTATAGCAACAAATTTTCTACAAAATCTAAATTAATGCTAGGTAAAAACTTATAAAGATTCTTATGTGATCCAAGTGGATATCAGTGGCCACCCACCTATTCCAACTAGCTCAAAACAATCTTTTGGAAATTTACTATTTTTAGTAGTTTTTCAGTTCCTAAACTTTCGGGGCCATTTTGAGAGCCTAAATGAAGTTTTTTTTAGGATTTATCACCTCAATGACTCCCAATGGCTCTCATTTATCCCCCAAAATGAATCTCCTCGAAAATACCTTTCCAATGAGCTATCGTGCACCCAAAACAGAAAGTGTATGCCAAAGTTACACCCTCGGGAAGTTGATACACCAAACTACTGAAAACAGGGTCCACAAAACTATTGGATTTTCATATTCCGGGGTTAGGGTTTTGGATTTTATTTATATTAAAAAGAAATTTAGAGCCTCATTGTAATAAACTTCTTGCAAATGCGAGTAGCCATCACATTTCTTCTGAGAGATAAGATGCCACCATTCTAGCGAGTCTTTCACTCTGTATTTCTACACTTTTGTACATTTCGCTCATTAATAGAAATTGTGTATTATTGTATCTATGTGTTTATGGTTTTATCTCTGATAAATCTATGTTATATCATTAGATTTCTGATATATCTTTGTACATTTATTTATTATATCTCCTCTTTCATTTTGTGCTGAAAATAATCTGGATCACTGGTATGAGAGAAGGCTACTCTTGATCGTTTTTTTTTTTTCAGTGCATGTCCCCGATGAGGTACAAGTATAGAAAGTTGGGTCTCAATATTGTCTCTATTGAGGAAAATCTCTTTCTCACACCCAAGAAACCCTCCATGGCGGAAGAAAATAAAAACAACAGAGAAGAAGATTTTATTAATCTATTTCTTGAGCAAACTCTCATGTGACAGAGGGACAAAATGATGGAGAATTTTGCCCATGTCCTGCAATTTTTGTCGATAACAACAGACACATATTCATCAAGAAACCACTTTGGAGGCACCTCTCCTTTTAAGATAAAAGTTAATTTTTATATTCCCATATTTGATGGACAAATAGATGTGGATGCCTTAGAAAAATGGTTAAATCTTCTAGAAGGTTATTTATCTGTTCATAATTTCTCTGACATGGAAAATATCACCTTCACACTCCTTAACGCTCTCCCCCATGTCAAACATTGGTGGGAAAATTACTAGGAGAAAATTTCCACAGAGGAGTCTCGAATATATGGGGTCGAGCCCACTTGGGATTTTTTTGTGGATGCGTTCAAGGAACAATATTACCCTGTTGGTAACTATGATGACCGGTACATGAGATGAACCATGCTGCATCAAGAAAGGGGCCAAGTAGTGTCGGAGCTCACCAATATATTCCATACCTTGCACACCAATCTGGGTATAAAATATTCTGAGCAACATCTGGTTCTGAAATACCGCAAGGATCTATATAGGTACATCCAAACTGAAATGGAGTTTCTGTAAATCTCATCGTTGGGAGCTACCTATTGATATGTTGTCGAAATTGATCATAAATTTAGGCACCAGAAAAAATAGGAGTTTGGGTCTGCAAATCCACAACAACCAAAGTATGATAAAGACGACCTGAACAAACAACCTCCTAAAAACCAGTGTAAGCCAAAAGAAAAGAAGGGTCACCGAAAGATGAAGAACACTAGAAAGTGGTGTGATTTCCACACAATCCCCTAGAACAACACCGATGAATGTCACTCAAAATAGTCATTGGTGGCTGAGATCAAAGAGAAGGATCCAAACCCTGATTCAGAATCTGATTCAAAAAATAATGGGAAAAGACAAATCATCGACGCAGACCCCACTGCTACTATCGTGACCACAACAATTCAACTAGAAGAACAAACAAATCATGAAGAGGGGGAGCCCATTTTTCATTCATAGATGTGTTTGAAGGGGACCCCATTGCATTTCATTGTTGATAGAGGAAGCCAGAAGAACCTCATCTCAACAATGGTCATCAAACAGTTGGGATTGTCAACAACAACACACCCGCAACCATACAACACCGGGTGGCTTCACCAGTGATGAGATCTCCATGTCAACCAGTAGTGTTTCCTATCATATGGCATCCAACCCTTCAAGGATGAGGTATTGTGTGATTTTTCCCCTCTGTATGTCTGTGATGTTCTTTTGGTCCAACCATATATGTGGAAACGTCATGTTGTTTATGAGTCTCGACCCTATACTATCATTATTACTCTGGGGGGGTCATATCTATAGAATACCAGAGGTAGTTACGATTACTGTTCCACCAAAATAGTGTCACAAGGTAATCTGTCATACTGTAAAATCCATCCTCTTCACAACCTATTGAAAAGGTGAACATAAGGACATTCCAACCACTGCAGCCTTGGCCCAAGGCCTTTCTTTCAAACAGAAGAAGATTGCAAAATAGAAAGAAGATATTTTTTATTCACCTACAATGGTACCTACACACTACCCAGTGAAGCCAATATACAATAGGTTGGTTGAAAATATTCAACCGCTCTAACAAAAGGTTCATGAGATTCTTCAACAAGCAAATAAGCGCAACTTCTCCAACAAGGCAAGCAACTCACCAAGATTCAGATTCAACAAACACTTTCCCCTCTCCCCTAGGAAATAAATGCAATGGATACCATTTCTTCATAAGGAGGGAGGATTGATCCAAGTGGATATCGGTGGCCACCCACCTATTCCAACTAGCTGAAAACAATCTTCTAGCAATTTACTATTTTTAGCATTTTTTTCAGTTCCTAAACTTTTGGGGCCATTTTGAGGACCTAAATGAAGATTTTTTGGGATCAAGCACCTCAATGAAAATTAAAGTCTCTCATTGAGCCCCCAAAATGAATCTCCTTGAATATATCTTTCCAACGATCTATCATGCACCCAAAACAGAGATTGTATGTCAAAGTTACGCCTGCTGGAAGTTGATACACTAAACTACCCAAAACGGGGTCCACAAAACTGTTGGCTTTTCATCTTCCAGGGTTAGGGTTTTGGATTTTATTTATTTAAAAATGCATTTAGAGCCTCATTGTAATCATCTTCTTGTGAATGTGAGTAGTCTTCTCATCTCTTCTCAAAGATAAGCTGCCACCATTTTAGTGAGTCTTTCACTTTGTATTTCTATTGTTTTGTACATTTTGCTCATTAATAGAAATTGTGTATTACTATATCTTTGTGTTTATGGCTATATCTCTGATAAATCTATGTTATATTATTGTATATATGATATTTCTCTGTACATTTCTTTATTATATCTCCTCTCTCATTTCATACCAAAAATAATCTGGATCATTATGACATTTGATTATCATTCTTCCTAGTAAATGTTATCTTTTCATTGTCTTTTCAAGCCATTTTGAGGCATGTTTCTTGCAGTTGTTACAAAATACCTCTTGTTATTGTAAACTTTATTTTTTCTACAATTTTATATCAGCTAGCATATATTTCATTGGTTTATTATTTTATCGAAGCATTAATATCATTTTTTTACTTGAAACTAACTATATTGTTGTCTTGTTAAGGGCAGGACCACTTCACTTCTGCACTTGCTTCATTTCTTAAGACATAAACCCAACAATACCACTTGACTTGAGTGACCAGTGAGAGGGGGGAACAATCTTTCATTTTTCTTCATTTCACCAGCCCTTTAGGTCACTAGGGACATCTCCCTTGGGGTAATTTTATCTTACTCCTAACTAGAAAGGGGTTTCCTATTAAGGTGATAGTGATAGGTCACCCCTGTGTTACGCCAATGTTGTCCCACTTGCCTTGGGATTTGGGCAAGTATAGATTGTGCGATAATAGGTCTGTTAAAGGAGGTTGACATTATATTTGGAGAATTATAGTCTATAAGAGTAAACAAGGCCACGATGGTAGTCACTTCCTCTCCTATGATGATATTTCAAGGTTTTCCTATAAGTGAAAAATATTCAATAAGTATGGTTGAGAATTGTTATCGGAGAAGTTGCAGGTTGGGAAAATCCCGACCCAACCACCAATTGGCGACAACTATGAGAGGACCTACCCACTGTCACCTTAGGCAGGTGTCCACATCACTTTAGAGGTGAGGTAGTCACCTCAAGGGGGGAATCCCAATGACCCTAGGGGGATTGAGATGAAAAGTGAGATATATGAAAGAAATCCCCTAAAGGTAAAGTTTATATATGGAAAAAAGAACTTGGAAAATATTCTATAGGGTTTCTTAAGGTTGCCAATGATTTGAGTAACCTTGCAAGTCTTAATACCTACCCGAGACACAAAGAAAACCAAGTATATGATATAATATGTTAGTTGGACAAGCAAGTTAAGCTTGTTGTCCCTAATTGCAGAAAAATTCAATGATATATATCAGCATATAGAAGATAATAAAGGATGCAAAATAAGTGATAAAATTATAATTGAATAAGCAAGAGACAAACTAGTGAAAGCTATCTTAACTCAACAATGATAAAGCAAGGCTGAAACAAAAGCTTAATGGAGTGGTATTTATCAGCCTTATGGCCGTAAAAAACCAATATTTATAGCAGAAAAATAAGCCATGAAAATCACTTCTAAGTTTCTCAAAAGGTGTGCTATGGTTAGTAGTTTGTTAGGGAAAAGTTGTAGCCAATTCCTAGGGTTAGTTTAGGAGTTATCTAGGGTTAGAGAGTTAGTTTTCTACAACCCTAATAGTTGTAGGTTAGTTTTGTAACAACAACAAGTTTCAGTGGATGAAATAGGATTCCTAAATGAGGTAAGAAAGCCTAAGGATCAAGGAACAAGTTCCAAGTGAGAGAACTTTAAAAATTGAAACTTTCATGTTTACCAATGCAATGTTTTGTTTCTCCAATACAACGACTAATGCCTTTAGTTATGGGTTAATGGGGTCAAAAGAAAAGAGTTAAGGCTACTACCTCCTTAGGGGTAAAAATGATCTTATCCCCCAAGGAAATAAACCTATCTAAGGTTTAAAACTAATGGGTGTATGCAATTATACTCCCTACCTAGCCTTAGCAAAATCATCCTTGAGATTGAATTACAAATGATAGCAACAAGTAAAAAGAATTATCAATCCAATAGCAACAAGATCAACCATAATATTTCAAGATAAACCATCACAATAGACAAATAATTACCTCCAAGAGATAGCACATCATCATCATCAACTCCACAACCAAAGAAACACCATATCATAGCACAAGATAACAAAAACCCTCAAGGGGAGCAAAAATTTCAGTCTTCTACTTCTCACAATGGGAGAGTTATAATTTAAAATGAGATCTTATGATATATATTTATACAAAATGTCATTCAAATATTTTTTCCACATAATTTTAGGATAAACCAAAAGATTAGGGGTTAGCAACCCTAATATTTCTCCTTAACAAAATAATATTAAACAATTCATTCTAATTTTCACTTTTTGCACAAATGAAAACCCTAAAGTAAGACATCACCCATCTAGGGTGACATTTTTTGTTCTTTTAGGTCAAACATTGAGTTGGAGATGACTGATTTGGGCCTCCAAAGGCCATGTGTCTCTGATACAACCTTGTATTCCATGATCCAAGGGTTCCTTCATTTAAAACGTTCCATGTGTACTCATCACCACCTCAAGCCCCTCAAGCATGACGTCAAGCCCCTCAAGCATGACATCAAGCCCCTCAAGCATGACGTCAAGCCCCTTAAGGTGACGTTATAGGTATCTAAAGAAAATTGTTTGGTTTGTCAGGGCATGGTGAGGGTGTCCAAGGTGCCTTCTAGGCCTCCAAAGTTTTGTCTAATTCATTCAACATGTGGGGCCTTGGTATCCAACCTGTGGGCTTGAAGCCCCATGGAAGCCCAAGCTAGGATTGTTCTTCCAAAATTGTCCACCAACTAGGTCCTGTAAAGAAAAATAAGCACACCCTCCAAGGATATCAAGTCATAATATCATGGGGAGTAAATCAATAAATTATCCACCTAAGCATGTGCATCAAAGATTACCCGGTCAAAAAAATAAGGGCTCAAACACATTATGCAACTTGCCAAGCTTGGATATGGGAGGGTTGATGAGGTGTCCTATTGGGTAGATCTTTCCCTAGGTCAAGGAGTATTTCCCAAGTGATCCCTCTCTAATTCATGTGAAGTAAATGAAGTGGGTTATGGATCAAGACTCACTAGGCATGGGGTTCATTACATACAAGGGGTTGTAGTGTCTCATTAATGGGCACCTTTGTAGAGGGTGTGTGGCACCTTCGTTTGAAATGAAATTTTTCCAATCCCATACTCTTTCCATTATTTGTTTCTTTCATGTTTTAAAGGATGAATTGAAGGCCATTTCCCCAGCGTGGTGTCCAGATAATGAGAATGTCACTCACAAGTATCTTGCAGAAATGAAAAGTTTGGCTCGTGATGAGACCCCCTTTCTCTCAGCCATGCAACTAAGAGCCATTAACCTGGCTTGGTGACCATATTATGGTAATGTCATACCACCAGATACCCGTGATTATGATAGGTTGACTCGTGACGAGACCTCCTATCCTCCAACTAACCCCCCGAGCATTCACTATAATTTATTCTTGTGGGTCCCCCTTTTCTTACAGAGAAGCGTTTCATTGCTTTCTTAGGGGATCCCTAGGTGAAGCATATGGAAGGTTTATATATAGGTTTTTATGTTTTTTACCAACATCAATCTCTCTGGGCCGTCATCCCCTTCTTCCCATAAAATGAGGGACAACCCCTTCTTGAGTCAATATACCCTTAAATCTCAAGAGACAAGGAAATGGGGGGGTTTATTTGATGGAAAGTGATAAGTATGGTTGGGAATGATACAATGACTCTTCAAGGGATTTACTAGTAGAAAACCCATTCTCGAGGAAGACCACTTACTAGGGCACAATGTCAACCACCAAGGTGAAATGGGGCAAAAGGCATAATCTCCAATCATATATCATGAAATCTAAAGAAGTCTAAGATAAAACATACTCAAAATGCCTCAAATATTGAAATGACACTCACCATAATACCTTACTTTTACCTCATGGAGCAATGTCTAGTGCCTCTCGGAAGCCAGCTAGTGTGGTGGATGCCATATGAATATCCTAACCTTTGTGGTGGTGAAAAGGGTATCTATATGTGAAAGTGGATATTTTTGGTCATGTAGTCTCTCAACACTCCATGTCTGCAACCTGAGGGCCTCGAGACATAATCTCCTTATTTATCCCACAAAACGGGGATAATATCTGGCTCCTTCTTGGGGACATGTGTTCGTCGTAGAGTGCATGAGAACCAAAAACTCTTCTGGTAGACCTATGCTTGCCAAAAATTAGATAAAACCATCAAATCATATAGGGTGGTGCTATCACCCTTCATCCATATATATAAAAATCCAAAAGCAAAAACTATTCTAAAAAAAAAAAAATTGGCATTTTATTAAAAAATTCTAAACTAAATATGCAATCAATATGCAAGTAGAGGAAAATGAAAAATGAAATGCATCTAAACTAAAATGAGCAATCAATATGCAAATTCAAGGAAATAAAGATGACCTACCTACTTAACTAGGGCCTCGGGGCCATGAAAATCAAGTGATGGGTGATGTCAAGTAAAGTCATACAACTAGTGAAACCAACTAATAATCTCATCAAAGTATATCCCCCTATTCTTAATCATGTAATACAACAAAGATAATTCAAGCACATAATAATCATGAGTATAAACAAACATATAATCGATCATGAAATAAAACTCATGGAGATGGGTGGGAGGGAGGAAATCCTATTGGAAAGAGAAACCATCAGCTTGGTCATCCTGCCTAAAAGTGTAGCCACAATCTTGAAAAATCTATCTTTGAAGAGGGTTACCATATGTAGACGACAGATCATCTTCATCTTCACTAAGAAAATCACTACTCCCTGAAGGTTGAGAAAGGGTAAGATATCCCTACAAAAAATGTTGGTTTCCCAAACAAGGGAAAACGGGGTAGGCAAAACCTTAGAGAAAAAATCCTCCATCAAACTTAGGAAACGTCTCTTCTTTGTCTGCAAATCCCTTCCCAAAGTATCAACATGAAAGTGATTTTGTTTGGTAGTGCATACCTC
The DNA here is from genome assembly GCA_009831015.1 of Picea engelmannii. NCBI lineage: Eukaryota > Viridiplantae > Streptophyta > Pinopsida > Pinales > Pinaceae > Picea > Picea engelmannii. The sequence goes on from ML780965.1 coordinate 883,227, forward strand.
AGACTGCTTTGGGATGGCCACGACGTGGTGTCTATAAAAATTTGAGCACGATGAATGAAAATCCTCATAGAACAAGTCTGCATCCTCAAAAAGGTATGTATCAAGGGATGAATGAATATTACCCTAAGTATACTGCAACAAATTTGTAACCATATCATCACTAGGCTTCCAAATGTCTGGACCATACATGCATGAATACCGGTCCTCTAACGATGACAAATTAAACCCCTTTTCTTGGGGGCTACCTTCAATTTCGTAAATGGGGTCTCGATAAAAAAATGAAACAACCAAAATACCATCTACGTCTCCCAAATTGTATGAAATCATAAATGTGATCATCAACTATATTCAGGGGTTGTTCCATGATTTCATCTGTATCATAGGAGTTTACTACTTCTTCACAAGACTGGAGAACTTAATCTTCTTCCAGAGGGAAAGAAGATAACAATGTCATGTTCAGGCCTTCTACAAGAGAAACTTCATTGATATCCTTTTGGAATCTTTCTTCATTTCCACAATCATGGAATAAAGCATCATCAAAGTTTTCAAAAGGATTATAAATTACCATGCTCCCCTTTTGACATACAGGAAGAAAATAAAACCGGATGTCTTAATCAAAGGAGCAGGCCAACGCAACTACTTCATCTTTAGAAGGATCTTCTTTCTCTTGGAAAATTTCTTCATGTATTTTCACTTCAACCAAGTCTTTGTCATATTCAATAGAATCAAAGAATTCACCATCTTGATCTTGATCTCTAACAAGTTTGTATAATTCTTTGGGCATCAATAAATATTGATCCTGAGTAATTGGAAAACCTTCCTAGTAGCCATACCTTTTTGTCACAATGTCACACAATGATTTTACTCCGAAATAGGAAATGACAACCTCCCATACCATGTTCATAGTAGGATTCCTCTTATAATTCCGAAGGATAGAATTGTACTCTTTCTTTCTTTGCACACAAAACTTGACCAAGAAGTCCTTATCATGGTAGTGTTCAAGTAATTTTTCACATAACTCTTCGTCTTCCTATATGTTTTCCTTGATGAACTTGAAACTTTCCTCATTACTATCATCCTTAGTCTCTTCTTCTTCTTCAAATGTGCTTTCATCGATTTTTAGAAAAAGTGTTTCTTTCAAGCCTTCAATAAAATCTGAAAGAAACGAGCATCCCTGGAGAATGTCCTCAAGGTCTTGAATAGTGTCTTCAAGATTTTTATGGCCCCAATGCTTGAGGAAGTATCGGATAAGGATTAGTGAGGAATAAATACTTTTGGGGATACAAGAATATCTGATCTAATCTCATTGCATTTCTTCAAGAGATAAGAGAAACAACCATATAATCACATCTTCTTGTTCTACACTATAGTGTATGATGAATTCAACAAACTCGGTGACATGTGTGACAACTGATGATGGATCACCATTGAACTTAGGGACATGAATCAAGTGTTTCATTGGGAATTTATTTGGATACCAATAAACCGTTTGAACATCCAAGGCTTTGTATGCCTCATGAAATTGCCATAGAGACATCTTTCCATTACTTGGGAAAACACTTCAAAGAAGTTGTCAGATGAGATCAAACGGTGGAAAGGGATAACCTGAGAAAGGTGGGTTCTTGGAAAGAGGAGTCACTAGATTAGCTTCAAGAAGAGATCATCAAGAAAGGTGGAAAGGGAACATCCCTTGGGTGGAGTCATCAGGAAAGCTAGGGAAAAGGATTTGGGATAGCTTTCCAAAGTGTCATTGGGGTTTGGAAGAGGATTCAAAATCCTCCCCAGCAATGGCACCAAAATGTTATCGCACAAGTTGTAGGTTGGGAAAAGCACGACCCAACCACCAATTGGGACAACTAGGAGAGAACCTACCCATTTTCACCTTAGGTAGGTGTTCTTGTCACTTTAGAGGTGAGGTAGTCACCTCAAGGGGGGAATCTCGTTGACCCTAGGGAGATTGAGATGAAAAGTTAGATGTATAACGGAATCCCCCTAAAGGTCAAGTTTATATATGGAAAAGGGAACTTGGAAAAGAGTCTAGAGGGTTTCTTAAGGATTCCAATTATTTGAGTAACCTGCCAAGTGTTAATACCTGCCTGAGACACAAAGGAAACCAAGTATATGATATAATATTTTAGTTGGACAAGAAATTTAATCTTTTTGTCCCTAATTTCAACAAATGTCGATGATATATATCATCATATAGAAGATAATTAAGGCTGCAAAATACATGCTAAAAGTATAGTTGAATAAGAAAGAGAAAAACTAGTGAAAGCTAGCTTAGCTCAACAATGATAAAGAAAGGCTGAAATAAAAGCTTAATGCAGTGATATTTATCAGCCTTATGGTTGTGGAAAAACAATATTTATAGCGTAAAAATCAACCGATGAAAATCACTTCTAACTAGCAGAAAAAGTGTTCTAGGGTAAGTAGTTTGTTAGGGCAAAGTTGTAGCCAACTCCTAGGGTTAGTTTAGGAGTTATCTAGGGTTAAAGAGTTATTTTTCTACAACCCTAATGACTATAGGTTTATTTCTAACATCATCAATTTTTAGTGGATGAAAGAGGATTCCTCAATGAGGAAAGAAATCCTAAGTCTCAAGGAACAAGTTCCAAGTGAGAGAACTTTAAAATGTGAAACTTTCACATTTACCAATGCAATGTTTTGTTTCTCCAATGCAACAACTAGTGTCTTTAGTTATGGGTTAGTGGGGTCAAAATAAAAGAGGTAAGGCTACTACCTCCTTGGGGGTATAAATTCTCTTATTCCCCAAGGAAATCAACCTATCTAGGGTTTAAAACTAAGGGGTGTATGCACTTATACTTCCTTAGAAAAGCATTGCAAACAATAATTCTATGCTTGAAATTATGATGAAGCTAAAGTCGTGGTGTATGCACTTATACTCCCTACCTAGACTTAGCAAAATCAACCATGAGCTTGAATTACAAATGATAGCAACAAGTAAAAAGCATTACCAATCCAACAACAACAATATCAACCATAAGATGCTAAGATAAACCACCACAATAGCAAAAGAATGACCTCAAAGAAATAGAGCATCATCATCATCAACTCCACAACCAAAGAGACACCATATCATAACACAAGATAGAAAAAACCCTCAAGGGGAGCAAAAATTTCAGTCCTCTACTTCTCACAATGGGAGAGTTATGATTTAAAATGAGATCTTATGATCTCTATTTACACAAAATGTCATTCACATACTTTGTTGACATAATTTTAGGGTAAACAACAATATTAGGGGTCAACAACCCTAATATTTCCCATTTACAAAATAATATTAAACAATTCATTCTAATTTTCACTTTTTGCACAAATGAAAACCCTAAAGTAAGACGTCACCCTTCTAGGGTGACATTTTTGGTAGTTTTAGGTAAAACATTGAGTTGGAGATGATTGAGTTGGGAATCCAAAGGCCATGTGTCTTCGATCCAACCTTATATTCCATTATCCAAGGGTCCCTTCTCTCAAAATGTGCCATCTGTACTCATCACCACCTTAATCCCCTCAAGCGTGACACCAAGCCCCTTAAGGTGATGTTCTAGGTCTCTAAAGCAAATCATTTGGCTTGTGAGGGCATAGTGAGGTCTTCCAAGGTTCCTTCTAGGCCTCTAAAGGTTCGTCTCTCTCATTCGACTATGGGCCCTTGGCATCCAACCTGTGGGATTGAAGCCCCATGAAAGCCCAAGCTAGGATTTTTCTTCCAAAATCGTCCACCAACTAGGTCCTACAAAAACAAATAAGCATGCCCTCCAAGGTTATCAAGTCATAAAATCATGGTGAGTAAATCAAATCAATAAATGAGTCACCTAAGCATATGCATCAAATATTACTCAGTCAAACAAATAAGTGCTCAAAGACATTATGCAGCTAGCCAAGCTTGGATATGGGAGGGTTGACGAGGTGTCCTATTGGGTAGATATTTATCTAGGCCAAGGAGTGTTTCCCAAGTGATCCCTCTTTAAGCCATGTGAAGTAAATGGAGTGGGTTATGGATAAAGACTCACTGGGCATGGGGTTCATGACATACAAGGGGTTGTAGTGTCTCATTCATGGGTGCCTTTGTAGAGGGTGTGTGACACCTTCCTTTGCAATGCACTTTTTCCAAGCCCATAGTCTTTCAATTATTTGTTTCTTTCATGTTTTAAAGGATAATTTGAAGGCCATTGCCCTGGCATGGTGTCCAAATAATGACAGTGTCACTCACAAGTATCTTACAGAAATGAGAAGGTTGGATCGTGATGAGACCCTATTTGTCTCAGCCATGGAATTGAGAGCCATTGCCCTGGTTTGGTGACCAAATGATGGTAATGTCATACCATTAGATACCCATGATCATGATAGGTCAGCTCATGATGATATCTCCTATCCTCCAACTAACCCCATAAGCATTCACTATCATTTATTCCTATGGGTCCCCTTTTTCTTACAAAGAAACATTTCATTGCTTTCTTAGGGGATCCCTGTAATGACTGGTATTAAAATAACATCTAAAAATTCTAAAAATTCTACCAAATCCTACCAAATGTACAACAATTTATACCAGATTCATAAAAGAAGAATTATGCAAGTAAAATTTAAAATTTATCAATGAGTAATGCATAAATTCGAATTGAGTACCTTAACACTGATGCTAATTTTCGTTGTCAGCTGCCTTCCTGCTGCTACCTGCTACACGTACCTGCTACACAGTCCAGTCCTGTTGCAAACATAGAAAATAATTGCCCAAAACCTCTTGTCCACCCTACCAACTAGGAAAATGACCTAGCTCCAGGATATCTACGGATATCCTGGCCCTCCGAGCCCAAAATCCTCTAGCAACTCGGTGCCTGCCTGATCAAATAGGTCTCACAGCCCCTCTCGGCTCTCTCCCATAGCAAGAAAACATTCTCTTGTTGAATGCCTTCCTCCCACTCCTTCCTTCCATCCTTATCCCTCCTTCACCACCTTTCTCCATTTACCTCCTCACCAAACTCCTTTATTACCCTTATCCATTATTAAATATCTTATCCCTTGATTTAATTACCCTTATCCAAATGTATTGAATACGTTATCCCTTGTGGGATACGTAACCCAATTTTATATATTATATTATTATCCAATTCTTATTTAATACTGTATTAATTAATGACTTAATTGATAATTAAATCAATCATTAACCATATTGATTAAAGAGTTAATTATACTTAAATTAATCATAATCAAGAATAACTAATTAATAATAAATAATTAGTTAAGGTTATTTTAATAAATAATTATAA
>ML780965.1:907099-921653 GCA_009831015.1 Picea engelmannii
AAATAACATCTAAAAATTCTAAAAATTCTACCAAATCCTACCAAATGTACAACAATTTATACCAGATTCATAAAAGAAGAATTATGCAAGTAAAATTTAAAATTTATCAATGAGTAATGCATAAATTCGAATTGAGTACCTTATCAGCTGCCTTCCTGCTGCTACCTGCTACACGTACCTACTACACAGTCCAGTCCTGTTGCAAACACAGAAAATAATTGCCCAAACCCTCTTGTCCACCCTGCCAACTAGGAAAACGACCTAGCTCCAGGATATATACGGATATCCTGGCCCTCTGAGCCCAAAATCCTCTAGCAACTCGGTGCCTGCCTGATCAAATAGGTCTCACAGCCCCTCTCGACTCTCTCCCATAGCAAGAAAACATTCTCCCGTCGAATGCCTTCCTCCCACTCCTTCCTTCCATCCTTATCCCTCCTTCACCGCCTTTCTCCATTTACCTCCTCACCAAACTCCTTTATTACCCTTATCCATTATTAAATACCTTATCCCTTGATTTAATTACCCTTATCCAAATGTATTGAATACGTTATCCCTTGTGGGATACGTAACCCAATTTTATATATTATATTATTATCCAATTATTATTTAATACTATATTAATTAATGACTTAATTGATAATTAAATCAATCATTAACCATATTGATTAAAGAGTTAATTATACTTAAATTAATCATAATCAAGAATAACTAATTAATAATAAATAATTAGTTAAGGTTATTTTAATAAATAATTATAATTTAGCTAATCCTTTAGGATTACCTTATTAAATTAATTATAATTTATAATCAAGGGTCGTTACAATCCCTAGGTGAAGCATATGGAAATTTTATATATAGGATTTTATCTTTTTGACCAACATCGATCCATTTGGGCCTTCAACCCCTTCTTTCCATTGAATGAGGGATAATCCCTTCTTGGGTCAATACACCCTTAAATACCGAGATATAAGGAAATTTGGGGGTTTTAGGTGATGGAAAGTGGTAAGTACAATTGGGAATGGTACTATGACTCTTCAAGGGATTTCCTAGTAGCAAACCCATTCCTAAGGAAGACCCCTTACTAGGGAACAATGTCAACCACCAAGGTGAAATGGGGCAAAAGACATAATTTCCAAGCATATATCATGAAATCTAAAGTAGTCTAAGATATAACATACTCAAAATGCCTCAAATATTGAAATGACACTCACCATAATACCTAACTTGTACCTCATGGAGCAAGGCACGATGCCTCTCGAAATCCAGCTGGTGTGGTGGATTCCATCTAAAAATCCTGACCTGTGTGGTGGTGAGAAGGATCTCTATCTATGCAAGTGGATATTTCTAGTCATGTAGTCTCTCGACACTCCATATCTGCAATGTGAGGGCCTCGAGACATAATATCCTTATTTATCCCACAAAATGGGGATAAATAGACTAACATGGAATTTGAAAATAGAATATATTCACAAGTTTCAATGAATGAGTTAAGTAAAAAAGCAGGACAAATGAATTTCTATCATGAAATAAAAATAATATTAGATAGTCCTACTATTCCAAGATTTCTAGCATCCACAAATCATGAAAGAAATAAATTCAATTTATTAGTTCCACAACCCATGTTCACGGGTGGTGTAAAAAAAGTAGTGTATAAAACTGCATCTGTGAAAGTTGAATTGAATCAAGTTAACACTGTAGGTATGATTGAATGGCATAGGAAAACAAGGGATTTGGCTTCCAAAAAATGAAATCAACCAATGGTTAATGTTTTAAGATGATCTGGATTTATGAGAGGAACGAAATGAAAAAACATATCTATAATATTAACACATAGATACAGTGAATAATAATAGAGATACAATAAAACTTGACTTCTATTAAATAAGAAATATGTTCAATCTGTAAAAATGCAGATTGAAACAAGCTTGCTAGAATGGTGACAACTTATCTCTCAGAAGAGATGTGACGGATACGCTCATTGGAAAGAATATGAGTAAAATGAGGCTACAAAGGCCTTTTTACATCAAACATGAATGCCAAAACCCTAGACATCCAAAAACCTAACCCTAGGAGATGAAGAGCCAAAAGTCATGTGGGCCCTGTTGGGGTAAGTTGATACATCAACTTCCAAGGGTTGTTACTTTTGCATACGATCTTTGTTTTAGGCCCACGATAGCCCATTGGAAAGGTCTATTCGAGGAATACACATTATGCCACCACACTTTGAATTTTTCCATTGAGTGATTGTGGCAGGTCCAAAAAACGTTGGTTAAGGCCTCAAAACGACCTCGAAAGTTTAGGACCAGAAAATATAGAAAAAAGATGCCAAAAAAAATGTAACTGCCAAGATAAAAGTTGTATGTGAACCACCTAGAAGAGGTGGGTGGCCACCGATATCCACTTGGATTAATCCTCCATTATTAGGAAGAAATGGTCTCCATTACGTTGAGTTCCCCCATCAGATGAGGAAACTTCTGCTGAATTTGGCCCTAGGTGAGCCACTTGCCTTGGTGTAGGAGCTGCCCTGCTTTGACAACCTGATAAAGATGAAGCTTGTATTGGCGATTTCCCTTGACCTGTGTGTCCACGATCTGATTAGTGGATGCTTTTTCCATATAGTCAAGGTTAGGATTTGTCGGTGTTAACTATTCATCTATCTGTAAGGTGTCCAATAAGAGTGGAAAGTATGGCTGAAGGAGGTCCACATTAAGCACTGGGTGCAAGCCAAGGAAGGGGGGGATGTTGATCTCAAAAGCATTGTCACCCACAACCTTTGTGATTGTGTAAGTTTGATAGCGAAGTGGACGAAGCTTCCTATGGGTTCCTGTAAGGCGTTCTTTCTGCAAGTGCATCCAAACTCTATCTCTCACCTGAAACTTGTTTGGCACCCGATGTTGATCATGGCGTTGCTTGTACTTGGCATTGGACTTTTGAAAAATATCCTGAACTTGTTGGTGGATGTGATGGATTTGTTTAATGAATTGGGTCGATTTGTTGGCTTCGGTTTGCGCATGGGATGATTATTCATGTGTGGATGTAAAGGGTAATGCAGCATTCATGGGGACCAATGGTTCAAATCCCATGCCCACCTAAAAGGGGTTTTGGTTGGTTAAGCTATGTATGGATCTATTGTAACTGTGTTGAACATAGGGAAGACTCTCATCCCATGTGCGTGGATGCTTGGAATTGTAAATGCACAAAATATGCATGATCACCCCATTGACGAACTTGGTTTGGTCATATGTTTGGGGGTGGAAGGCCTTGGATTTGGTGAGCTTGGTGTTTAGTCATGACCATAGATTTGACTGAAATGTGCTAGGGAATTGAATGTCCCGATCAGATACGATGTTTTTTGGTACCCCAAAATGTACCCACACTCATTTAAAGAAGATCTTGGCAATGGCCTCTACTATGATGCTCTTCTTGCAAGTGACCAAAATCGCCATCTTTGAAAATCGATCAACAACCACAAAAGCATAGTCATTTCCTTGCTTGGTTGAAGGAAGGCCCGACATGTAGTCCATTAAGTGGATTCCCAGGACCTGTCGGGATTAGGAAAAGGGGTGTACATGCCTTGTTTCTTAATGTTCAGCTTGATAATGGCGTAGGCCGTGAAAGACCTGATATACTTGTTGACATCCTGCCGGAGTTTTGTCCCATAGAAATGTTGTTGTAACACAGCCATTGTCTTCTCTATGCCTAAGTGTCCTACCACCTAATGGTAGTGAGCTTCCCAAATCAGATTTGCTCACTCACTTGATGGATCACAAAGATGGCTTAGATGGAACAATAACCCATCCTATAGATTAAAATCACTAAAAACTATATTTGTGCCCAACATCTCGTAGGTAGTGGCGAAGTCAAGATCTCACTCGTAGATTTGGGGCCATCTGAACATCTCATGTCTGCAGAAGTGTAGCACCATGGTTAGTGCACCAACTAGAGGTCAGCTAAGGAAGTCAATGATGTGGTTGGTTCTCCTTTTCTTATACTTGATGTTGAGATGGAATTGCTACAAGTATTTGGACCACTTCTGATGGTGATCATTCTGCAATTTGCCTTGTGTATGCATGAATTACATAAGATTATGATTAGTGTGGATGAATGTCTCCTTCCTGAGAATGTAATACCTTCACTCGTGGCAAGATTGTATAATGGAGTACATTTCTTTGTTGTAAGTGGGGTACTTATGGAAAATATCTGATAGAATCTCACTATGATATGCCACAGGATTTCAATGTCGAGTGAGATCTATGCCCACAACATAGTATGAACTATGTCAAAGGGTTTTTGCAACTATGTCAAAGCGTTGTTGCAGGTCAGGTAATGAGAGCATCGATCTTGAGTGCAAGTGATGCTTCAAATCATCGAAAGCTTCATGTTGTGATTGGCCCCACATGAATTTTTCCTTGCCACCCCCCCTAGTCACTTGGATAAGGGCCCATGCAATGTGGGAGAATACCAACATGAACTTGCGATAGAAATTGGCTAGGCCTAAGAAGATCTGAAGCTCAATGAGTGTAGTTGGGGCTGGCCAGTCATGGATGACCTGTATCTTGGTTGGATCGACATGCACCATAGGCTCATCAACAATGTAGCCTAGGTATTGGACCATATTCATCGTGAAGGAGAATTTTTCCAAATTTGCATATAGCTTGTGTTTCCGCAGAGTGTGTAGAACCTGTTGAATGTGATGCAAGTGTTTTCGCCCAATTCTTGATGAAAATGAGGATGTCATACAAATAAACCACCACAAAATAATTGGTGAAAGGATGCAAGATATCATCCATCATCCTCATGGAATTTTTGGGGGCATTTGTCAAGCCAAAAGGCATGACTAACCATTCAAAAAGACCTTCTTTGGACTTGAAGGCAATCTTCCATACATCGGTCTTCTCTATTGGGACCTGGTGGTAGCCATACTTTAGATTAATCTTACTTAAGTATTTGAACCCCTTGAGTTGGTCAAGGAGATCGTCAATTCGGGGAATTGGGTATCGGTTTCTGATTGTGATTTTATTTAGGGCCTGATAATCAATGAAGAGTCGTCGAGACCCATCTTTCTTCTAGAAAAGCATGATTGATATTCCACAAGGTGATGAGCTTAGGCGGATGTGCCCCTTTTCAAGCATCTCTTGGATTTGGTGCTTGATTTCCTCATTTTATCATAGAGAGTGGTGATAGATTGGCCCATTAGGTAGTGATGTGTCAGTGGTCAGATCGATTGAGTGCTTGACCTGATAGTGCAAAGGTACCCCAGTGGGTGAGGAAAATATCTCTTTTTATTCCTCCACGACCTTATCCACTTGCTTCTATTTCATGGAGATACCTATCGTGGAGGCCATGGATGTGGCTGCAACCTTCCTCTCACTTTGAGCGTGAATCACGAAGAAGACAAACTTCCCAGTCTTAGAGATGACCTTCTTGCATTGCTTGGAAGAGATCAAGGAAATGGTGGTAGATGGGACTATCTCTTGTATCTTGTATAATTTCCTGTCCAATGTAATAATAACACTACGAGGCCTAGACTCATATAAAACACTAAGAAGGTGCAAAAGTTTGTTAGCGAATTGCATACTCATCTTAAGCATAAGAAAATAATTAATAGAGTTAGAAAAACCATAGTAAAATATTTAGAAGGTAAAATTATTGCTTTGGATGATACATCAAGTAGCACAAAGAGTATTATGAGTTTGCTAGACTCCAAAGATACATAGATAAATATTTTGAAATCTAAATCGAAAATTAATGGAAATGATAATGTTGAGTTAAAAGAGTTGATTAAACATCACAAGGAATTTTTTTTTTAAACTTTGGAGAATGGTAAGTTGAGAGACCATAAGTCTCAATTGGCTTAAAGAATAGAAGAGTTGATGAAAGAAAAATCCAAACTTTCTAATGAATGTATGATTGAAGTACAAAATTTATAACAAGAGCATGTTGAAAGAACTTCTCAAAGTACACCATTGTTAGAAATATTTCATACGACTTAATATTTAAATGATGATGATATAATTTTGGATATATCCAGCAATGAGAACAATGTTGATGATATGCTTGAGAAGTTAACATCATATAAGACGTAGGTGTTTGAATTATCTAACAAGATTCAAAACTTACAGATTTCAAATAAAGAAATTTTGTCTCACTTAGATGATGTTTTAAAGGAAAACGAGTCTGTCATTGAGAATATGTAGTCATGAGTTAAAAAAAAAGACACATACATCGAATCGCTCCTAAAGGTCTAGGAAAATATAAAAGAACTGTTGTAGGAAGTTTTTTATCAAGCTCAAGAAAAACAATGTCTAATTGACCTGAAGTAGAAGATTTAGGATAAGATCATTGATTAGATGACCAAATTTAGGCCATACTTTGATATGTTTTATAACAGTGAGGTCATCCAGAGAGAAAATGCACAAATATACATGAACAAACAATGGTTTGATGTCTCTTCAAAAGTTGAGAAAGAAGGACAAATTCAAAAATTATATACTCAATGTCACGAGATTCACTAGATGTCATAGGAATCAAAGATCCAAATTATTTGATTATGGATATAGAAAAGTTAAATGATAAAAAAAATTGATACTTGAACAATAAGACAAGATTGGAAAGGTAAAGAAGGTAGCGAGGGAATTCAAAAGAAAATTTTCTTTGATTTGTAAATTTGGTCTACCTTTTTCATGGAAAATGGAATTAGGATTGCTTCCAAGTCATGTATATGAAAATGCATTAATCGCGTGCCATAATGATGCTATGAATATCAGTAAAGGAGTAGGGCCTATCTTAGGAAAACAAATAATAAATACTTTATATCATGATTTCAATGTTTTGTCTCTTATTAAGCATCTATATAAGGCTCCACCAACAATTTATTTTCATTTTCATACCAAACTTGAAATGGATTATAGGAAAATGTTAGAATTTCCTTATCCTATAGGGTAGGCATGTATTAAGATCACCCATTATTTTCCAAGGAATCTAGTATCAAAAGAGAAAGAAACCATGCCTTCAACAAGTAAGAAAGGGTCTATTGGTTGTAAAATAAAACATAAAGAAATCCCAAAGCATGTCGATTAAGATCGCTAGTATTATATCGATATGATGCATAGTTATAGAATCAATTTGGATTCATAATAATCAAGAAGTCTATGTGGATAAAAAACAATTGAGAATCAAGAAGCACTTAGGGTTTAAAGCCTATTTATTCAAAAGGAGAACTCTTGGGGAGGGTCAACATTTTCTTGGAAATAACATACATTGCTTTCTTTGTCTTGGAAATAGCATACATTGTTTTCTTTGAATCTCATCTTAATAAGAGGGATATTTTTACTTTGAATTATTAGTCCCCACTGAAGGCGTAGAGGGACTATAGTGATCGATAATTCGTTGACTTTATATTAGTTTGTCGTTTGACTAAATTTTTTTGCATACTTTCTAATGTTCGACATAGAGAACTAAAAGCATTATTTTTTATATAATAAAAAAACCTATATATGTTCTGATATGATTGGATGATAGATTTGAGGTCTTGTTGTCAGCTTCACTATTCCCAATGAATTATATGTTTCCATATCCAAAGTTTTATCAGGTATGATACTTTTTTTATTTGTACTAATCATATTGAAATGTTTAGATATCCAAGGTTTAGAGTGATCGATAATTCCAAAGCTTATAATGTTCTATTGTGATTTATTTTTTTAGTTGTGATATTATTATTATTACTCCTTTGTATTTGTATTGAAATTTATTTACACTTTTTTTGAGGTGCTTTAATAGGCATGACAACTTAAATGTTTACATGATGTGAGGTCCTCAAACAGGCCTAACATCTTAAATGTTTGCATACCACGAGGCCCTTAGACAACCTGAGAGCCTTAAATGTTTATCTAAATAGGCTTCTTGGAGTACATTTTTCCTCGAAATTTTCCATACAATGTTGCAGTGAATTTGGACAATATTGTTGTCCAACGCCAGTTGAATAGGCATTGTATGTTTCATACTTCTTCTAGCCTCAGAATGCAATTTCATCATCATTGAAGGTACATACATTGTTTACTGGTTCAGTGAGTGCTTCTTCTTCGTTGGTTCATCGGTTGCTGCTTCTTGTTGTTGTTTGGTTTAGAATTCGACCTGCGCTTTTGTCTTTCATCATTTCAGAGTAAGTTTCCATGCCATAATTTCATTTTATATTCCTTCTTTGTTGTTCAGTGTTTGCAGTTTGCAAGTAAGAATTTTTGCTTATTTCTACTGGCATACTGGTCGTATGTTTCGGGTTCCTTCTATGCTTCGGTTGTAGTTTCATAATCATTGGAGATACATATTTTGTTTACTGGTTCGGTGGTTTTTTCTTGTTCGGTGGTTTGTTGGTTTGTTGGTTGCTTATTATTTTTGTAGTTTACAATTTTGGGGCCCTGGGGCTGCAGTTGGGCCTGTTCGTGCTTTCTCGCTGGTTTGGTGCTTACTGCTTTCTTTTGTTTTCTTTGGCTTTGCAAGGTTGGGGTCTTGCGCTGGCACTTGGAGCTGTTTATTATTATGATTATTATTATTATTATTATTATTATTTGGGCACTTTACGGTGTTAGGACCCTACACCCACAAGTGGACATGTGGTTGTGTTATTTGTTATCTCTGGCGAGGTCAAGATCTGTTCTGCTGTAAAATTTTGTTGATACTTCAGTGTTGACATGATAGAAAATAGTGGCATAAAAAATAATTGGACAACTACATGTGCAATTGCAATATCCGTTGTTTTTTTGTTAAAATAAAACATGTGCAAACTGCACTTATAAACCATGTATGGTGGAATGTGCCCATATCACAATATGTTTTCTTTATCCTCTATACAGACTAGTGTGACCACGATACAATTTGTCTTGGACTTGAGATATGATATGTACAACAAAAAGAGTGCAAAATTATATTTCCATGTCTGGAAGCATATCTGGGTACTTTGCCATGGAAAACCAAAATCGTTTAGCTATGGAGATGCACTTTCTTAATATTTTGTGGCTTGTAATATGTTTTGGGCAGGGGAAATCTTTATATATTTATATCCATGGATGGAGAAAAGTAAAGGTTCATGTTTTGGACTATATTTTATTCTATTCATTGATTCTCATTTACTGTATGTACATATTACTTGTTCTCTGGTGCATACCAGCTTCCATTCATGTTCATTTTGTTTTGTGCATTACCACATTCAAACAAACATAATAGCTAGAGAAAACGATGGAGTCCTGACTGCAACGGTTGAAGAGGAGATACAAAGGTACATAATAACTTATCTTCATTACATGTCTTCCTGCATACTGACTTCCTTGATGTCCATTGTATTTTTCCCTCATTTCTACATTTAAACAAATAGGATGTCTGGAGAGGGTGATGGACTCTTTGGTGTGAATGTAGATGAGGAGTTACAGAGGTGCATATCTGTACTCTTATTTCATATTCCAGTGTTGAGTTTTTTAGTTATTGTCTCTGTATTTGTTGTGCTTGTTCCACTACTTTGCACTTTTTTATTTTGTTTCTTAAACTTTTTATTTGAATTATTTACCTGTGTTTATATGCTATGTATCTTTCTGCTTATTCTCATGTGAATCATATTCTGTTTGTTGTTACCTTGAAAGAAACAAGTTGGTTGGATAGGAAGATGAATTCTTGTATGCAACAGCAAAGGGTTCTGTGGTACAATCTTCGAAAAGGTATACCAACTGTGTTAGTAAATTAAATATACAAAGTGGGTGGGGGCATATAGTATTAGACTAGAAAACTATGACTTGGCAGCAATGGGCCTTTGTGCCCTCCCGGTCTCTACTTTTTCCATTTTCTATTATCCATTTTTCTTTCTAGTTGCTCTGCTTAGTGGTGTTTCCGAAAATTCCTTAGTTCACGGGTTGGCGGACTCACGGGTTCACATTTATGGTCATGCTTCTACCTTATTCCATACTTACCCACTTTCTGGTCAATATTGCTCCCGTGGCTTCCGGGGTTCTGCGATATACAAATTGGTCGTCGTGCCCTGCCATCATGCCCTATTTATTGTTACACATTTTTCCAGTCGAAAAATCAAAGGCATACAATTTGACCCTCAGGTCCTCACGTTTCCTGAGTATCCCTTGACACCCTATTTCGTATTTCATCTCCTTCCACCCTGCATGTGACATTACGAACTATTATGGACAGTATACAATGCATATTCTTGTTTATTCCTTCTGATTTTCATCTACACATGCTTGCATTAGAAAAAAATGGACTAGTGACATGGGCATGAGCAATCATTCATCCCAGACATCAGCAGACCAACAAGGCCAAAGGTAAAGATGCATACATGATGTTCCTAGTATGTTTACCAAACACATATTCTCAACTATTTATTCATCTATGGCATGGTGAATATGCTGATCTCATCTGCAATATATGGTTTGTAGTTCACAAGAAGTATCAACAAGTACAAGCGAGACGCTGAGCATAACACAAGTTTTGCAGACTAAGAGGTGTGTTTGGAAAACTCCGCCTCTATAGTTCATCGAAGCTATGTGTCTACTTGTATATTTATGCCAGGAAAGAAAGAATACAAAAACATAATGCACATTACCATTCACTTTAGTTTTCTTGTTCAAAAATTGTCACCAGGTCTAGACTTGTAACACCCAAAGTACTATCAATAGAGGGCTTAAACAACCGCGGAACTGGACAAGTGTTCATTGGGGACATAATGGTCGTCTATATCACCTACTTGGACAAGGAAAAAAAACTAGATCCATTATGTGTGCTGACATGATAGACAAGGAGGCCATGATGACAGTCACACTGACTATTCCTACACAACTTGTCTAGAAATATGCAAAAAATATATTGTCGGGTAATGGGATACCATTACAAATTTTAATATATTTCCCAAAACATTATATGACCGTGGTGACTGTGATCAGATTATTTCGCTGAATGAAACAAGTATTGTGGAAAAAATTCTCGTTGTTTGTTTAGAATATTGTTTCCTCCCAGACGCAACTATCAGCCAGCTTACACAGAGAAATCATATTTACCCAATCAGAACCATTGGTGCAACTGTCACACTAGTGAGAAAACTTGGCTCACAACACATTCTCCATATAAAATATGGAGAGTCAGACAATGACAAGGCAATGATACCATTATCCATATCCAGTTTTGTCCTTTACTTTCACATGTGTATGTATCTCAAGTAAGTTACACAAATATTGCATTGTTCCATGTTGCAGTTGCAATTTTTTGATACCTATTCAAATTTGTTTTCGTCGATGGAACAATAATTGCATAAAGGGAAATGTCCACTTATGCTCTTCAAAAATATAACAAAGAAAAGGGATGTTAGAGAAATGATCGTTCGCACAACCCAAGCAACATTTGTAATAGAGTTGTGAGCATACATAGTACAGGATCTGAAGAAACTAACTAGCTCTACAACTGTTGTGTGTATACATCTACAGAATCATTCTCCCTTTTCTCATACAAATAACCTTCACCAATTTTTTGTGGCTTGCTTTATTTTTTTATTCTTTTTTTTTGGAGGGGGTGCAGTTGTGTATTATATTTTTCAGTGTATTAATTCATATGCTCGCATTTCTAGGTTGAAGGTGTTTTGGTTACAACGAATGCATTCTCAATGCCCTTTGAGCCTGTATGTGTGAAATGCAACTCTCCTGCTTCTGCTTCCACTTTGATAAGTGATGATACTATTGATTATCTGCAATGCGGTGAAAAATGTCCATATATATATGGACATTGCCTCAATGCTTCCATCTGAACCGTGGGCAACACAACTATTCATTGTATAATTAGGTAGCCTCTATTACAATATGTGATTCCTAGGTTAGCAGAATTGTCGTATGAAGCATACCTACAAAAAAAGGCAAGCAGTGTCTACATGTTGTGTGACTTTCGGATACACAAAAAATTTACCTTAAATGAGGACAATGCAATATTGCATATCAGTTGAAGAAAAAAAAAACAAGAAAAAAAAATATATCAAGCTTTGGCAGGAAACAAAAATATCTCATGTGTCTCTGTAATATTTCTTCAACACCCAGATGAATGTTCGTCGGACTCGAGTACTTGAGAATCTAATTACAAATTCAATCGATGTTGTTATTTTGATGTTTTCTTGCATCTCCCAGTAAGAATTTTGCAGTGTGTCTTTGCAATGTTTCTTCAACACCCAGATGAATGTTCGTCAGACTGAAGTACTTGAGAATCTAATTACAAATGCAATTGATGTTGTTATTTTGATGTTTTCTTGCGTCTCCTAGTGAGGATTTTGCATATTTGTTTCGGTGTGCAAAAAAAGAAGAAAAACATGGTGGGTGGTTGTTGCTTTGATGGAGGATCTTGCACATTTTGATGCAAAGGTTGATGCGTGCTGCTCTATGGAACCTTGTGGGATCTTGCTTGCTGCCTGTTTGGAGTTTACTTGGTTCTTGGTTGTATGCTTCTTTTGTCAATTTGTATATCGCGTAACTCCGAGTGTTGTTTGGAGAACACAAAACAATAGAATTGTAATTTTTTAGCCATCTAGCCTGCAAGTTCGCCTATCAATTTGTATAGCCCTGTGATGCAAATGTAGTATGTGGCTTGTTTTAGCACGTTTCCTTGATCGATGAACTTGGTAAAATTAATCTCCTAGAATAATTTGAAATAAAGGAATATATACTGTGCGAAGTCTAATGGAGCTATCATATCAACAAGAGGCCCTTAAAATTCAAATTGGTCGTTGTTATACTTTCGGTGATATAATTTAAAAAATTATTTGATTTGTTTACTTCAATTTTTTTTAAATAAGATATTTAACATCCTTCAATAATTTTATGTAATTAAATTGTACAATATCAATATTTAATATTAATAGTTTAGTATTTGAAAATAATGTTTTTAGATAATGTTAGATAGTTGATACGGATGATGATCCATAAACAATCGCAATCTTGATCCTACCAGCCCTGGAGTCTATCTATCAATTTGTATATCGTGGAACTCTAAGTGTTGTTTGGAGGACACAAAACAATAGAAGTGCAATGTTGAGCCAACTAGCCCGCAATTCCACCTGTCAATTTTTATATCATGGAACTTTGGGTGCTATTTGTAGGACACAGAACAATAGAGGCCCAATTTTGAGCCCGCCAGCTTGAGAACCTATGATCCAAAAAGTGGTGAAGTATGGAATGAGAGATCTGTACATGCTCTATAAAATCTCATGTCCATACTTTATAAAAGTACATATTTAGTATGTATTACTCGTTTTTTAAGAGAATGTCTAGGTGCGGAAGTTGGCGGATTCACGTCTTTACATTTCCACTTACTTTTATATCAGCAGCCCAGCCGACCGCTTCCCTATTTAATATTGTACAAATTTTTTGGATAACGGGTTTCCGAATAGGTGGGTTTTTCTTTTAAATAAGATATTTAACATCCTTTAATATTTTTATGTAATTAAATTGTACAATATCAATATTTAATATTAAAACTTTAGTATTGAAAATAATGTTTTTAGATAGTGTTAGCTAGTTGATAGGGATCACCATCTGTAAAAAATCACAATCTTGAGCTCACTAGCCCTGGAGTCCATCTGTCAATTTGTATATCGCAGAACTCCGAGTGTTTTTTGGAGGACACAAAACATTAGAAGTGCAATGTTGAGCCAGTCAGCCTGCATGTTTGCCTGTCAATTTGTATATCACAGAACTCTAGGTGCTATTTGTAGGACAAAGAACAATAGAGGCCCAATTTTGAGCTCGAGAACCTGTGATCCAAAAAGTGGCTAAGTATGGAATGAGGGATCTATAGATGCTCTATAAAATCTCATGTCCATACTTTATAAAAGTACACATTTAGTATGTATTACTCGTTTTTTGGAAAATTTCTAGGTGCAGAAGTTGGCAGATTCACGTCTTTATATTTCCACTTACTTTTATATCACCAGCCCGACCAACCGCTTCCCCGTTTCAAACTGTACAAACTTTTTGTATCATGGGTTTCCAAATAGGCGGTTTTTTCTTTTAAATAAGATATTTAACATCCTTTAATATTTTTATCTAATTAAATTGTACAATATAAATATTTAATATTAATAATTTAGTATTGAAAATAATGTTTTTAGATAATGTTAGATAGTTGATAGGGATCACCATCCGTAACAATCGCAATCTTGAGCCCGCTAGCCCTAGAGTCCGTCTGTCAATTTGTATATCAGGGAACTCCAAATGTTGTTTGGAGGAGACAGAACAATAGAAGTGCAATGTTGAGCCAACCAGCCCGCAAGTCCGCCTGCCAATTTGTATATCGCAGAACTCTGGGTGCTATTTGTAGGACACATAACAATAGAGGCCCAACTTTGAGCCCGCCGACCCAAGAATCCATGATCCAAAAAGTGGCTAAGTATGTGTTAGGATATTTAGACACTTAGGAGTTAGTTAAGATCTACTTGGTCTAATATGTCGTTAGGTAAAAGTGTGTTTCTTTAGTATGCATTAGTATGCATTTGTAGTTAGGAAATCCGACGGTCACGATATGTTCCCGA
>ML780965.1:927270-965352 GCA_009831015.1 Picea engelmannii
CGCGTTGGCTGGGGCCGTGGATGTTTCCCCGTAGGGGTTTTACCACGTGAAAACATCGGTGTGTTGATCTTTGATCTGGTTATGTGAGTGGTTACTGAAGGTGTTCGTCCTCTGTTGGAATACCTGTGTTGTCGAACAGTATGCAATGAGGGATATGTACATGCTCTATAAAATCTCATGTCCATACTTTATAAAAGTACATATTTAGTATGTATTACTCATTTTTCAGAAAATTTCTAGGTGCGGAAGTTGGCGGATTCACGTCTTCAGATTTCACTTACTTTTATTTCACCAGCCTGACCAACCACTTCCCCATTTCATATTGTACAAAATTTTTGGATCGCGGGTTTCCGAATAGGCGGGTTACCGGATAGGTAGGTTCAACATTCAATTTCCATTATTTTGTCGCCTGCAAACAACACCCAGACTTCCGTGATCTACAAATTAGCAAACAAATTGAAATAATAGAATATATACTATGTGAAGTCTAATGGAACAATCATATGAATGAGAGGAAATTAAAATTAAAATTCGTTTTTGTTATACTTGCGGTGAAGTTAATAGTACAAAAACTTTACTTAACATCCAAAAATTGATTTTCTTGTAACTTTTCGATGCTTCTCTTATACAAACAGATCCTTGAAACTATAAAAATTACTCGCTATATCTATTCCTTGAATGAATAACATGTTAACATGCTTGATGCACTGCATATTTACTGTTAAGACCATCAATGTGGCTTGCTTACAACAATTCCCGCTTCCGAAAATTGCCATCTACTTTCCTTTTTTCCCTCTACTTTCCCTTTCTTTACTTACTCATTTTTCAAAAAATGTCTAGGTGTGGGATTCGACAGATTCATGTCTTCAGATTTCCATTGTCAATTTTATATCACGAGCCCGACCGACTGCTTCCCTATTTCATATTGAACAAAATTTTTGAATCGCGGGTTATCGCATAGGCGGGTTCAAAATTGCATTTCCATTGTTCTGCTGCCTGCAAATGGCACCCGGACTTCCACAATTTACAAATTAGCAAATTCCCCTTCCATCTTGTTTTCTTTCTCTTTTTGTTTACTTGGTACCTTTTCCGAATGTCTCATGCTTTTACATACAACACCCGAAGTTCCGCATTATACAAATCACCCTCTCGACAATACGCTTCCATTATTCCCCTATGCACAAACAACACCCGAAATTCCGCAATATACAAATTGACGACCGAAATCTATCACAGATAAAATTTGACTATCGGCCCCTCACGTCTCCTCGATATATCTTGTGACCCTTTTTTTGTAACCCACCCAACCGCTTTCCATACTTGGGCATTTCTTGGAATCTGTTTCGCGGGTTGGCGAGTGGACGAAATGTACAATGCCTTGTCACTCTTCATCATTCCTGCTACCTTTGTACTTCTTTCTAGATATGAAATTATTAAGCTTTAATGCTAGTAGTTCATCGTGCAGGAACCCTTGAGATTGTCATTAATGTTCAGAAGGCTGGAGAAGATTTGTCATTACTACGAATTAAACCAAGATTAGTGGATAAGAGTGTTATCCTTTTCAAGTATTCATTTCAAACATGATGCAATCTCTTTCATGCATCGGCCGGTTTGTGCCTTTAATAATCTCTAATTCTTAACCTCTCTTTGTCATCACCGCCACCTTCGCACTTTTTTCTAAATATGAAATTAGTGAGCTTTAATGGTAACATCTCATTACACACAAACCCTAGAGATTTTCATTGATCAATGAAAGGCTCAAGGAGATATTTCATTGATACGCATTAAACCAGGATTTGTGAAGGGTTATATTATCCCTTCCCAATTTTCATTTCAAACATCGTTTGGAGCAAACAAAAACTCTCGTTAACTTATGGAAGAAGTTCTATCTAGATATAGTAAACACCTCGGGCATGATGGCCAGAGGTTCCAATATTCTAGGGCATATTATTACTACTCATCTCCCTCCACCGAAGAGCAAAAAAGGAGATTATCCCTTGGTACACCAAGAGATATATTTCAAGACAAATAATTCCAAGGAAACCCTGCCTGCTCAGAGAACCTGCCCAATTGCATTGATGGCTGGAGCAGAGGTTGATGCCATGGATTCCGAGCCAGAAGAAGATGATCTAATCTACGATGATATGGCAATGGATGATGGAAATGCAACGAATATTCCCACTCCTACACCCAAATTGAAATCAACCATAATGGGCAAAACTTATCGACTCAGCGATGGCAATCCTAACAACACCAAAAGAAGGAGTTTCATAAAATAAACCGACAATGAATGCAATAGATTCTTTGCAGCTCGAAAGTAGGAATTCCAGAGGTTCAAATTAGTCCATTCTGGGCGTAAGACTTTCACTTTAAGGAAAGGATATGTTGATGCTCCCAGAGATATATTTCAAGCCAAAAAACTATTCGATTGTGGGACTACTGTCCTATTCTCTGGATATACAGTTAACATATTAGGGAATGAGGACCATAAATCCCACTGGTGCAAGACATATTCCTACTAATCATCTCCTTCCACCTAGAATGAACTAATTTGGGCCTCTGGAATTTCACATGCAACCTGTGTCCTTGAAGTTTTTGACTGTGGAGAGGTAGTTTCTTAGTGTGTCCTAAATTTCAGTTAAGGGCTATTCCATCTTCCCTGCAACATTTTTCGTCTTCTTCCTCATGGGAATCTTTTGAGAATTATCAATTTTACCACAAGATAATCCATCGAGGAGAAAAATTCAAGGATTTCCTAAAAAAAAAAACATGGTAATCAGTTTTGTATGCATGTTGAAGAGCATCTCAATGGCTCCTGCATGTTGCAGATCTCGTGCCTTTGTTTGTGGTAGATACGTTCAATGTTTTTGCCCAAAGAACTGGGTTCAATTTCTAAGTATAAATATACAATATTCAGTGTTCTTCTTTCTTTTTTATGGATTTTCTATTAAAAAAAAAATCCTTGAAGTCTTGGTTGTTTCTTCTTTTATGGATTTAACACATATTCTAATTGGCATGGTTCGGTAGTCACGTAGTTCTTCGATATTGTATTTTCTTAGGTAATTTGTTCTAAAATGTAGCATCTAACAATTATATGACAATGTACTATGTCGATCCACCAGGATTTTATGAAAACAAAAAATGAATTACACATAGTTTAAAACCAACGTTCAATTCTATTCGTAATGCAGATAGAACATAGAAATACCAAATCACAATGTTGCATCAAGATTGTCATTCTTGTTTCTAGACATGCAATTATTAATCTTTAATGCTAACAACCCATAATGCAATAAGTTTAATACTTAAGTTAATATGTTACAATCATGGAAGAATGTATCAAGAACACACTTACAGCCACAAGTTGCAATAAAATCTAATCTTCAACAAAGCATTTGCTGACAATTACTAGAAAATGATGGTTTTGCAATAATGGGGCTTGTTTGAAACCAATTTGCGCTTACAAAAATTGCCCTCCGCCTTTCTATTTTCCCACTCTTTTATCTCCTGTAGTTTATCTTTCTGGGTACTTAATTGTTTTTTCTGAAACTTCCTTGCTGCATGGGTTGGCGGATTCACGCGTTTTGACCAAGCGCTTCCCCTTTGTCTAAATTTCACTTTCCATTGTTCTGTGACCTGCAAATAACACTCTGGCTTCTGCGATATGCAGATTTACTTCTGGACTCCCACATCATCCCCTCTTTCGTGTTGCACATTTTGCACCAAAGTGTTCCAATATATACAATTTGACACGCGGGGCCTTATAGCTCCTTGGGAACCTATCACCCTATTTTGAAGCATGTCCGACCGCTTTCCACATTTGACAATTTCTTGACATCTCTTTGGCAAATCGTCGAGTTTGCAAATTTAGGAAATTTCAAATTTCTAGATGTTGTTTTTTGTGCCCGCTACCTTCAGATTTCTTTCCAAGTATATGCAATATGTATACAACTTATACAACAACACACATAAAAGATGTTGCAAGGAAAATGGAATATCTATTCCAGATTTGAATATATTGGACCTTCTTTTCCCTCTTCTATACTTGACAAAATTGTTGTTTCCTTTTCCCTTCTACTCTCTCTTTCTCTTTACTTAGTCATATTTTTGAAAATGTGACTCTAGCCAACTAGTAGCCATTAGATGCCTAGGCACTTTTTAGATCACGAATTCTCAGACAGTCGGGCTCTATATTGAACTTCCATTGTTCTATCACCTGCAAACAGGACTCGGACCTCCGCCATATCAAATTTGTTGCGGCACTCCCACATAATACCCTCTTACGTGATACATAGTTTGCACACGAAAGTTCTAAGACCTGTAATTTGACCTTCGGGTCCTCACATCTTCTAGGAACATACTGTCACCCTGTTTTGAAGCCCTTGCGTCCACTTTCCATATTTCGGCATTTCTTGGAATCTCTTTCACACCTCCAATTCCATACTTACCTGACTTTTTTCGCTTGTGGATTCCCGGACATGCGAATTGCACTTCCAGTGTTCCTTGACTTGCAAACAGTCCCCCGCCGCTTCCAAGATATAGAAATTGACATCTGAACCCCTACATTAGCCCTCTTCCGTGTTACATGGTATGCACTAAAATTTTTGATCAATACAATTTGACCATTGGGCCCTCATGTCTCCTCCAGGACCCTTCTCAGCCTATTTTGTTTCCCATCCACCCGCTTTCCATGGGCAATCGTCGGGTTGGCGGGTTCATACAATTTCCGATTCGTAGTCATTTTTTTTTCTGTGCCTGCCACCTCCACACTTCTGTTACACATCAAAATTACTCACTTCAATGATGACCTATTATCGTCATTACAAGTGTCGCATGTTGTCTCAAGTGTCGCAAGTTTCGTAAACATCATACTGTCATCTTGCCTATGTCATGCCTCTAACGACATTACAGGGACACTTAAGACACCTTCAAAGACTGGTTTAAGAAAGAAAAATCATGTGACAAAGAGTACAAATCTTTTTCCATGAAGAAAACCACTCAAAAATCATTTTTAAAGGCACTGCTCCCATATACAATATCAGGGAGCGCTGATGCTCCCTAGCCTTCTTTGGGGGAGCATTGCAACGCTCTGTGCCCCCTTTTGAGGGAGCATTGCAACACTCTGTGCCCCCTTTTGAGGGAGCATTGGCCTTTTTGAGAAAATTTTGGACAGTTGAGAGAAATCGGGAAAGAATCCCCTTCATATCTGGAGTTTGTTGGATTTGAATCTGTGGTCAAGGCTTGATCTTAGGTAGGATCCACAACTAAAGAAGAAATATCCTCAACCTATCCCAAGAATCTCTAAGGTGGTTGTGTCTCTCCAAGCTTATATAAGGAGGCCTTCTCATGGTGAAAATCATATGGACAAAAAAGAGAAGCACCTAACTTATGATCTCATAAGGAAGGGGAGACATCATGAAGTATCAAACTTATGATCTCATAAGGGAGATATCATTGAAGCATCATCATTCTGTGTGTGGATTATTTGAGCAAGGGTCTGGACAAAGAGAGCTTGGTGAAGCTGTTGCACCTACATCCATGATTGTAAGCATCTCACTTTGTTTTCATTAATATAAATCTATGCTTGGCCTATTTCATTTAAAGTTTGTGTACGTTTCATGAACTTGTTTATTTCATAGATCCATTATGAAGCTAACCATGGTAGAGTAGGAAGTATCGTTGTTGTTTCTCATTGTATTTCAGGACCTTCTGAAGAACTTGGAGATCAAGATCAGCCTGGATCGAGCAAGG
Organism: Picea engelmannii; assembly: GCA_009831015.1. Classification (NCBI taxonomy): domain Eukaryota; kingdom Viridiplantae; phylum Streptophyta; class Pinopsida; order Pinales; family Pinaceae; genus Picea; species Picea engelmannii. The sequence continues at coordinate 933,022 of ML780965.1, forward strand.
AAAAATGTCGGAGAAATGTACTTACTCTTATTCCTTCTTATTCTTTGAATATTTTATCTTCATGCAAAGGAAAGTCAGTGTCCACAATAACACTTTTATGTCGTGGTCTTAAGAGTCTAGAGCACAAGAGAGGATCCACTTTTCCACAAGGGGATTTCTTTGTAACAGAAATTGGCGACTCCACTGGGGAAGGAATCATATTTTCCTGTCATTGGTTTTTCCCTACCCTTTTACCACCTTTCAGATCACATTTTCTGTGTGTTTATGATCCATTATCCTTCTCCTACCTTCACTAGCATTTTTACAATTTTTTATGCATTCTGGGTGAATTTTTTGCAATTTTTTGGCTATTTTTCAAAGTTTTTGGGAGGAACAACGCCTCGCTGTAGGCCATATCAGAGTGATGATATATCATCAATGCTATGATATAGTTCTTTAGGGAGCATTACAACGCTTTGTACCCTTGAGACAGGGAGCGCTAGTCTCCATTTTGGAGGATTTTTGCCCTTTTCTCCTGAGATTTTTTCAGCCTGTTTTGTGGAAGTCTTTACCCAGTCTCTGTGGATGGTTTGTGAATTTGTTTGGATTTTTATTTGGTGATTATAACTCCTTATTGTCTTGATTGGATCTTGAAACCTTTCTCAGAAATGTGAAATTTCCTTTTCTAGCTGCATTTTTGTCAGGACAGTTTTGAGTGATTTCTCTTTCTCCCTATTTTTTCTTGTATTCTTCTCTGCATTTTATTTGTGTTCCTTGAATGAATGATTGGTGTAGAGTCCTTGATGGTGTTATTGCTTGTTGGAACAAGTTTCTACTTGTTGTTTTTTCATACCTCACTGCCTTGAGTGCATGCTTTGTTTGTAGCCCTTTTGCTTTGTCTCTTTTGCATATGCATATGACTCTTTCTCCTGATTGGAAGTAGTGGAGCATTGGAAGGTTTTGTATTTACTTTATGTATACATCATAGTAAAACAAAGAAGATAAATGAATTTTTTCTTTTGGGTAGTGAAACTAGCTTGCATTTGAAGTAGCGGAATTGCATGGTGTTTGGCATTTTGGGACATTGTGCATCTGGAATGATGAATGTTTTCTCCTTCTCGTAGCATAGCTTTCATCGAAATAAAAAGATTGTATCTTAATCTCTTTGCATAAATTTTGAGCCGGTCAAAACAACATATTGTCCACACCATTTTCCTTTTGAGTAACAACAACCCTAAAAATAAAGCGCTAAACTAAAAATTGATTAGACATTTTTATATTTTCTAGTAGCAAACCTACATTAGATTAGTTCTAGGGATTTGGAATAGGTGTGAAAGATAACTTTCCAAAGATGCAAACAAACATAAAATATTGTGTTAGGGAGCGGTGAAATCCAATTGCTACATTTTTTCTTGGGAAGCCCTTCTCACACAAGGGTCAAACCTGAGGTCGCATTGAGACCAGCAGAGTTACTCACCTTGCTTTGTTGGTATCGGTGTAGAGATTGCAAGTATTATGGGGGTCACTTGAAGGTATACCCACAATGATGAGTGGAATCCTTTCAAGTTGATTTTGGGCTAGATACCCTACCCTTGTGCATGGATCAAACTATCGGTTGTTTCCCCAGGCATCATTGTTATAGTTGGTAACCTTAGTGACCTATCTCTTTAGGGTATTTACATAAGGTGAATGTGGAGGAGCAAGTCTTCACAGTACCTGGAATCGACGTTGGCCAAACTCACTCGGGCTCCTTGGAGGTGATACCCACGATTATGTGTGGGAGCTTGCATCAGGGTGTAAGTCCATTAAGCAGGCCGTCAACGTAACTTTTCCACCCGCTCTATCCCAGCCCCTTCTTATTTTATTCTTACGACGTTGGATTTCATCACCAACTAGTGTGCTCATTGTGAGAAAGTTTTGTTTGCTTGTTTTCTTACTAGATTTTTAGCATGTGTTTTTTGTTCCCCCTAGCACAATCTAGGTTGGATATTCATTTTTATGGCATCAATTCCCAGAACGACCAATGAAGGAACCTATTTTCCAGGTGGACCATTTGTTTTTCCTTCTTACAGAAACATTGGTCCTCTTTACATCGCTACTTTGAGCCTTCTAGGTCTCACAATTGGGTTACCGGTATGGTTGTTTTACACTCCGGTGATCTCGAATGCAGGTGCTTTACATGTAAGCACACCACCCACACATCAAAATCATGTCAAACTTTCTCCTTCTTCTCCCGTCAGGTCTCCTTCCATTTCTCCTTCTTCGCCCGTCGGGTCTCCTTCCATTTATCCTTCTTCGCCTAGTGAAAGCTCTCAAGTGAGTAGCCAGATTGATAAGAAAAAGAAGAAATGGAAAGAGAAGAAAAAGAACCAGAAAGGGACGAAGCCTCCAACTACATCAAATGTTGGATCCAAGAAACCAACTACTGTTAATAGTACTGGGAGTGTTGATGAGTTCATCAAGACAACAACAAATAATCTGAAACCCAAATTCCCTTCCAGTCTTTGTAAGGGTGACCACTTTCTGAGGGATTGCCCTGGTCTTCCCAAGGTCTTATAAATGTGGTCTTCTATGTCATCATCCCCTACTGGACATGCTGGTGATACCCCGTCAACTAGTGATGTTAAGGGTGTTAAGAAGAAGAAAACTGGCAATTTTCCTTGCATGTTATGCAAAGGTGATCATTACTCTCATTTTGTCCTCGTATGGACAAGGCTTCTTCTCTTTTGGAAAATCTTCAAATTCAAAATGGTTATCGTAAGATTTCCCCCAACCCATCGTTAGTTGATGGACTGATCAATCTGGTTCCATCCTCGGTCAGTTCGTTTGATCAGGTGGTCAATCTAGTTTCATCCTCGGTTGAACCACTACCCAAAGTAGTTGATCAAGTTCTATCATTGATCAGCCCCACTTTTCATCTCAAAAGTGAAACCTAAGTGACTAATCCAATCCTTTCCTTAGTCAGTCCCACCCTTCATCTGAAGAGTGCCAAAGTGGTCGATACGGTTCCATCATCGGTCGATCCCACTCCTCCCTTGAGGAGTGCCAAAGTGACTAATCCGGTCCCTTCCTCAGTCAATCCCACTCCTCCTTTAAAGAGTGCCAAAGTGGTTTCTTTGGTTACATCATCAGTCAATCCCACTCTTCCTTTGAAGAGTACCAACGTGGTCAATCCGATGCCATCATCGGTCAATTCTACTATCCCTATAGAGAGTAAACCTGATACTTCCCACATTTTTCTCGTTGATACAGAATCTACCGTGCTGGGGGGAATTCCTCCTTCTCCCACGAAACCCCCTCCAAGTAATGAGGCCATCCTTTTTTATTGGGGTGTGCTAACTAGACCTTGTCTTCCCTCTCACATTCCTTTCCAGGTTACAGTATAGGTTTGTGGTCGGGATGTTCCTCAGACGCTAATAGATGAAGGTGTGTCTATTAGTATATTTTCCTCTATTTCTTGGTGAGATTTGGGTTTTCTTCAGCTTGCGTCGGCTATGCAGAATCTGTTAGCTTTTAATAGAAGAACAAGTCAACCTTTAGGGACCCTTCCTTAGTTTCCAGTAACTTTGGGAGGGAAAATTGTCTTCACTGATATCATGGTAGTCCAAGACCCCTTGGATTTCGCTTTATTCCTTGGGCGGGATTATGTCTATGCCATGAAAGCTATTGTGTCCACTCTTTTTCGTGTGATATCTTTCCCTCACAATGGAAGAATTGTGACTATTGATCAAATTTCATTCATTGTTCCTGACTGGATTACCTCCCTAAATGGTTGTCATATGCAGACAGTATCGGCCCCACATATTACCCATGATTTTGGTCATCAAGATGATGTATTGATGATGGTGTACTCAGGCTCTTCATAAGAACTTTATCCTGAGAAAAGTTGCTTTCATCTCTTCACAGAAAACTCATTTTTGAAGAAGGTTCACAGGCTGCTAATATATTTGGTTGCGAGAATGACAAATTCTCAAAGGCTACTTTAAGCCAGGGTGCGAACTTCTCAAACTGTGTTGAATAGCTAGGGTGAGAACTCTTCCTAAAGCATGGAAAAAGATGAATTCTTGATGTTTCTAGAAGGGAATCTTCTAGAAGAATGGGTTGGCATTCGAATGGTTATCCTTGTACTGGATTCCCTGATATTTTGGGATCATTCTTATCCAAGTAACTGTCTCATTCTCTCCTATATATTGAGGGAATTCTCATGGAAAAGGTTAAGCAATATTCATTGGAGAATTGGTGAAAGAATTGTGTGAAGGATTTATCTTGAATAGCAACTTGGAGACTCTAACGAGTTTATCAAGAGGATTTGATCTTCTTCATGCAAGGATTGAGCAAGTGTGTGTGTTGGAATCAAGAGCCATCGAAAGGAAGCTTGTGACATCAAGGCTCAGGTTGTAATATTTACTTTCAATTAATATAATACAGTGGCATGTCCCTTTCCCATAAAGTTATTTCCACTTTATTGTGTAATTCCTTGATCATACACATAGGTTGACAGTTGAATATTTTGTGCTATCTTCACTTTGGTTGGTTTGTGTTGTCTTGGTATTGACCTCATGAGAGCACCAAAGCAAAGAGGGAGAAACAAAGACCCTAGGAAGCGATAATAAGGTATGTTATTCATTCTCTCCTCCTAGTTAATTCAATGGTCAAAACTTAGGGAAAGAGTCATGTCCTGTCCTGTTTTGTTCTAGATCTAGGTGGATCTAGGGAGATCTGTTAGTGTCTGCACCTATCGATTAGTCCAATAACACCACCACATGTTAATTATGTGGCATTGTCTCCCATAACTTCAACTCCCGATGATTTAGATCTAGTAGTTGACATGGTGATCTCTTCGATAGGGCTTTTAGAGCCAGATATCCCTACCCTTATCGAGATCCTTGACATGTATTCCTTCCAAAGTGCTTCTCTTCCATCTAGTGAAGATATATTGGAAGCCATGATCAACGTTTCTCCCTTGACATGTGTTCCTTCCAGGGCATTATCCTCTTGGAAGCCATGATCACGAAGAAGCTACAAGCATAGTTTCTTTCCTCTATGGAAAGATAATTAAAAAATGAAACATAGGTCACGAGCATAGTTTCTTTCCTTTGTGGAAAGCTCATTAAAAAATGAAACAAAGGTCATGAGCATAGTTTCTCTTCTTTGTGTAAAGATCGTTAAAAAATGAAACAACAACTCGAGCATAGTTTTCACTTCTCTATGGCAAGCTCGTTAAAAAATGAAACATAACCCTTGAGCATAGTTTTCCTCTCTGTAACAAGATCGTTAAAAAATGAAACAGAGGTCTTGAGCATAATTTTACTTATTTGTTGCAAGCTCCTTAAAAAATGAAACAGTCACCTCTCCCTTCGAGTCGAGTCTTTCATTAGGTCTCATGTTTGAGCCTTCATTTCATCCACCGTTATCTTTTTTCTCCATCTAGTACAGAAATTGGTGACAACCTCAAAGTCGGGGAATGAATTGAAGCTTGGGGGGGCATGTCTCCAGCCTTTGATTATCATTCTGGAGTTAAGCCACTAGCTTTTCAAGCTGGGGGCAGAATACCAACCATATAAGGGTATCCCTACCTTTGGAATTTACAAGAATAAGTTTAATTTTGTTTCAAGCTGTGTAAAAATGAAACCAATACCGAGTTTAGTCTTTGTTCTTTCTCATGCTCGAAAAAACATGAGAACGTAACCGAGTATACTTTTATCACTTTTTGGACTCATAATGGTTATATGAAAATGGAACCTCGTGGAGTTGTCTTTAATCTCTTTTCAGACTCTCTAAACATGAAAATATTGTCGAGTTATCTTGCTTCCTTTCCCACTCGTTAAAAGGTTTGAAAGGGTGTCATTCGAGTGATAATTTATCTCTTTTTCGGCCTCACAAGACTAACTTTATGAAAAATGACAACACTGGAGTCTTCTTTAATTAATTTTCAGACTCTCTAAACATGAAAAACCACTGAGTTTACCTTCTCTAGACTCGTTAAACAATCATACATTGAAGGGCCCATATGGGACCGAAATCTTACTTCTTCCAGTTCGTTAAAAAGGAAGAGGAACTTACCGAAGGTGAGTTATATCGAGCATGTGTTACCCTCCTTGAGCTCATTAAATTAAAAAGAGGTACTTGTCTATCTGGATGGGGGAAAAAATTGAAAGAAGCAAGCCAAGCAGTTTTTTTAGAACATCACCAATCGCCCTTGAACACGACACTTTGTCGTTGCACACATTTTAATTTGACGAACCTTTGCACTGAACCAATCCTCTGAGTCTTATTACTCCTTTGGGTCACCCAACGAAAGTCACAGTATCCACTTCATTATCGTGTTTTGGTCCATGTCATGTTTCTGTTGATGTGCCTCAGTGTTCAACGGAAGTATCCGCCTCGAGAGTCAACCATCACAAATTTCCTGTTTCAATACCCGTCTCAGTCCATGTTCATTTGATCCACCAACTTACATCTTTGTGTCTATTTCATGTCGTTGATGGGGGATACATCAAGGCCCTCCTTTGATGAATCTATTCTGGTCGATTTCAACACATTATCCAGGAACTAGACTTAGAAACCAGTTAGTACCTTGGGACCTGCATGCCTCAATGGTAGGCCTCCTTGTGTCCAACAATGGGTTTACATCATTGACCTCTGATTGGATGATTCCATAGATGTTCGAATTCATCTCATTTATTCACATTCACTGGAATGTACTAGGTGCCTTTGGAATCATTGAAATCAATGGTGATTTCCCTCGCACTTGTTAACGATTTACTTCATTGACCGGTAATCAAGTGGTCTCTGCCATGTTTGACATCAAGAAATCTATTCACATAGTTAGATTCATATCGTATTGGGATCAGTAAGAAAACCCTAAGTCGAGTGATCACTCTGATATATACTTTGCCCAGGTTGCGACAGAGTTTCTCTTGAATATTGACACATATACTGTCACATAGATCCACTTTGTATTGGTCTGTGGCTATGTCTTGTCGTATCGTAGATCCACTGTGTAATTTTTTTGTCTACGATTAGTTCATGTCATGGAATTATAGATCCACATTGTATATTCAGTGGCTATACCTTCTTATCAATATAATTATGGATCCGTAGTGTATTTTATGGCAGCCATACCTTGAATGTCTTTATCACTCAAGCATAGGTATGCCTGCCTTGGGTTTGAAACATATTATAATATTTGTTTTATGGTTGTGTGCATCTTCTTCCAAGTTCTCTGAGTCCATACCCTTGCTCAAAAATTTCTACAAAGTACTTTAGTCATCCGTTTCTATCTTCTAACTTCGCACTTTGGGGGGCAATCTATTACACATCAAAACTACTCACTTCAATGATTACCTATTGTCATCATTACAAGTGTCGCATCTTGTCTCAAGTGTCACAAGTATCGCAAACATCATACTGCCATCTTTCCTATGTCATGCCTCTAACGACATTACAGGGACACTTGAGACACCTTCAAAGAGTGGTTTAAGAAAGAGAAATCATGTGACAAAGAGTACAAAGATTTTGCCATAAATAAAACCACTCAAAAATCATTTTTAGGAGGTAGCGCTCCCCTATACAATGTCAGGGAGAGTGAACACTCCCTATCCTTCTTTGGGGGAGCGTTTCAATGCTTTGTGCCCCCTTTTGAGGGAGCACTAGCCTTTTTGAGCAAATTTTGGACAGTTGAGGGAAATCAGGAAAAGAATCCCCTTCATATCTGGAGTTTGTTGGATTCGAATATGAGGTCAAGGCTCGATCTTAGGGAGGATCCACAACTGAAGGATAAATATCCTCAACCTATCCCAAGAATCTCTAAGGTGGTTGGGTCTCTCCAATGTTATATAAGGAGGCCTTCTCATGGTGAAAAACATATGGAGAAATAGAGAAGCACCTAACTTATGATCTCATAAGGAAGGGGAGACATTGTTAAGTACCAAACTTATGATCTCATAAGGGATATATCATTGAAGCGTCAACATTATGTGTGTGGATTATTTGAGCAAGGGTCTGGACAAAGAGATCTTGGTGAAGTTGTTGCACCTACATCCTTAGTTGTAAGCATCTCACTTTGTTTTCATTAATATAAATATATGCTTGGCCTGTTTCCTTTAAAGTTTGTGTACATTTCATGAACTTGTTTCTTTCATAGATCCATTATGAAGCTAACCATGGTAGAGTAGGAAGTATTTTTGTTGTTGCTCATTGTATTTCAGGACCTTCTGAAGAACTTGGAGATCAAGATCAGCCTGGATCAAGCAAGGACAAACGTCAGAGAAAGGTATTTACTCTCCTTCCTTCTTCTTCTTTGAATAGTTTAGCTTCATGCAAAGGATACTCAGTGTCCACAATAGCACTTTTTTATCTTGGTCTTAGGATTCTAGATCCCAAGAGAGAATCAACTTGTCCGCAGGGGGATTTCTCTGTAACAACTTCTTTCCAAGTATATGCAATAAGTATATAACTTATCCAGAAACATGCACAAAAGATATTGATAGGAAATGGAATAGCTATTACATATGTGAATATATTAGTCCTTCTTTTTCATCTTCTATACTTAACCAAATTCCCATTTCTCTTTTCCATGTACTTTCTCTTTCTTGTCACTTAGTCATTTTTTTGAAAATATCTAGCTGTGTGGGTTGGCTGTCTTGTGACTTCACGACTCCTACATCGACTCCTCTTCCATGTTACACAGTATGCACTCACAAGTTTAGATAAACAAAATTTGACCGTCGGGTCGTCATTATCCTCGCGAACCCTTTCCATCCTATCTTGGAGCCCGTTTTCTGGATTCCTACATCAACCCATTTTCCATGTTACAAAGTATGCACTCAACATTTTCGATCAATACAATTTGACCAACGGGGCCTCATGTTTGCTCGGGAACCCTTGTCATCCTATTTTGAAAACCGTCCGACCACTTTCCACAGCCATTTCTTGCAATTTCTTTCGCGGATCATAGACAATTTCGTATTCTTAGTCGATGTTTTCTGTGCCCACCACCTTTGCACTTATTTCCAAGTATATGCAATAAGTATATAACTTCTCCATAAACATGCAGAAAATATCTTGCCAGAACATGGGATATCTATTACAGATGTGAATATATTAACCCTTCTTTGCCATCTTCTATACTTGGCCAAACATTCATTTCTCTTTTCCCTGAACTTTATCTTTCTCGTCACTTATTCATTTTTTCGAAAATGTGTAGTTGCACAGGTAGGCAAACTTGCGGGTTCACGTTTGCACTCGTTCTCTTATATCTCAACACCGACCGACCGCTTCCCCATTCCATACCCAACCACTTCTTCAACCACGGATTCCCAGTAGGCGGGCTCTAGATTGGACTTCTATTGTTCCATGACCTATTCCATACCCAATCACTTCTCTGACCGTGGATTCCTGGTAGGCGGGATCTAGATTGGAATTCTATTGTTCCATGACCTGCAAATAGTACCGTGACTTCCACGATATAAAAATCTACAACCGAACTCAGATCATATCATCTTTCATATTACAGACTACCTATCATGCCCTCTTTCGTGGTACACATTTTGCATTGAAAACTTTCGATACATACAATTTGACCGTCGGGTCCTCGCGTCTCATGTGGAACTATTGTCAACCCATTTTGAAGCCGGTCCATTTGCTTTCCATACTTCACTATTTCTTCAAATTTCTTTCGTATATCATTGGGTTGGCGGGTTCAAGAAATATCCAATTCCTAATCGTTGTTTCTTATGCTCGCGCCCTTTTGCAATTAGCAATTACCAATTATATATAAGATCTTATTTCTGAGTATGCAATTAACAAGTGTTAATTCTAAACCAAGATTTGAAGAAATATCCCATTAATACGCATAAAACCAAAATTTTCAGATGGTTATAATATCCCTTCCGAGTGTTAATTTCAAACATCATGGAATGTCATTTGCGCATCATCGGGTTGGTCCGTTAATGGAATCTTCAATCGTTGATTCCGAAAACGAGTCTGACCAACCGTTTCCCTATTCCATACTTAGCCACTTTCCCCAAATTTCGTAGATATACAAACCGGCCACTGAACTGCCCCATCATGCTCTCTTGTGTTTTACACATTTTGCAGTAAAAAATTCTGATACATAAAATTTGACCGTTGGACACTTGCCTCTCCTAAGTATCCCTGTAACCCTATTTTGAATCTCGTCTAACCTCTTTTCAGACATTTCCCTTCGTTCCTTGCTCTCCCTCATCTTCGTGACCTTCACACTTGTATATAATAAAAAATGTTTATATATATATAGTACATTTTGCACTGAAAAATTCTGAGACATACAATTTGATTGTCAGGTCCTCACATCTCCTATGGAACTATTGTCACCCCATTTTGAAGCTCATCCGTGCGCTTTCCATACTTCGCCATTTCTTTGAATTTCTTCGGCAGATCGTCGGGTTGGCAGGTTCAAGAAATATCCAATTCCTAATCGTTCTTTCATGTGCTCACACCCTTTTGCAATTACCAATTACCAATTATATATAAGATCTTATTTCTACAAAATTTCTGGATGGTTATATTATCCCTTCCAAGTGTTAATTTCAAACATCATGGAATGTCATTTGCACATCATCGGGTTGGTCCGTTCACGAAATATTCAATCCTCGATTCCGAAAACAAGTCTGACCGACCGTTTCCCTATTCCATACTTAGCCACTTTCTCGTAATTTTGCAAATATACAAACCGACCGCTGAACTAAACTAAACTAAACTGTTTTTTTAATATATTTCAAACTAAACAGATTTTTTATCTCCTTTCATATTTGTGTTGTCATAATTTTTTTTATCTTCCACTATGCACAAATTGTATTTTGTTATATACTTTCAAAAAATATTTCTCTTATGGTCCGTGGGAGCCTCAATCCCAATCTATATGACAAATGCATTGAAGGTTCCAGGAATATGTAACAGACATTTATTCTTTGATATATTTCAAATAATTTATCTTTCACTATGCACAAATTGTATTTTGTTCTATACTTTCAAAAAATAAATGGGGCTCTAGAGGCCACGTGTCATTTACTGCATGGATACCACCTGTGCTTCATGTTGCTTGCCACATCTCCGCTACAATTTCCATCTGCCTCCGCTACTTTTTCCTATCCCAATTCAACTCGACAGGGACTACGCTGCCACACAACCTTGTTTGGTATAGGTACTAGACAATCATGAAATTTTTCCAAGAATTCATCACTTTATTTTAAGCAGTATGTATTTTCTTATTTAATTTGATAGTTATGTATTTTTTTATTTAGTTTAATAGTTATTTATGTGTTCTTAGTTTGATCTTGGTTTCATGTTTTTTATATTCTCAAATAATGATTTGCATGAAGTAAAATACTTGAGCTTATTTTGGATAGTTATACTGCACTTTACTTATTCAATCTATATTCAATTTAATATACAAATCTTGAATACTAACCAAATATTGTAAGTGAATGGTCTAGAGTTTAATGTACTTATGAGTAGTTATTGTAAATATAAGTATCTAATACTTCATTATGTGGTGATTAAATTCATTGTATGTCAAGACTATTTGATTTATCTTTGATTTATTATTCACCATTGATTTTTTCTCAGCAATATTTGATTTATCTTTGATTTATTTATTCCTCATTGATTTTTTCTCAAGTAACGTATACTTTCATGGGTTTCATGTAGTGAACATTTGAAACTTCAATTTACTTCTTAATACTTAAAGTAAAAGTTGTTTTGTTTCTTCTTTGTAATCATTTGATGTCTGTTATAATAGAACAAAGATTCACAGTTGAAATTAAAATGGTTTTTTTGTGCTGAGTTGCTATAAATCTTCAAAGTAACCTCTATTTCAATATAAAAGCATCATCTTTTAAATTACAGTTTACCATCGTGGAATACCCATTTTATGTATGAAACCCTTTAAGAATCGACTAAAGTGGGGAATTTTGAAGAAATATCCCATAGGGTTTCCTAGCATTGTTCCCTAGTCAGAAACAACTTGAGGAATTATAGTTTCTTTGCATGATTTACCTATTCTGTCCATGGTTGTTAAAATAATTTCAACATGATGCATGGCCATTACAAAATCCTTTTTGATCCAATGCAATAGGACCACAACCAAGAACCAAATAAGCACATAGTAGTGACCACAACATGATTCCAGATAGTATATCATTAGACATGCTACATGCGTTGTTACACACACACTAGTCAAGTGTGGAAATATTAGCGACTAAACATGTGTAGAAATATCAACTTGAAGATGGATGACAAAGATCAGAAATCACAAGAATGGACACTTGATATCTTTTATGCAATCATTTTTTTTCTCATAGTAAAAAATTCTTATACAAAGGTGTTTTTCCACCACAACACCCTCCCTAATTTCTTCTACTCACCATTACTCTAAGAGAAGTAATCCCCCCCTCCCCCCCCATGAAACTTTTGCTACTGGAAAGCCTCTTAATCGCTTTCACGCAAATTTTAAAGCCCAAGTGATGCAGGAGCATCTCTCCACGTCAGCCAGCCAATAGCCAGCCACGTCGAGCGCGCATGCATTCAAAGCTGAAGGGAGGTGTAGCCTCATTTAATATTTGAAATGAATGTAATTAAATGTCTTAGGCTGGTGGAATTCGTGCCTTTGTGCAGGCATTAGATAGGATCGACTTTAATGCTAGATCGGCTGAGATCTAGGTTCAGGTGCTGGACTAGACAACCATTGATTGTAATTTATTAGAGTAGGTGAACCTGGAGGGAAGCGCTCAATGAGCCCCTCAGGTAAAAGATATTTAGAGATATCATTTTGAGTTAGAGTAGTATGGTAGAGAGGAGAAGAGACAGAGAGAGCTCAGGAACACCATTGTAAAATACAGGCATTTGCCATTGTTAATATAAACAGAAGCAGTTTTTCCTGCATTGATTCTATGTTATATGGATGTCTGTGTGTGTTCTTTGCATATGTTGTGAATGTATGTTAGGTTGATGCATTTCCAGGGAGTTTGTGTGATTTTAGGTTGAGGGTCTTTGAGGTTTCATGTCAGGAGGGCATGACAGAGTGTTGCAGACTCTGAATACCAGTGCATGGATGCACTTCTGAACTCTGCGGAATCAGACAAAGACGTGCTGAGGCACAGGAACTGAAGTCAACAACTCAAAGGAAGAAGACCTCAAGATTGTTGAATACCTTGGAGGTAAGGCTGTGTGTGAGAGACATAGTTGCAGACAGAATTCTGCTGTGAATTCAGTAGAGCTCTGCCAAGTGGGCATTGAGTGTAAGCACGAGGTGCTGGAAGAAGAACTCTGCTAAGGGTTTGAAGGAGAAGCAGAATGATCAAAATCTGCACCGTGGGGCAAAATTTTGTTCAATTTTCAAAGTGCTCGGAATGCGATGAAAATGGTGCCATTGCATCTGTCTCGTCTTCCTGATTCCAACGGTATATTTACTTTCTCAAACGGAGTCCGTATGGAGAAGATATCGCAATCTATTCGTCGAGCCAAACAAGGAAAAATTTGATGCTGACTGTACCTGTCCCGTATAGTCCATACAGGACACATGGCAGGAATGTACAGGACATGTGGCGGCTCCAGGTGATGACATGTGTCAGGGAGTTTTGGCATTTTGGGTGTACGGTTGGACCAATTCGAAGGTGACACATGTCACCACTAGAAGGGTGACACGTGGCATAGGATGACGTCAGCATCCTACGTGTCGGATGACGTCAGCAGCATGCGTGGCGATGATGTGGCATGCATTTATTGGTTGGTTGATGGCGAATTGGGTGGTGACACGTGTTCGTTTATGGGAAAATGATATGAGGACACGTGGCCTAATCGGAGGGTGCCACGTGTCACTCAGATATTCGTTGGTTGGTTTATATTGTTGTTCAAAATTTTGGTAGTGGACCGGATTCGAACCGGTGACCTCCCACACCTCTGAGCGCCTTCGCACAACTGCCTAACCAATGAACCATTGAGTATTGCTTGCTATGTAAGTGGCAAATGTTGTTTTTAACATTGTGTTTGGTTCGATTTCGGGCCGCAACCGGGCCGGGCTTAGCCCCATCCTTTGGTCACGTGCCGCATATTATATGACCATAACTTTTGTTATATGGCGCGGTTTAAAACATATAACATAGTTTTATATGTATAACATTGTGTTAACACAAATCGCGTGGGATTTTAAAAACCAAGAACCATGGTTATATGCTATTATATGCAACCGATGGTTGGTGTGTGTGCGGTTACATAGTTATGGAAATAGCCCGTGGTTCTTTATACTATTCCATGTGACCATGTGTGGAGTGCGCGGGGCCTGGTTTCAAATGGTTGGCATGGTTTTAACACCGTTGGCCCTTTTTATTATAGCGCAAGGTCATATGACCATGTGACCTTGGCCTAGGCGGTTAGGGGTTGGAGGCGCCCTAACTGTCCTACAGTTTGCATGGTTATTCAAAACCGCTTGGTGCCAGGTTTTAACGCACGTTTTGGAGCGTGTTCTTGGTTCATGCACACAAAGGTGCGTTTTGGCGAACCAATTTCAGAAAGCTTGAAAGAGGAAAATGGAGGAGGCCTAACTTCTTCATCTTTTGGCCAATTGAGGTGTCGTAAAAGCCCAGACAGGGGTTTTTGGATGTGCTGGATCCATTGGTGATGTTTTCAAGGCCATTTGAAGACTTATTCTATGATTTTTTCACCATTGAAGTTTTAGCAAGCTTAACGGAGCTTGAAGCCCTCATTGATCGAGGACATGGTTTGGTGAGCCTATGTTTGTTTTCTGTGATTGAATAATCATTTTTGGCTAATTGATATGCTCTAAACACATTGGGATAGGTTTTAGAGGCTGTTGAGGACTTTTACAGGTGTTTTTTCCAAAGATAAGCTCAGGGAAGCTTATGGCCACAAGTAGAAGAGGTCATGCCCGGATGAACCATGATCCGTTTTCAGAGTTCTATTAGTCATTTTTGGGGTTTTTATGTGTTCTGATATCAATGGTACGGTTTGTTTTTCCATTGGAGTTGAGAAACAGCTTGTAAAAGGACTTTTGACTAATTAATCCCAGAGAACCAAGTCCATTATGGAGGCTCAAGGAGATGTAGCCCGTAGGGGGGGTGAACTTCTTTATCATGTTGTGATTGTTTTGAGTTTGATGGTTTATTTGCTGCAAGTTGTGTTGATGTGTATTTATTTCAAGTACATATTTAACCATCTAAAGAACATTTCCTCACACATAAGCATTTAAAAGAAGATTCATAAACTTAACACATAAGTTTATTTTGCATATTTTAACACATGAAGCAAGGTCCTGTAAAGTTTATTTTAATGAAGTAGAGGGTGCTTGCATAGCATAACAAGTTAGCCTTTCTATTTTAAGATCAGGTGGTATCAAAGCATAAGTTTGTTTTGCTCATGTGTTTTCCATTGATAGCTTGAGATTTAGCTATTGGTTTTTGTGAAAGTTTTTGTGTTGAAGTTGGATATTTTCCAAAGATGGAGGAAGCTTCAAGTAGTGATAGTTTTCATACATTTTCATTATCTAAAGAAGAGTTGCTAACTATGAGAGATTTGATGAAAGAGATGTATGAAGACAAAAATGAGTGCATTGTTATTGAAGAACAGTTGATGGCCATGAAGGAGGAGAAGGACCATCTTTTGCAAAGGTTGCATGAGATGGAGATTCAACTCCATGAGACAAAAGAAACTCTTACAAAATACATGCATGAACATAAGGTATGCAATGTTAGTTTATCTTCTAATTCCTCTAAAGATGAATGTTTTGGTGGTTTTGAGAGTCACACAAGAGGAATAGGGTCCAAGTTGTTGTTTAAAATGGGCTATGAAGGTAAAGGTTTAGGCAAACATGCACAAGGCATTGTTGAGCCTATTGTTGTTGAAGAAAGACCCAAGTATTGTGGTCTTGGTTATGAACAGAAAGATGGAGCATATTCCAAAGTCGAGAAGACAAGGGAAAAAGTTCCAAGCATAAACTTTGTTTCAGGTTCACCTCCTCAAGAAGGATTTAAAGGTTAAAGTTCGATAACTTTTGTTGAAAGTTCGATCTCTTCAGCATGCAAGGCTTGTATTCAAGATGAATGCAAAAGTAGTTGTGACAATGATGAGGACAAGAACACTGTTGATGGTCTTCAAAGGAGAGCTTGTAACTCTTTAAATTCACCTCCTCAAAGAGGCGATAAAGGTGAATGTTCAAGGTATAATTCCGCTTATCATTCAGTTGCATTTGATTATGTTAAGCATGATAAATTTGGAAGAAAGAATCCTTGTACATATTGTGGTTTGTTTAACCATCATGTTTCAAAGTGCTGGAAAAGATTAACCGCTTTCAGGAAACTTTCTAAGCAAAGACAGCGTGAAAAGAGGATGCAAAAGGTTTGCACTCATTTTCAGAAGCGAGGTCATCTCATTGACCAATGTTGGACGTTGCATCCAACTATTCGTCCACAGCCTCAGAAGCAGTTGGATAAGGATATTGGCAAGAATGGAAGAGGAGATTCCATCATCGATGTGAGTCAAGATGATTCACAAGAAGATGATGTTCAGTAGAAAAAGTCACCGTTGAGTTGGCTTGGTAAGAAATGGTTGGATTTCTTAAGCAAGTAACGCTTGCATTTTTCTTATTGTAAATGCACTTTTCAGCGTTATGTGTGCATTTCTGGGAAGGTCGATATGATGTTTCAAATGAGTCTCAACTGGTGTTGATGATTTTCTGACGACTATGTTGTGTCGATTGTGTTGTTCGACTTGTGTTTAGTCGATGGTGTTTATTGAATTGAAAGTTGATTTTGAAAACGCCATGTGCTTTGATAAAGTACGAGATGCGACAGTTTGTTTGAAGAACAAAAGATTTTGTTGGCATCATTTTCAATCTTGTATGATTTGTTTTCAAGATTGATGGTTTTCTCGGCTTGTGACAAGATGTCGCAGGAATTTTTAGCAGCCATTGGAGAGCTGATTATGTTGACGTCAAAGAGTTTGAAGAGGGACTTGATTCTCAGTGGGAAGGTTGGAAGTCTTCCAAGCACAGAGAGAGCAGTGGGTCAGCAGCAACCAGAGAGCAGTGGTTGAAGGACATAGCTAGTTGCAGTGCGAGGCATGTCAGAGTATTCAGATGATTGTCAAAAAGATTTTGATATAACTTGAAATTAGACAGATAAGCTTTTGTGGGTCCAAAAGCCTTTCAGCGGGAAGGTGTGATCAAAATCTACACCAGGGGGCAAAATTTTGCTCAATTTTCAAAGTGCTCAGAATGCGATGAAAATGGTGCCATTGCATCCGTCTCGTCTTCTTGATTTCGGCGGTATATTTACTTTCTCAAATGGAGTCCGTATGGAGAAGATATCGCAATCTGTTCGCCGAGCCAAACAGGGAAAAATTTGATGCTGACTGTACCTATCCGTACAGTCCATACAGGACATGTGGCAGGACTGTACAGGACACGTGGCGGCTCCAGGTTATGACATGTGTCAGGAAGTTTTGGCATTTTGGGTGTACAGTTGGACCAATTCGAAGGTGACATGTGTCACCACTAGAAGGGTGACACATGGCACAGGATGACGTCAGCATCCTACATGTCGGATGACGTCAGCCGCATGCGTGGCGATGACGTGGCATGCATTTATTGGTTGGTTTCTGGCGAATTGGGTGGCGACACGTGTCCATTTATGGGCAAATGATATGAGGACACGTGGCCCAATCGGAGGGCGCCACATGTCACTCGGATATTCGTTGGTTGGTTTATATTGTTGTTCAAAATTTTGGTAGTGGACCGGATTCGAACCGGTGACCTCCCACACCTCCGAGCGCCTTCACATGACCGCCTAACCAATGAACCACTGAGTGTTGCTTGCTATGTAAGTGTAAAATGTTGTTTTTAGCATTGTGTTTGGTTCGATTTCGGGCCGCGACCGGGCCGAGGCTTAGCCCCAACCCTTGGTCACGTGCCGCATATTATATGACCATAACTTTTGTTATATGGCACGGTTTAAAACATATAGCATAGTTTTATATGTATAACATTGTGTTAACACAAATCGCGTGGGATTTTAAAAACCAAGAACCATGGTTATATGCTATTATATGCGACTGATGGTTGGTGTGTGTGCGGTTACACAGTTATGGAAATAACTCGTGGTTCTTTATACTATTCCATGTGACCATGTGTGGAGCGCGCGGGGCCCAGTTTCAAACGGTTGGCACGGTTTTAACACCGTTGACCCTTTTTATTATAACGCGAGGTCATATGACCATGTGACTTGGCCTAGGCGGTTAGGGGCTGGAGGCACCCTAACCGTCCTACAGTTTGCACGGTTATTCGGAACCGCTCGGTGCCAGGTTTTAACGTGCGTTTTGGAGCGTGTTCTTGGTTCATGCACACAGAGGTGCGTTTTGGCGAACCAGTTTCAGAAAGCTTGAAGGAGGAAAATGGAGGAGGCCTAACTTCTTCATCTTTTGGCCGATTGAGGTGCCGTAAAAGCACAGACAGGGGTTTTTGGACGTGATGGATCCATTGGTGTTGTTTTCAAGTCCATTTGAAGACTTCTTCTATGAGTTTTTCACCATTGAAGTTTCAACAAGCTTAAGGGAGCTTGAAGCCCTCATTGATCAAGGACATGGTTTGGTGAACCTATGTTTGTTTTCTATGATTGAATAATCATTTTTGGCTAATTGATATGCTCTGAACACATTGGGACAGGTTTCAGAGGCTGTTGAGGACTTTTACAGGTGTTTTTGCCAAAGAGAAGCTCAGGGAAGCTTATGGCCACATGTAGAAGAGGTCATGCCCGGATGAACCATGATCCATTTTCAGAGTTCTATTAGTCATTTTTGGGGTTTTTATGTGTTCTAATATCAGTGGTACAGTTTGTTTTTCCATTGGAGTTGAGCAGCAACTTGTAAAAGAACTTTTGACTAATTAATCCTAGAGAGCCAAGTCCATTATGGAGGCTCAAGGAGATGTAGCCTGTAGGGGGGTGAACTCCTTTATCATGTTGTGATTGTTCTGAGTTTGATGGTTTATTTGCTACAAGTTGTGTTGCTTTGTATTTATTTCAAGTACATATTTAACCATCTAAAGAACATTTCCTCACACATAAGCATTTAAAAGAAGATTCATAAACATAACACATAAGTTTATTTTGCATATTTTAACACATGAAGCAAGGTCCTGTAAAGTTTATTTTAATGAAGTAGAGGGTGCTTGCATAGAATAACAAGTTAGCCTTTCTATTTTTAGATCACAGAATCACTGAAGATTCTGAGAAGCTCTGCCAAGAGGGCATTGAGCAGGCGCAAAGGGTGCACAGAAGGAACCCAGAACTACTGAATGTTCTACGAGAAGATACTCCGCCAGGAGGGCGTCAAGGAAGTGTGCAGATAGGCACAGAAGGAGAAGAGAACTCTTTGATTTCTTCTACTTGAGGGAAGAATCCACTGAAGGATCTTCACTGGGTTACTAAATACCTAGAAGGCTCAGTAAGAAGTTGCTTGAGCAAACAATCAGCTAGGATGCCGTTACATTCTCCATCTGCAAGAGAAGAGAAGAAGAAATCCAAAATCCCTCAAGGGGATTGAGCGTTTGGAAATCTCAGGAGGAACAATGCTTTTACGCGCATTGGAGAAGCTCAAGGTGAAGGTGCTCGCAGAGAAGAAAGACAGCAAAGGCCGAGACCTTTGAAAGATTGTAATTCTCCCAAGGTTAGGCAGAAATCGTGTAAGCTCAGGAGAGAGAAACAACAACCGTCAGATCGTCTGGAAGAGAGGATCTGGAACGTTGATTTTTACGTCCAGGAGGCGCATAGGAGGAGCACACAGAAGAATAGGTCTGAGCCATTAGATCTGAGCAAAGATCCCGACAGCCGTCAGATTTGCGGAATTTACACAGAGGTTAAGTCCTCGTGGATAGGAGGAGAAATCTCGATGAGAGGAGTCATCTTTGGGACATCGACCATCGGAGAATCACGATTCTTGAGGTCGTGTAAATCAGGCATTAGAAATCCTGAAACAACGAAAGAGATCTAGACCGTCTGTTTGAGGGAGGATGCGTGGCAGCGAATCAGCGCCATCGAGGAGAGGACCGACAGGAGGTCGCCCATCGACAAATCGACATTCAAAATTTCGTGAGTCCTGGAGACAAGGCACTTAGAACACTTGAAGTTGCGAAATCCCGACGATATCTGGACCGTCCATTGGAGAGAGGACACGTGGCGGAGATCAAGCACCATCGGCGTTTTGGCGCATTGGGAAATCGACATTCCCATGGAAACGAGATCGGAGAAATCCCAGGTGAAAACCCCGACATAATCTGAGTCGTCCGTTCACACGGGACAGGTGTCAGGAATCTGACGAAAGTCAAAAAATTAGGAAATCAGAGTTCCCAGGGTTGAAGGAAACAGGACATCGGAAGTCCCGAAATCTCGACATAATCGGGACCGTCCATTTGAGAAGGATGCATGGCAAGCATCAACGCCATTGGCGAAAATCCCGACAGGAGAGCTGCGTGGGCCACAGGTGGAACTAGTGGAGGACAGGTGGCAGATTTTCACGTCGGGTGGAAGGACCGTTGACAGGTCAACGACCGTAAGCGATCGGAGGATCGCGGATTGGAGGATCGCGGATCCTGGGGACGCATGCACATCGACATCGCAAACCCCGAAACCCCGATGGGAGTTATAGCTAGGGTCGTATGGGGAGCGGTCACATGGACCATTGCATAGCCGGAAGGGGCTAAAGGTTAGAAAAGGATCGCATCGGGGATCGACATATCGCGAGTCCCGTGGACATGCACATTTTGGCATTGAAACCACCGAAACTCTGATAGGAGTGAACCTCAAAAGGAGGTAAGGCCATGGACACGGAGGCAGTGATCATATGGTGGAAGCTTAGCCAGGAGGGCTAGCGCATAGGAGCCGAGAGCTCATCGGTGATCGAGGAATCGAGAGGACTCTGACTCTCGACGGCAGGAACCCCGAAACCCCGATAGAGAGTCAAGGATAGCCACGGTTCGGTGCAGAGGCCGTGAAAGGGTAAAGAAAGGACCTGTGGATCAAGATTTAGCAGAGATTCCACCAAGGGAATCTAAAGAGTTAATTTGGCTCAAAGAATGGATTTTGAACGATCTTGAGAGAAGGAGAGCTCGACACGGTGGAGGTAGTGTGGTCACGGTTTTCTTACTACATCACCAAGACTCTCTTCTTACTCTCTAGACTTTACCATTTTTAGCGATTTTAAAGAAGACTTTGGCCCGTCGATACACAATGTATCAACAAGCTTCCTCTTTCCTTCATCGATACATGGTGTATCAAAGAATTTTTTTTCCCCATCAATGCATATGGATGAACAAATACTTAATTTTTTTTGTAAGGTTCTTGTGTATTGATGCCAAATCATTCTTCGACTGTCGATACATTGGAATCCATCTTCTCATGTATGCCAATACATCAACAATGAACTTCTTGTGATCATCGATACGTCGATGCTTCATATGTTGTTGCTCGTCGATATGTATCGACAAGATCCTTTTATCCTCGTTGATACACAGTGTATCAGCGAGATCCTTTTATCTTCACCGATACAATGTATTGGCAAGATCCTTTTATCCTCATCGATACACAATGTATCAGCGAGACACTCACATCTTGAGGCCTCTCTATTTTCCCTCCATCTTAGATCCTTTTCATTACACCCATTAAGTGGGTTTGTTTGATTGTTTGTTGATTTTAATCTAAGTTGTAGTCGTGATTGAGTATTATCATAATCTGGGCAAGTCTATTTGTGTCGCCAACAACTTTCACTACACATATTGTACCAGCATGCACATTTTGCATCTTTTTTTATTTTCTAGCTAACCTTGATCATGAAAGTGTCAATTATTGTCAGGTGGGTCAATTGCAAGCATCTACAAGACATATGTTGACTCTGCATCACATCTCAGAAAAGAATCGGTCCTCTCAACTCATAAACAATGTTTTAAGTTCTCCAAACATCAATTGGTTTTTTTCACGAGATTATATTTTCGAGCCACTGATAGATGACCTCAGTGCCAATTGATGAATTAAGAGCATGTATAACATAGATAACACAGGAAGTAACATAAATGAATTCGCGAAAAACAACAACAAGAACAAGATTTGAACTTTCATTAAAAAACACCTTTGCTCACAATTTTTAGGTGCTTGTCAAAGTGTAATTTTCATGCTTGAAGCAAGCCAACTGTATGATTTATGCTATTACAATTCCAACGCAATTGATGAAATTGAAATATGAGGCCTAGAAGTGTCAAAACGATCACCAAGGATTTTTCTCCCAAGCTAACCTTGTTAACCATGAAACTATTGGAATGCTTGAATGGCATGATAAATTATCTCACTAGAAACGTTTCCATATGCTCTCCGCATCACCAAAAAAATAGCTCCTCAATCAAACATCGTATAAGTGAGATATGAACTTTTAAAGTCATGTTCCTAGCATCAAAGTTCCCTTATAACGAAACCATGTTTAACATTTTTCTTTTACCCCATGCCAATTTGCAATGTTTGGTTTCAAAATCTTTTAAAATATATATATAATCTAATTTTTTTTTATTTACATTTAAAATTGATTTAACAAATTAAATTAAATTTAAATATTAATAAAAAAACAAAAAAACAAAATTTATTTTGATTTTTTACAACTTAATTTTTTACCCATATTTTCAATTAAATATTTTTTTTTTTTTTTTTTAATATTTAATTAGTTTAATTTAAAGTGGAGAGGAGAGGGTTCCATGCCCACCCGTCCCACCTTGAGGGGTTAGGCCCATGTTACGTGGGAGGGGGAGGCCCCAACCCACACGCCTCCCCCTTTACAACCAAATATTTATACATAGACATTAAGTCGAGCGCGCCCTTACACTTAAAGCAAAACACACAATTCATACGTTGAGCCAGCGCGACCCCATACCGGCGAACGATAAAAGATTGAATGTCGATCCCATACCGGCGAACGATAAACAATTGGGTGTCACCATGCCGGCGTGGGATGAAGAATTAGGTGCCAACAAGGAATGACGTGAACAAGTTTTAAACTTATCACATGGTTTGGTGAGGTGGAGGGGGCATGGCCCACGATCCCCTCCTTTAGTGTGTAATGCATAAAAGTTAAGGGAGGGGGCGTGACCATACCACCCCTTTTTTCAACCACTACTCTCTTTTTTTAAACTTATATTATTTTAATAACTTTTTTTTGAATCTAGTAAAAAATATAAAAAAATTAAACTTCTTTATAAACTTGCATGTAAACCTTTTTTCGAATGAAACCAATGCGTAATCACTTAATGTGATTGTGCACACAACACACCAACGATATGGAAACATGGTCTAAGCTCAAACATTGCAACGATGAAATGTAATTTTAAAACCAATGCAAAAACTTCTTCAATGCTTTAAGGCTTTCCCCAAATGTCAATTCATCAACGAAGGAGATCACCCATTTCTCGCCGATACACTCACTTTCGGTGGGATTGCTTCATCTTCATCAACATACCAGAGCACAATCTTTCTTTTGGCACCGATACAGTGGGGCTCAATCTTTCTTCCGTCGTCGACACAATGGAGCTCAGTCTTTCTTCTAGTGCCGATACAGGGACAAGTCCTCGTAAAATTGTCTTTCATATTTTGGCCATAACTTTTGACTCTTGTGCTTGTTTCGCGCATTCCTTATACCATTGGAAAAGTATTCCCGAGATTTACAACTTCATAGTTATATGATTCAGGATATTTCTCACAATGGTTTCACAGTTTTTTAGGATTAAGCTCTGGTACATTGTCAATAGCCTCGAAGAACGTTGTACTTCAACCAGGATAAGAGGGAATAGAAACCAAACTTAGGGAGACATATTTGAACTCTCACTCAGCCAAATATTCATTTATATAGGTTTAAATGCATGGTTTTGAAATTATAGTTCGAGATTATACTATGGTCACTCCTATATTGCGTGTTGGATGGTTCCAGGTACCAACGCTAAAAGGAGGTCATACTCAACAATCTGGATAAGCATCACATGAAAGAATCCAACCATAAAGACACAACTTTACACATCAAGACAAGGAAAAATTCACTAGTACGTAGAAATACACTCGAAAATGTGATCTATAGTCAAGGATGAGAGAGCAACAACAACAACAACAATAGTTGTAGCAGTAACAACATAGGGGCAACGAAAGGGAATCAAGCTCATATGGCCAAAGAAGAAGTTTGAATCCCCTAATAGTTGAATATCGAACTTCAAGGCATGAGAGTTTCCCAATGTCCATATTAGTCATCACAGTGCATGGGGTCACTATGGCCAAAATCTATAATGGCCCACCAACACTAAGAGACAAATTTGAATTGTAACTGCATATAATGCATTCAATTATAATAATTTGTGTCGTCCTCATTCCCTCATCATTCCAAAGAGGATAATGACAAAAGTTTGTAAACGAAAGGTCGGGGGGGAGGTGGAAAGTCAACAGTCAAGCTGAATTTCAATAAATAGGGGGAATGTATCTAAATAAGAATCTTTTGGCTCTTTGACCTTTCATGTACTATTGTTGAAAATTTTAATGAGGAGAAACCTATTTGGCCAAGCTATTTTATGGAGAACTCTGACTCTAGTGTTGCACATGTTGTGGACTATTTTGTCGCATTTCGCTCAATACTTGGGTTTTGTAAGAATGTGTATCGTACTATAGACTGTTCTTATGTGTGTTTGTTGCATTCTTATTTTTGTTTTTTAGGGAATATTGTTTGAGTTTGTGGGCATATGACTATAAATCATTGTTTAAATGATAGGCTATTTTGTGTTTGCATTTATTTATTCGTATTCTTGTTTTTGTTCTATGTGAGTGGTTTTCCGGGCCACTGACATGAACATGTATGGTTCTATGTTTTCTTTCTAGTTACTTTTTCCGACTGGAAACATGCATCTTAGATTAGTTGCATTTCATTCTTTAGATTATAAACCATCATTGGTGGACCACGACGCAATTGGTAAACCCCAAACCAGAAATGGCTATCGAGCCAAAATCTGGATGGGTTCCTTATTCCAAAACGTGAGAGGTCTAATTGAAAATTCTCACGGGGAGTAACCTTGTTATTGATAAAAGACATCTTACCCATGTCAACAAGAGAATTGGAATCTTTTACACAATCCTCTACATTAAGCATTTTCATAATCAAAACACCTATAAACATAAATATTACATATTTATTTTTACATGGAAGAAAATGACAAATAATGAAAATTAAGGAAAACACTAATAAACATAAGTATCACCTTGAACTTCATAAACTCAATAAAATTGACAAATATAGATTTTATATATAAATTTTGGATATTAAAAAATCAATTTATTTTTATTTATTTAAAAATAAAAAAGATTCATAACAAATTTTATTGATTTTTAAAATGTCAAAAATAATTATTATAAAAAATAAATATATTTTTAAAAATTTTATATAGAATTTATAAAAAATTACATTGAAATAATCTTTCCTTATAAAAATTGGTAAATCATTTTAAAAGTTTGAAAACTTAAAAAATTATTCTAATAGCAAAGTTTAATCAACAAATATATTTTTTAAGATTTTATATAATTTTTTATATAGCAAAGTTTAATCAACAAATATATTTTTTAAGATTTTATATAATTTTTATAAAAAATTACATTGGAATAATGTTTCCTTATAAAAATTGGTAAATCATTTTAAAATTTTGAAAACTTAAAAAATTATTCTAATAGCAGAGTTTAATCAACAAAAAATTCATGTGTACCCCCAAAAATCAAATCTTTGGAATCTCAAATATTTTATCACTTTTTCAACATTTTATCAATTTTTTTACTATTAAAAAAAAGTTTATGTCTCCAAAACTTAATAATTGTAACACTTGATAAATCTTAAATTAAGATAAATCTTTATATTTCATTAAATTTAATATATATAAAAAAATTCATTATTATTTTATGTTTTGATAAATCTTTATATTTCATTAAATTTATTATATAAAAAAACACTTTATTTCTTTTTATGTTTTATACAATTTATTTAAAAAAATATTAATATATTTATACTTCATAAATCTTAAATTAATATAAATCTCAAATTAAAATAAATATTTTTATTTTATTAAATTTATTATATAAACAAAAATTTCATTATTATTTTATGTTTTATACCATTTATTATGAAAAAAAATATTAATAAATTTATACTTCATAAATTTAAAAAAAAAACAATTAATTTTAAATTCTTAACTAAATCAAAATAGCTTCATCTTAGCTCCAAATTTAAAATATCAAACATATCCTTCATATTACAAACTTTTATGTTAAACTTTTTTTATTGTGCTAAATTTTATGCAAATGATTTTATCGCCCATAAATTTGATTCCTTCGGCACTAAATAAATTAGAAAATAACTGTAACCAACTTCACTTTTTGTTCAAGCCTGCAAAAAAGAACCGTGGAATTGTATAAAAAATATCCATCTCTTTCAATGGTATTTCAGTCAAGAGTGTAGAGTATATGAAATCGCGAGGAAGTAGAGCATATGACTCGCCAGCTTGGCCATTTCTGTAGGAAAACATTTTGGAAGACAAAGCATAATGCCTCTCTGTGCCTATGCAATGTTTAAATAACACACACCCATAATCACATACACAATGCAATTGCAGTGTAAGCCATCGACGATATTTACAACCCGTTTGAAATGTGAAGAGATACCTCACCCATAGTGGTGTCCTAAAATTAATCAATATATTGACACATAATGCATTTTGATATTGAAGAATTATTATCTAAATAAAAGTATATACATTATGTATATGTCCACAACAAATCCCAATACTAAAATAGACCTAAATACACGCTTGCATTTAGGATCGGACCTGGGGCAGAAATTCTCGGTAAACCACCCAACAATCCACACCGGGGGGCCTTGTGTCCATTTGTGAAGATGTCTATCATTTCCATTTCACATCTTCATGCATGCATGCCAATTATTTTTTATGAGACCACTATTATGACAACGGGTTTCTCCCTTGTCTATTTTTCGTATTAGATAACTAGCCATGGGAGGTAACTAGAATAGGTTACACATATCTGGTTTTCTCAATGCTTTCAAATTGATTCAGAATCCAAAGATGGAAAACCTATTCCAGAACCGTACACCTGTCCCTACAGCGGAACAAACAACAATAGACCTATGTGAGAAAAAAAACGGAGGTCAATCGGGTTTTGGCGATTACAAACGCCGAACACAAAAACAAAAGGCCACATTGTTTGTCGAATCGCAAAATGCGAAAAGGCTGTGGGCCCAACACTTTGGGTTTCAGGGTTCGTAGTTTGGCGATTACAAATGCCAAACACCAACACACAGCAACTCCTGAATCATGAAAATGCGAATGGAATGTGGGCCCAACACTTCGTGTTTCGGCGTTTGGTAAAGCAAAGGAACTCCACGTACATGTAATAAGTGAACTCCTAAATGCGAAATAGAAAACCTATAATTAAAATGATTTTTCAAATCATATACACTCCAACAAGTAATCTTGGGATAAATGTAAAATCAGATTCCCAATCGGTAAAAACAAGAAATTACTGTGTTTGTTCAAAAAATGAATTTTTATTAAGAGATAAAATGAGTTTACAAACTCGGTAAAATATAAACGCAGAGCAGAGCTCCAAATACAGAGTAACCAATTTGATTAAAAAATGTTTTCAAGATCATATCAATTACAAT
The DNA here is from genome assembly GCA_009831015.1 of Picea engelmannii. Lineage (NCBI taxonomy): Eukaryota > Viridiplantae > Streptophyta > Pinopsida > Pinales > Pinaceae > Picea > Picea engelmannii. The sequence goes on from ML780965.1 coordinate 960,781, forward strand.
TCGTTTCTGGTACTTATATAGAAACATAAATTCAAAAATTGCCCCTTTGATCTTCTAAAAGACCGAATCAATGGCGGTGATGATGTCTTGTGGCCTGCAAAGGTTAAGGCGACCACCGTTTAAGTTTATGTAAGACAAATTAGAAATCAGTGGTTGGCCCTTGTGTTTTGAAAGGTCAATACGACCACCAATACACCGTTTACAAGGAAGTGGTGAAATGATTACTTTCTTACATACTCCCTCTTAATCATTTCAGAGAAAAATAAACTAAAACAAGTAAAACAAAATTGTTGTAAACAATGCATTACAGCTTGCAGACCACAATGTTTCTTCTATGGATTTTAAATAATTCATTACTCAAATGCTTCGTAAATATGTCTGCAAATTGTTCTTCAGATTTGCAGAATTGAATAGAAATCTCCTTACCAGTTACTAGCTCTCTAATGAAATGATACCTTGTATCAATGTGCTTACTTTGCTTGTGAAAAACGTGATTCCTTGATAATGCAATGGCAGACTTATTGTCACAGACAATCTAGGTTGCATCATGTTGGTCATGCAACAATTCATTCAGGCCCTTCTCATCCACACAATTTGACATGCAGTTGTAACTGTTGCAACATACTCTGCCTCAGTGGAATATAGAGTCACAATGGGTTGTTTCTTTGATGCCCATGCCACTGCTCCAGATCCAAGACTAAACACATACCCAGATGTGCTTTTCCTATCATCAATGGAACCTGCAAAATCACTATTAGTATATCCAGTCAGCTCAAATTTTAAGCTTGATGTGTATCAGATACCAAAAACAGTTGTTCCAGCAACATATCTCAGGATCCTCTTTCCTTCTTGCCAATGAGTACTCTTCGAAGTCTCCATGAATCTCAAAATCAAACTTACAACAAACATGATATCAGGTCTGGTTGTTGTTAAGTACATAAGGATTCCAATCATCCTCTTATACAGAGTTGGATCAACAAATGATCATTCATCATACTTCCTAAGTTTAATACCAGTTTCCATAGGTGTTGTAGTTGGTTTCCAATTCAACATTCTAAACCTTTTCAGCACCTCATTTGCATAGTTAGTTTGACAAATGAAAATGCCATCATCAGATTGATCCACTTCGATTCCAAGAAAAAAATTCATCAAACCTAAATCAGTGATCTCAAACTTTGTTTTCATGGCATTCTTAAAATCATCTACTGATAGATCTCCAGTAAAAATTAGGTCATCAACATACAAACAGACAATCAAAATTTTACCTTTCTGGTCTACCTTTGTATACATAGTTGGTTCACTTGGACTTTTGCTGAATCCAACACTGACCAGGTATTCATCAATCCTACTATACCAAACTCTGGATGCCTGCTTCAATCCATATAAATATTTCCTTAATTTACAAACCTTATCTCTGTGTTTATCAATCTCATAACCCAGAGGTTGTCTTACATAAACTTCTTCTTCCAGATATCCATTTAAAAATGCAGACTTGACATCCATTTGATGCATGATCCATATATTCTGAGTTGCAATAGCTAAGACCATCCTTACTGTATCAATCCTTGCTACAGAAGCAAATGTTTCATTGTAATCAATACCAAGTTGCTGACTAAACCCTTGAGCTACAAGTCTTGCCTTGTACTTTTCAACTTCACCATCTTCACTCAACTTAGTCTTATAAATCCATTTAACACCAATGCTCTTCTTACCTTCAGGTAAATTGACAAGATCTGAAGTGTTATTCCTTTCGATGGAATCAATCTCATCATCCATTGCTTTTATCCAGACATCCTCTTTAGCAGCTTCATCATAACTTACAGGATGATAAGCTAAAAATGCAAAATTTGAAATCTGATCTACCTCTTGATTCTAATCATATAATTCTCTTAAACTTCTAGTTTTTTGTCCTTTAAATTTGTTTTTCAATGAAGCTAAAGTAGGATCCGATTCACTACTCACCTGTGAATCTGTTTGATGTCCACCATGTCCAGATGGCTCACCACGCTCATGAGTTCTTCGCGTTCTAAATTGAGATGGGATGAAATCTAGTGCTAGCCTTGTTGGACTTCTTGCTGCAGGCGTATGTGCATGTGGAACCATCTATCCATCTTCTTCACTCTGCTCAGCTCCATCATCATCTTCATGGGGTAACACAGCTCCCTCTGAAATTGATTTGTCAATACTTCCATCCCAAGCTTCATCTTCTTTAAACTAAACATCTCTGTTGATTACATATTTCTGGGTGATGGGATTGTAGAGTTTGTATGCCCTAGATTCTTCACTGTATTTAACAAAAATACATCTCTTGCTTCTGTCATCCAACTTTCTCCTCATTTCTATAGGTACATGCGCAAATGCAACACATCCAAATATTCTGAAATGAGAAACATTGCAAGACTTACCATCCCAAGCTTCCTGAGGTACACAATCCCTCACAGTCTTAGTCAGACTTCTATTCAAGATAAAAATAGAGCAAAGAACCACATCTCCCCAATATTCATTTCAAATATGCTTTTCTTTCAACATGCACCGAGCCATGTCCATGATGGTCCAATTCTTCCTTTTAGCCACTCCATTCTGCTGTGGAGTATATCGAGAAGTAAACTGACTTTTAATTCCATGAAGATCACAAAATTCAATGAATTCATTCAATTTATACTCACCTCCTCTATCAGACCCGAGGATCTTAATGGTTCGACCACTCTCATTTTCAACCATAGATTTAAATTTCTTAAAAACATCAAAGGCTTCAGACTTCTGTTTCAACAAATACAACCAAGTCTTCCTATTGAAATCATCATTGAAAGTCATAAAATAAACACAACCAGTTAAAGAAGGTGTTTACATAAGTCCACATAAATCCGTGTGGACAATTCCTAAAGGAGTTTTTTCTCTATAGGAAACACCTGAAACAAATTTCTCTCTGTGATGTTTTCGAAGTATGCAACTGTAGCGCACCTTTTCTACTACTAAGGTTTAATTGCTCTTAAAAGAAGACTATAACACCACTTTGTACATAATTCATACAAATGTTATTTAACCCACATGCATTTAAATAATAAACACATTCAACACAGAGTATTCATATGAATTACTGCCATAATCAACACACAATTATCTTTTCATATTAATTCATATACACAGTGGAAAACATGATACATAAGCAGCACAATCATGCAAAACATGATTAAATCATAATCAGATACTTATCTTTATCAATGGTAGATTCCACCAACCAAGTGCAGGCTTTCCACGAACCTCCCAGCCTTGGACCACACTGCCCATCAGCTCAGCAGTGGGTCACCCCCGAGCTGGGACTAAGCTCCACCCCAAGACAAGGAATACTGGGCTAGCTGAGGTTACAGGGAAAACAACACACAACCACAAGGAATGAATTCTCTCCCAGGAACCTCCCACGCTCATTGCCCACAGATCCTCATTCCCCACATGCCTGTTCCACCCCAGGAGAATACACCTTCTCTGTCACCTAGATAGTCCTTCGGCTGCTAATCTCCCTTTCCTTGGGTTACAGGAACAGGCTGGACCAGAAGTCTCTAGGCTCTGTGGCAGCTACAGGGTTCCTTTCAGGAGTCCTCTCCTTCCTCCGCACACTCTCTCACCTGGAGAGAATCGCTCACAGGCCAACAACCTGTTCTACCAACCTCAATCACCTCTCTCACCTGGAGAGAGAATTGTACCATTGGCCAACAAGACCCCACACAGTCCAACACTGCGTGGTCACAACAACCCATGGGGAAAACAGACACGGGCTTTCCAATAGGTTCAACAATGGAAGGTCACTTCTTATTTCCCAATCCGCCAACACAGGATAGACTCACGCTCTGGTTGTCGGGGATGTGTGACAAACAATCCACGTAGGGGTCAACGCAGGTTCGAACTGTTCAGACAGGGGATGTACCAGCTATCCCAAAACAAACACAGATACACGCCTTTTTGGTTCAGAGGATGCACAAGGGTTTCTTTGCAGGAGTCAGACCAGTTCACCTTCTGGCAGTCCAAGGGTCGAATGGAGGAGGAGGAGGAGGAGGAGGAGCCTTTCTCATGGCTCACCCTGGTCATTTATTCGCATGCGTCAGGGTTGACACTTGTCACCCATGGAACTGCATGCATTCCACCAGCACGCATCACCCTTGTATGTCCTCCCTTGCCAAAACTTAGGATAAAACACAAAATGCACATGTCTTTTTTTTTGGAATAATATTAAAATATTATTCCCAGGCTTAAGCCCCCTGGACTTAGCCCCCATGCTCAACACTTATCCCCTTTGCCACCTTCCAGCCCCTAATTCCTTGCCCACTCTGTGGATTCTTAGTCCCCCTTCACTCATTCATCGTGGTCGGTCTGCACTTGGCGGTGTTTATATTTTATTAAATGTTTTGCATACATACAAGTACAACAGCAGGCCCCTGGCCTTCAACACTTAGGCTCCCTGGCCTAACAAACACATAAGTCTCCAGCTTATAAGAACTTGGCTCACCAGCCTATAAAACATAATTACAATTCCTTTCAAAACATGGTTTACAACGGGGCTCGGCCTTGGGGACACTA
>ML780966.1:20209-35139 GCA_009831015.1 Picea engelmannii
ATTAACTATCCTACTTATGATAAGGAATTGTATGCATTGGTTCAAAGTGTAAAAAAATGGAAACATTATTTGTTGGGAAAAGAAACCATTATTCACACCGATCATCAACCATTGCAATACTTACAATCACAGACAAAGCTACAACAAGATAGGAACTTTAGATGGATGGGTTTTCTTCAACAGTTTCATTTGGTCATCAGGTATAAGAAGGGAATTTTTAACAAAGTTGTTGATATTCTTTCAAGGCCTATTATTAGCGCTTCAGTTATTCTTAAGCATAGTCCTATCATGCAGGAAAGTTATGTGGAGCAATATGCTTTGGATACTGACTTCAAAGAAGTATATGAAACTTTGTGCCACTCTAACCATGTTGAAGAATTGGATTACCATGTGCATAATAATCTCTTGTATCATCTTGGCAAGTTGTGTATTCCACAGGGGGAAAGAATCAACATTATAAGAGAAGCACATTCTTCTCTTATTGTTGGTCATTTTGGTGTAGGCAAGACAATGGCTAATTTGCAAAGGTACTGCTACTGGCCTAAAATGAATGAAAGTGTTTCAAGATATGTTCGAGGACGTTCGTTATGTGCCACAAGTAAACCTAACAATCAAAAGTTGGGTTTCTATACTCCACTTCCAGTTCCTTCTCGACCTTGGGAAAGTATTTCTATGGATTTTGTAGGTGGTTTACCTATGTCGAGACGAAATCATGATTATCTTTATGTTGTGGTTGATTGATTTAGAAAAATGTGTATTTTGATGCCTTGTACTAAGTAGGTTACAGATGAACAAATGACACAAATGTTCTTTCAAAATGTTTGGGTGCATTTTGGATTGCCTAAATCCATTATTTCTTATCGGGATTTTCGATTTGTTGGAAGTTTTTGGTCGAGTTTATGGGCACTCATGGACACCAAACTTAAAAAGAGCAAAGATTTTCATCCGCAAACAGATGGTTAGATAGAGGTGGTAAATTGAACAATGGTGCATCTTCTTCGTGCTTATTGCAGCAAGCATCCTAAACTTTGGGATGAGCATTTACACTACATTCAGCATGCTTACAATCAATCTAAGCACTCTTCGACTCAAACGTCGCCATTTGAAGCATGTTTTGGCTATTTGCCCAAGTCTCCTTTAGATTTTATCTTTGGGAAGGATATTTCTATCGATGGTCAATATGACATTGATAGGGCAGAAAAGTTCATTGAACAAATTTAGTCGATACATCAGGTGGTGCAAGAGCAGTTGGAAAAGAGTCAGGCCAAGTACAAAATGAGACATGACAAGCATCGTGTTGATCATAGTTTCCAAGTTGGAGATGAAGTTTGGCTTTACATTAGTAAGGCGAGGCTTAAAGGAGAAGGTAAAAAATTGAAACCAATTTGATATGGTCCTTTCAAGATTATCGACAAGATTGGTAACAATGCTTTTCGTTTAGATTTGCCTCCTTATATGCAAATGCATTTAGTTGTTAATGTTGAGAATTTGAAATTGTATGAGCCTCCATTGATTGATGATCATGGAGAGCATGTTTAGATTCCTTCTATAGATGATTTTTCCCCTGAATATCTTACAGAACTGCATAAAGACACCATCCTTGACAGGAGAATGCGAACTTCAAAATGAGGAAATGTGGAGTATCTTCGAGTTGGTCTTAAAGGAACAAGTCCAAGAAAAGCCAAGTGGATTGAGGTTGGAAGGGTGAGGGAACTATACCCTCATCTTCACATAGACTGAAAATAGTCTTTTGGAGGCCCAAAAGCTTCCCAATGGGGAGGTGTGATCAGGGGATCAAATTTTGCTCAAAAATTCAAAGTGCTCAGAATCACTTCAAATCGAATGAGAGCGTGAGCCTCGTCATTGCGAACCCAACTCAACTCGTTTTGTATCAAATGGATGTCAGGAGCGAGAGATATCGCGATCTGTTTGAATCGTCAAACAGGCAAAAAAAAGGATGTTGATTGTGCAGTCCGTACAGGCTGATGTGGCAGGGTCATACGATGACATGGTAGAGACCGTACGATCATACACTGATGTGGCATGTGATGATGTGGTATTTTTTGATTGGCAGATGTGGTCGAATTAGGCTGTGACACGTGGCATCATTTTTTGTCAATGGTATGGTGCCACGTGGCCCAATCATTGGCTGCCATGTGGCACCCTGTTATTGGCTTTTTGTTGTTGTTTAAAATTGTATGGGGTCCTTGGGGGTCGAACCCCGGACCTCCCCTTTTGGGCTCTGCGCTTTGGTAGAGTGTGGGCTACCACTAGCCCACACGGTATTACTTATAAACTATATGTTTTATAAAATATTTGAATTTGATTTATGTTGTATATGGCGGGGGGTCGGGTCGGGACTTAGCCCCGACCCGTGGTTTTATTATGTTACATATGACCATACCATAGCATTTGCGCGGGATTTGGTGTTACACACGGAGCCCATCCCCCAGTCGCACTAAACTACCATACGACCATGCCCTCTGTTGATTACGTGCGGGGTTTTCAAATGTGGCTCATGGTTATGTGTGTGACCGCATGTGACCATAACAGAGAACAAGGAAGTTTAAACGGTTGAGTTTTGTTTGCTAGCCCGAGGTCATATCGTGGACCTATATGCCAGAGAGCTTGGCGGTTAGGGGCTGGCACACCCATAACCGTCCTACAGTTCCCACTATTGGCGCGGTTGCGTTCAGTGCCACGTTTTTACGCTTTAAATAGCGTGTGTGCTAGGTTGCATGAACAAGGGTGTGATTTGTAGATGCAGAGACAACAAGCTTGAAGAGTGGACTTCCAAGAAGCCTAACTTCTTCGTTTCTTAGCCAAACAAGGTGCCGAAAAAGCCCAGCTAGGGGTTTTTGGACGCTCTGAAGCCATTGGAGCAGTCTATTTGTCATTTTGAGCATTGTAAATAATGTTTTTGAGCACTTTGAGAAAATAATAATAATGATCCATTGGAAGCTGGACCACGAGATGTATCCCAAGAGAGGGTTGAACTCCTTTATCATTTGTTGTGTTATGTGTTTTCTGTTCATTGATTATGTTGTTGTTTATATGCATCTTGAATGAGTAAATCCTATTAATGATGTGTAGCAAAGTTGATCCATTTGCTTTAAACACATAAACTTTACTTGCAAATATTTTCAAGTTTATAAGTCTTCTTCATTTTTAGATCAAAGAGATAGAACAACAAGTCCACGCGACAGACGACTTGTTCAAGAAAGAAACACAAATCTAGAAGAAGCCGAAAGAGGATCAACAGGTCCAGCAATGAGACCATGAAGGAGAAAGGATAAGTTCAACTATATAGGACCTCAAGAAGAGATAGAAGACAATTCCGATCAAAGAGTGCATCAAAGGGGGGAAGGACATGAATAGACTACAGGCAGAACTCGTAACTGCGTAGATGCAGAAAAAGGAGTGCAAGGCTAAAATGGAACCTCTATAGAAGTGAGAAATAGAGGTCATTGCACATGCAGAGGAGGCCAAAACATATATGGCACAAACCCGGGTAGAATGTGCAAGGTTGGTCAGCGATGATATTGTAGTGCAGGTATTGGACGCACTCAAGGAGAAGACCGTGCAGGCCCAAACTCAAGAACAAAGCCTATGGAGAAGTTCCAAGTGATCACAAGGGATATCGTCGAAGAACACAGGGGTTAGGTGGCTCAGGAAGAGCTACATGTCAATGTTGGGGCCCTATTGGAAGCAAGACAAATTAGGAAGAAAGGATATTTTGGGAAGAAAGACATGTGCGAGGAAAGTGATAGCTGGAAGGAAGAGCATCACGTGCACATACATGGAAGACTTAACGATGTTAGGGTTAGGGGTTTTGTAATACATTGTAATGTCTGATGAGCCAAGAATGTATATATATATATATATATATACCTAGGAGGTCTAGGGAGGGGGTAGTTGTCGATTATGAAAGAAGGAAGAGGTCAGTTTTAGAAAGTCTATGAAGGAGTCTTGTTTTGATAACTAGTTGTAATCCTTTTGTCATACTACCTACTTTTGTAATCTATTGAGTTGTAGACGGCTAGAAAGGTAGATCTCGAGGGTTAGACCACAAGCTGATGAGCCTGGTGTGATATAGTATGCCTTGTAATAGATATCAACCCGACTGAAGATGAGATGTAAAGCACGTAGTGTTGTAGTTTTGGAACTTCCATAATAGAAGAGCTTGAGAGCATGATCTTTGTCGACGTAGCCCAGGAGGGGGTGAACCATGGTAATACCTGTGTTGTGTGATTGAATTCTTGTGTCTCTTTTACTATTTGTAAGTGAATGTTAGCTTGATGAATGGATGAGATAATTAGTTGATTACCTTACATGCATAATTCGGAATGACAATATATTGTTTTAATAAGTTAAATAGAACTCTCAGTGCACCTTTCTTAGATTCCCATTCAATCCTGGACTGCAAACAACTGAGTATTGCAGTCACCCATTATGATTATCTCAGGTGAGACTACATATTTCACTATGTGCGTTGCATTTCCTTCTGGTTTACCAAGAGGGACGATAGTTTTAGAGGCTTTGCTAGAAGCCCAGTAGACTTGAATCTGGGTCAATCATGTTGAAGGTATAACGCAGAGATAGTAAGCCAACAACCAAGCATTTATAAGTTGATAGGATTATGTGTTGATTAGGTAGGGAGCCTAGATGTTAAAGGCCAAGAGCCTATTTTGTACATGTGTGTATATTGACCACAAAGAAAGAGTATGCGGGATTGAACTCCACTAGGTTGGGAAAGGGAGGAGGCTAAGATATTGAGGAAAAAGGGATAATCTTAAGATCCTAATAGAATAATATATTATTATTCTAAATAATGTAAAGAGGATATTAATTTATCCTAAGTTCCTTTAGGGAGAGGAACGAGTTCCAAGTGGGGTAAATGTGTTCCTGGAAAACCAAGTGTCATCCAAAACACATGCAGATTTAGGGGGGGGGTGTTCTCACCATTCTCACCATTCTGATGATTCTCACCATTCATACCATTTTGAGCAGGCTGACCATCCATTACCAGGAGGGACCAAGACACCCAACAAGCACAAAGTAACCCTAGAACACCATTGTGGAATTCCTGAAACACCTTGAACCTCTACAACAAGCCAAATTGATACCCTCGTTGCACCTGTACCCTGTGGTTGCCTATGTATTGTCCTTCTAGTACCATTCCCCACGTCCATTTTTTGTTGCCGCCATCACCATTCCCGTGTGCTGAGGAGTGGGAGTGAAGAAGCAGGTTTCAGGCCTATGAGCAACTCTCTCCAGGTGAGAGAATGTGTTGAGGAAGTGAGTTCTCCTGGAGGAAGTCCAGAAGCAACTACATAGCTCTGAGAATTTCTGATCTGGCCCATTGCTGACGCCCTGGAAAGGGAGGTTTAGTAGCCAATGGACTATGTGACAATGAAGGTGTACACTTCTGGGGTGGGATAGGCATGTGGGGAATGAGAGTCTATGACTTGTGAGAATAAGTAGTTCCTTGGAGTAAATCCTTCCTATTGTACTGTGCAACTTCATGTTGTCCCTGCCTACCCTCGGAATCCCTTTCCTGGTGGATTTTAGTCCCATCTCGGGGGTGACCCACTGCTGAGAGTGATGAGCAGTGTAGTCTAAGTCTGGGAGGTTCAGGGAAGTTCTGCATGCAATTGGTGTACTTCAATTAAAATATAAGTAACATTTCCAAGTTTGGTTACATGTTGTGTATTTATATATGTTGTTATATTTATGGGTTTTTCCTTTCATTACTGCATGTATGCTTTATTTATGCATTATGTTGTGTGATAGCATAACATAAATCATTTGTCAAATTTGTATGTGCTATTGTTGCTTCCGCATGAATATTTGTATGAGCATAATGTTTATGTCTAGTTAAAATTGCATTATATATATATATATATATATATATATATATATATATATATATATATATATGTATGTATGTATGTATGTATGTATGTATGTTCAAGCATGATAGTTTTCTGTAGTAGCATGGCCCAACCTGGGTGGCCAGGGATGTTACAAATTGGTATCAAATCAAAAATGATTTTTACGGGGTGATGTTGCCCGTCCTGTTGGTGGTCGGGGAAGTTACAACCAAAGTCCATAGAAGCCAACCAGAAGAACCAGAGGAAGGGGAATGCCTCTTTCACTCATAGATGTGGGTAAAAGGGGCTCCACTTCATTTGAATGTCAATAGCGATAGTCATAAGAACCTAATCTTAAGAGAGGTTGTCAAGCAACTGGACCTTCCAATGACACCACACCTGCATTCCTACACCATCGGTTGGCTTCACTAAGGGAGATATCTTTGTCTCAAACAACAATGTCATCTGCCCTACGACATCAAGCCTTTCAAAGATGAGGTATTGTGTGATATTGATCCCCTTCAAGTTTGTGATGTTATTTTAGGACAACCATATTTGTGGAAGCATCATGTTTTATATGAGTCTAGACCCCACAGTGTTATTATTACTTTGGATAGAGAATTGTATAGGATACCAGAGGTAGCATCGCCTAACACTATTTCTTTAATCTCTACTAAGAAATGTAGTAAGGTCATTTCATAGACCGAGAGGTTCGTCTTCTTTGTGATCCATGCTCATAGTAAGCATATGGCCACCGCCACATCTGTGGCCTCTACACATAACCTCTCTTTGTAGTAGAAGCAAGTGGAAGAGATCATCGAAGAATACAAAGACATCTTCTGCTCACCCACTCGGGTACCAACACACTACCAAGTCAAGCATCCAATTGATCTAACCTATGATGCACCTCTACCTAATAGACTAGTCTATCATCACTCACTGATGGAAAATGATGAAATTGGGCATTAGATCCAAGAGCTTCTTCAAAATGGACACATAATACCCAGCTCCTCCCCTTGCAGAAGCCCAATTGTATTAGTGCAGAAGAAGGACAGGACTTGGAAAATTTGCATTGATTATAGATCTTTAAACAAAATCACAGTCAGAAATTGGTACCCTATTCCCAGGATTGATGACCTTATTGACCAACTCAAGGGGGAAACATTATTCAACAATATTGACCTAAAGTTTGGATACCACCAAGTTCCCATCGAACCAAATGATGTATGGAAGACAACCTTCAAATCTAAAGAAGGTCTCTTCGAATGGATGGTCATGCCCTTTGGCTTAACAAATGCACCAACCACTTTCATGAGGTTGATGGATGATGTATTGAGACCCTTCACCAACTCTTTTGTGGTGGTATATTTGGATGACTTCCTCATCTTCAATAGAACTTGGGAGGAGCACATGCAACATATTCAATAGGTTTTGAGCACTCTGCGATAGCACAAGCTATATTCCAACTTGGAAAAATTATCTTTTGGCATGAACAGGGTCCAATACTTGGGCTAAATTGTTGATGCAAATGGGGTACATGTTGATCTAGCTAATATCCAAGTCATCCGTGACTGGCCAAACCTAACCACATTAACCGAGCTTCGAATCTTCTTGGCACTAGCCATCTTCTACCGATGGTTTGTATTGGGATTCTCCCATATTGCATGGGCCCTCAGCCAGGTGACCAAGGGTGGTGGAAGGGAAAGGTTTGTGTGGGGGAAGGAACAATAAAAATAATTTGATGATTTGAAGCATCTCTTGTGCTCAACTCTAGTACTCTCCTTGAACGATATGAAACAACCATTTGAGATTGAGACTGATGCATCTGACTATGTTGTAGGCGTAATTCTCACTCAACACTGTCATCTGGTGGCATACCATAGTGAGACATTCTCAAATAATGTACGAAAATACCCCACCTACGATAAGGAAATGTATTCCATTTTACTAGCATGTCGTCAATGGAAACATTACATTCTGGGAAAGGAGACAATCATCCACATTGATCACAAGCCTCTGCAATTCATACAGGCATAGGGGAAATTGCAGAACGACTGCCATTAGAAGTGGTCCACCTACCTACAGTAGTTCCATCTCAACATCAAGTATAAGATAGGGATATCAAATCGTGTCGCTGAATGCCTCAGTCGCCCTCCCATGGATGCACTCACCACTATGCTCCATTCTTGTGGACATGAGGTATCTGAGTGGCCCCGATTTTATCAACACGATCTGGGCTTCACCACCACCTATCAACTCTTGGGTATAGGAACAACTGTCATCGATTTTGACATTTAGGACAGACTATTATGCCATCTAGGCCATCTCTGTGTTCCTACAAGTGAACATCAAAAGATGATTTGGGAATCCCACTACAGTGGGATGGCAGGAAATTTTAGCGTGGAGAAAACTATGGTCGTTCTTCAAAAACATTTTTATTGGCCAAAACTTCAACACAACATCAACAAATATATTAGATCTTGCACTGCATGTTCCATTGTTAAGCCAGAAATCAAGAAGAAAGGCTTATAAACCCCTCTTCCTACTCCCTAGAATCCTTGGGAACCCATATCAATGGATTACATGCCTGGCCCTCCGTCCACCAAGAAAGGAAATGACTACGTATTTGTTGTCATTGATTAGTTTTCAAAGATGGCCATCCTCACAGCCCGCGAGAAGAATATCACATCGACAGATACTGCCAAGATCTTCTTCGAATGAGTGTGGGTCCATTTTGGTATACCATAGACCATCATCATCAACTAGGACAACAGGTTCCTCAACACATTTTGGTCGAGTCTCTGGTCACTGTTGGACACCAAGCTCACTAAATCCACTTCTTTCAACGCTCAAATAGACATCCAAATAGAGGTTGTCAATTGGGTGATTGTGCACATCCTGCGCATGTACAACTCTACGCATCCATTTACATGGGATGAGAGTCTCTCATATGTTCAACTTAGTTACAACATGGCTCTCCATATCTCCATCGTCCATAGCCCATTTCAGGTGGGGCTAGGATTTCAACCCTTGGGTCCCATTCATGTTGCACTACCTTTTTCCACCACACAGATAGACTCTTCCCATGTTCAGTCTGATATCGACAAAGCCACTAGATTCATTGAGAGGATTCATCACATTTTCCAACAGGTACATAAGATTTTGTAGAAATCAAATGTTAAGTACAACCAACACCATGATCAACACAGGGTACCACACCCATTTCAATTTGGAGACAAAGTATGGTTACATTTGTAGAAGGAACGTCTTGGAGGGCCCCATCGAAAGCTCCAACCACTTCAATATGGGCCTTACACTATCACCAAGGCTGTGGGTAGAAATTCTTTTGAGCTTAACACTCCACCCTTCCTTGGCCTACACCTACTGTTTAATGTGGACCTCCTTCAACCATATTTTCTACCATAATTGGAAACCTCAGAGATTGCAGAACAACTGACACCAATAGAGCTCAACCTTGAATGCATAGCACAACCATACACTAGTAAAATAGTGGACACACAGGTCAAGGGCACTTGCCAATAGAGGATCCATCTTTATCGGGTTGTTAAGGCAGGGAAACTCCTACACCAAGGAAAGTGGATCACCCGGGGCCAAATCCAGTAGTATTTTCCTCACCTGATGGGGGAAATCAATGCAATGAAGACCATTTATTCCTAAGGGGGGAGGATTGATCCAAGTGGATATTGGTGGCCACCCACCTATTCCAATTGGCCCTTCTTGTCCATTTTTAGTTCAAAACATTTTTTTTTACTTCTTTGTAATTTTTGGTTCTACACTTCTTGGGTTGTCTAAATCCCTACACATATTCCAAGTGGATACTGGTGGCCTCTCACCTAATCCAACTAGCATATTTTGTATGCTTTCATGTTAGCACATCTTGTTGTACTTCTAGGGACGTTTTGGAGCCCTAAAAAGTGTTTTTTTGGGTCACCACAGTCAAACTGTATATGGAGTCACAGTTTTATAGAGTAATGTGTAGATATCTTAAATACCTTTCCAACAGTCTATCATGTGCCTAAAACAAAGGTCGTATGCAAAATTTACGACCCCGAGAAGTTGAGATTTACCCATAGGGGCCCACATGACTTTTGGCGTTTCACCTCTTAGGGTTAGATTTTTGGATGTCTAGGGTTTTTTCATTCATGAGTAATATCAAAAAGGCCTTTGGAGCCTCATTGTAATCATTATACTCATACAGATGGGCATAGAAGCCACATCTCTTCTCATATATAGCTACCACCATTCGAGCAAATGTTTTAGTTCTGCAATTTTACAATTTCAGCCTATTTCATTTATTCAATAGAAGATATTATCACTGGATATCTGTGTTGTTAGTCATATCTATATGTTTATTATATTTATTCTATTAATCAATTCGTTCTGATCCTAAATCCAGATCATGGAAACCCCTCACAACAGAAGAAAGGCAGGAGCAGCCCTAACCTGCAAAATAAAGGACACCACAAAGAAGGACACCAGTGCAAGCCGCAAATAAAGAAGGACAATGGGAAGATGAATAAAGATACTGGGAAGTGGTGTGAATTCCATAAGATCCTATGGCATAACACTATTGATTTTTGTTCAAGGAAGTCATTAGTGGATAAAGTAAAATCCTATGAATTAGATGTGGGTTTCGACTCTGAGTTGAAACCATATAAGGGGAGACAGATCATTGATGCAGAACCCAGTGCCACCGTTTCTACCACCAATACCCATCCTGATGAATCTAATGAGACAGAGGAAGGCAAGTGTCTCTTTCATTCACAGATGTCGATGAAAGGAACTCCACTACACTTCATCGTTGATGGCGCTAGCCAGAAGAACATTATCTCAGCATAGGTCGTCAAGCAACTAGACCTATTGACGACACGACACCTGCAACCCTACACCATTAGATGGCTCCATCAAGGAAGCGATCTTCACATCAAAAAAAATGTCACCTATCATACGACATCAAGCCATTCAAAGATGAGGTATTGTTTGATGTTTCTCCCCTTGAATTTTGTGATGTTCTTTTGGGCCAACCTTATTTATGGAAACATCATGCTTTATATGAGTCTAATCCTCACAGTGTTATTATTACTTTGAATAGGAAATTGTATAGGATACCCGAGGTAGTCCCACCTAGTGATTTTTCCTTGATCTCTGGCAAGCAATGTGGGAAGGTTATTTCTCAGATGGAGAATTATGTATTCTTCGTGATTCGCTCTCATAGTGAACATAAGGTTGCAACCATTTTCATGGGCTCCATGACCGACCTCTCCACATATCATAAGCAAGTGAATAAGGTCATGGAAGAATACAAATACATCTTCTCATCACCTACTGGAGTACCTCTACATGGTCAAGTCAAGAATCCCATTGATTTGACCCCCAGTGAACCACTACCAAATGGGCCAGTCTATCGTCACTCTTTACTAGAAAACGAGGAGATCAAACATCAGATCCAAGAAATGCTCCACAAGTGGCACATTTGACCTAGGTCATCACCTTGTGGAAGCCCAATCATTTTGGTGTAGATGAAATATGGGATCTGGTGGCTCTGCATTAATTACTGGGCCCTAAACAAAATCACAGTCAGGAGCCGGTATCTGATTCCCTGACAAGAGGATCTCCTTGATCATCTCAAGGGGGTGAAATACTTTAGTAAGATTGATCTGAAATCTAGCTACCATCAGGTCCCAATAGAACTAACAAATGTATGGAAAACTACCTTCAAGTCAAAAGGTATTTTTGAATGGATGGTCATGCCCTTTGGTTTGATGAATTCCCCAACAACTTTCATGCGGTTGATGGACGATATCTTGTGGCCTTTCACTAAATTTTTTTTGGTGGTGTATCTAGATGACATCCTCATCTAAAACAAGGCTTGGGAAGAACACTTGCAGCATATCCAACAGGTTATGCACACTCTGCAACAACACAACCTATATGAAAACTTGGAAAAATTCTCCTTCAACATGGACAAGGTCTAGTACCTAGGGTACATTGTTGATGCACATGGTGTGCATCTTGATCCAACCAAGATCCAATTCATTTGTGACTAGCTAGCCCCAACCACAATCATTAAGCTTTAGAGCTTCTAAGGCCTTGCAAATTTCTATCACAGGTTCATGTTGGGACTCTCCCATATTGCATGGGCCCTCAGTCAAATAACCAGAGGTGGTTGTAAGTAAAAACTTTTGCGGGGCCGGTCCCAATAGAAAGCATTCCATGATATGAAGAAATGATTGTGTTAAACACCAGTACTCTCATTACCTGACCTGCAACAAACCTTTGTGATCAAAAAAGATGCTTTAGACTATGTTATGGGCACAATCGTCACTCAACACGAACACCCCATGGCCTATCATAGTGAGACACTATCATATGTCATCTGTATGTACCCTACTTACGAAAAAGAAATGTACTCCATTATGAAACCGTGCCTCTAGTGGAGGAATTACATTCTCCGAAAGGAGATAGTCATCCACACCGATGACAAGTTGTTGCAGTTCATGCAAACACAAGGAAAATTGCAGAATGACCGCCATCAGAAGTGGTCCACATATTTGCAGTAGTTCCACCTTAACATCAAGTATAAAATAGGAAGTACCATCCAAGTCATTGATTTACTCAGTCGACCTCCAGTCATGGAAATCACCACAATGCTAGACGCGTGCAACCATAAGATCTCTGAGTGGCCCCACCTCTATGAGACGGATCCCGACTTCACCAACACCTACCAGATGTTGGGCACCAACACAACTCTAGATAATTTCCATATTCAGGACATGTTGTTCCATGTGGGCCATCTATGCATTACATCAAGCAAGGGAGTGAAGCTATTTTGGGAATCCCACTACATACGGGTGGAAGGATACTTTGGCATGGAAAATACAATAGAAGTGTTGCAACGACATTTCTATTGGCCGAAACTTCAACAAGATGTCAACAAGTATATTTGGTCCTGCATTTCCTGTGTTATTGCCAAAGCAGCCATGAAGAAACAAGGATTGTACACTCTTCTTCCTACTCTTGAAAGACCCTGGGAATCCATATCAATGGACTACATGTCGAGCCTCCCTTGCACCAGGTGGGGAAATGACTATGTTTTTGTGGTTGTTGATCACTTTTCCAAGATGGTGATTTTGGCCGCCTGCAAGAAGAGCATCACGACAGAGGAAACTGCCAAGACTTTCTTTGAATGAGTGTGGGCACACTTTGGGATCCCAAAAACCATTATCTTAGATCGGGACTATCAGTTCCTCAACATATTCGAGTCGAGCCTTTGGTCACTCTGTTGGTTGTGGAACTTGATTATCTTCTTGTTTCATAGTTATTTGTTTTCAACCATGTTTACACCCCATGAAGACTGTACACCCTGCCACGCGAGGTGGTTGCAGAGGGGATTTCCCCACCTGCGAGGGTTCGGGGGTGAATCCCTCGAAGGAAAAATTTCCTTGTAAATGTGTATTGTAATTTCATTGTAAATTTGGACCATTCATTATTAGGTCACACATCTGATGGTATAAGTTATGTTAGGGTTTTTTTCCCTAGATGGAAACCCTCTTTTATGAGGTAAATATATTGCAGCTATGTATCATTGCGAATATTTTATTCCGAGAGAGGAGACTGTGAGAGAATGAAGAGGAAGTTACAATGGGTGTGTTGTAGGTTGTATCCCTTCATTTGCTGGATAATGAAAAGGAAGGACCTAGACATTTGTTTGGTGGACGTAGCCCACATTGGGTGAACCACGTATATATGTGTCTCTATTATATTGTGTATCTTTTGTGTTTTATTTCTTCATTTTTTTTATTTTATTGCTTTGTGATCCTGTTTTTATAACAACTTGTATTAGAGCGAAAGGTAGCTTGCAGGAAAATAGGGTTCTTTGTTTGAGTGGGAGAAATGGTGGAAGATGGAAAGTTTAGGGTCGAGAAATTTAATGGTAAAAAATACCAGTTATGGAAGATGCATATGGAATATTATTTATATCATAATGATATATTCCTACCATTGGGTGGAATACAAAAGAAGTTGATGGTCATGAAGGAAGAAGAATGGGACATTCTTAACAGAAAGGCACTATGAACAACATGGTTGAGCCTAGCAGCATCGATAGATTTCAATATTTCGAAAGAAAATAAAATGAAGGAGTTGATGGACACATTAGATAAACTGAATGAAAAACCCTCGGTATCCAATAAGGTATTTCTAATGAAAATATTATTTAATAAGAAGATGTCAGAAGGTGGGTCTATTGTAGATCATTTAAATGAATTTAATACGGTTACTAATCAGCTAAGTTCTATAAACATGGACTTTGATGATGAGGTTAGGTCTCTCATTATCATGTTAATTTTATTGATGATGAAACTAGAAAAACTTGGGTTTATTGCATTTGAAAAAAATATGATGTTTTTTATACTTATAAGAAATGGAAAGATTTGGTTGAGAATGAGACAAGAAAAAGGTTGAAGTGTCTCAGATCAGACAATGGAGGTGAATATTTTAGTAAGGAGTTTGATGATTATTGTTCATGTTGAAATAATGTAACTGCGAAGAGCATTCTTATTATTTTGTTATTGGATTAATCCCCATTGTGGATTAATCATGTTATTATTTTTATTGGATTAAATCCCCATTGAGGATTAATCATGTTATTATTTTTATTGGATTAAATCCCCATTGAGGATTAATCATGTCATTATTAATATTATTGTTATTAGATTAATCCCCATTAAGGATTAATCAAGTCGGTAATTGTATAAGGACTAAATCCCCTTTTGCGGATTGGTCATCGAGCAATTAAAAAGTGCAGAACAAGAAGTCGGTCCCAACAGTTATAATGAGAGGGCCATAATTAATAAAAGGTGGATTTACCCACCCAGTGTGAGAGGTCGACCCCGCCAGATGGTGACTCTTCACACGTGCCAGATTGATATAAATAAGAGGCTAGCGCCTCACTTCTAACACACACTTCACTTGCTCATGATCTTATGAGGCAAGCTGCAATTACAAGTTGGTGAGAGAAGAAGAAGGGTGGCGCAT
>ML780966.1:52302-66837 GCA_009831015.1 Picea engelmannii
CTCCCCTTTTAATCCATCCATCTTAGTATCCAATTTAGCTTCCATTGAATCCATCAACTTAGATTCCATTGAATCCATCTTAGTATCCAACTTAGCTTCCATTGAATCCATCTTAGTATCCAACTGAGCTTTCATTGAATCCAGCTTAGTATCCAACTGGGCTTCCATTGAATCCATCTTCTTTTGTAGTTCATTTATGTCCCTATGCATTTCTTCACCTTCATCAAAAGTCCAATTAGGATTTTCTGGAGGCTTATTTGGTGTAGAAGGTCCCTTTTTTGGTGGCATGTTGGCCAAATATCACTTTTGAATCTTGATTTTGAGGTGGTTCTGCTAGACAATATTTATTCTGTTATATCTCCCAATTTTCGGCCTTTCTGGGTATGAAACTTTATTTTGGGTAGTTCTCTGATATTTCTTCTCTACAATGCCACAGGTCTGATCAAAATTGGATGTGCCAAGTGGAATTTACAGTAACTTCCTCACAACTTGCCGATTTTTGGTCTTTCCAGGAGATCTCACTTGTATAGCATTCCCCGCACAAAATAATTGATATAAACTTCTAAAACTCGCACCCAAAATAATACAAACTGTCCACGATCCAATGCAACCAGTCCCACGCAATTTGTATACTCTAGCAAGAAGTTATGATTGTTTTACCTGGAACACCTTCTTGAGACTAGTCAATAGGACTAGTCAGATACCCTATATTACACAAGGTGTATCTAAAAATTTAAAATGACCCAAAATCTGAACTTTTTACCACATATACTTTACTAATTTCTGTAAATGGCCACCGGAGTTCAGGGTCTGAAACATTACAGAATATTTTGTATAGCGAAAATTCCACAATGACTCATTTCAGGATGATTCCAGAACCCTATCTTGTACAGGCTGTATCTCCAAAAGTATAAGGCCTCAGGAGCTGAATTTTGAACCCAACGTACTTTGATCCGTCTACTAAATATCCTCCAAGCCGTTCCTTCTGAAACGTTGTAGAAAAAAAGTTATAGTGAAAATTCCACGGTGTCTCAGATGTAGCAGTGAAACCCCAAGACCTTGAGCTCTGATACCATATGCTAAGAACCAAACATCAATATAGCATAGAAAAACCTCAGGAAAAGTACTCAACGCCTTGAAAAAGAGATAATTTCAGATAGTAAATGTTCAAGTACAAGATGATTCAAAATGAAAATTTCTCCTTGGTATATATAGGAGACTAGGAGGTATAATTACAACGAATGGCCTAAAGCTGGCATAAATAAAATAACATTACTAATCTAAATTACAACTAATGGCCTAAGGCCGACATAAATAAAATAACATTACTAATCTAATATGCCCCAATTAAGAGGTAATGAGCCAATATTAGGGCTTAACACAAAGTTACTCATTTGTTTTGAAACATAGGTGTGGAAAGTCTAATAATGTTGCTCATGCATTAAGAAAAATGGTGATGTTCATAAATACCACATGTTGAAATTGCTAGTTTGGACAACATGAAAGAATTGTATCTAGAAGACAGAGATTTTACATAGGCATGGAAAGAATGCAAAGAACCATGGGGTATGAACAAGGAAATATATTTGTATTTTCGCATCCAAAACAGATTCTTGTTTAAGAATTGAAAATTGTGTATACCCGGAGTCATTGAGATTGAACCTCATTTGAGAGCTACATAACAAAGGATTAGGAGGGAATTTTGGGGTGAATAAGGCCAAGGCATTGGTGGATGAGATATATTTTTGGTTAGTATCAATAAAGATGTTAATAATTTTATTAAGTATAGTAGAATTTTTCAATTGGCCACATTGGGATATATACTCCCTTACCAGTACCTAAAAAGTCATGGGAAGACATAAGAATGGATTTCATTTTGAGACTACATATAAGAGAGGTTATGTTTTAGTGTTGGTGGTGGTGGATAATTTTCTAATATGAGACATTTCATTCTATCCAAGAATACCAATGATGCTACGCATAGTTTCTCCAAGAAATTGTACGGTTGTATGGGTTTCCTAAGAGTATCACTTCAAATAGAGATACTAATTTCTTGGAATATTTTGGAGGACTCTTTGGGAGAATATGGTTTCTAGGTTGTAAAAAAATTCAATGTATCATAGACAAAGAATGGTCAGAAAGAGATAGTTAATTGGTGTCTTGGAAACTTATTGAGAAGTTCAATTGGAGACAAACCAGGTCAATGGGATTTGGTTGTAACTCAAGGTGAATTTGCTTACAACAATTCAATAAATAGATTCATTGGAAAATTTCCATTTTAGGTAGTATATGATTGGATCCAAAGGGTGTTGTAGAATTGGTTAAGTTGCTAGAAGTGAGTATATAAGGAGCACTTGTAAATATAGTTTTACATAAAGAATATATGAAATTCATGGGTAGGTAAGAAATAAGTTATAGCACAATAATGTTAGCTATAATAAGAAGTCATATTCGCATAAGAAATTGAAGGTTTTTGAAGAGGGAGATATAGTGATGGCACATTTGAGGAAGGCAAGATTACCTAGAGGAATGCATAATAAACTCAAGTATAAGAGAATTGGTCGATGTAGGATTTTGACGAAAATCAATGATAACACCTACAAGTTCGATTTGTGAGATGCCTTTGACATTTCCTCAGTATTTAATGTTTCTAACTTATATAAGTTTCATGAAGGAGATGAGGATGGTAAAGTAGGCACCATGCAAGAATAGGAGGATGGTTTTCAATCAAGTCTTAGGAAGAAATTGAAAAAATATTGGCAAAAATAGTTAGTGGGAAGAAATGTTAAACTAAAGTATAAGAGTATTGGTCGATGTAGGATTTTGATGAAAATCAATGATAACACCTACAAGTTGGATTTGCGGGACACCTTTGACATTTCCTCAGTATTTAATATTTCTAACTTATATAAGTTTCGTGAAGGAGATGAGG
This sequence comes from Picea engelmannii, assembly GCA_009831015.1. Lineage (NCBI taxonomy): Eukaryota > Viridiplantae > Streptophyta > Pinopsida > Pinales > Pinaceae > Picea > Picea engelmannii. Next base: position 55,235 of record ML780966.1, read on the forward strand.
ATGGTAAAGTAGGCACCATGCAAGAATAGGAAGATGGTTTTCAGTCGAGTCCAAGGAAGAAATTGAAAAAATATTGGCAAAAATAGTTAGTGGGAAGAAATGTCAGGATCAATTTGAATATTTAGTCAAATTGAAGAATAAGGTCACCTTCAATGATGTACATTACCCTAAGGGGGTCACCTTCAATGACGTACATTACCATAAGGGGGCGCAGTTTAGTCCACATGAGTTGCATGCTCATGTTTTCTTACCAAGAGTGTAATGTAGAAGAATCATTGGGTTCATACTATTGGCATCAAAATATTTTATTGAAATATGAATTTCTTGTTGTTTAGTTAATTTTCTTATTAAGAGGCATAAAAAGAACTCCTCATGAGTTGAAGTTTAGTCCATATGAGTGCAATTTAGCCCACATGAATTGCATGTTCATGTTTTCTTACCAAGGGTGTGTAATGTAGAAGAATCATTGAGTTAATTCTCTGCAATCAAAATATTTTATTGAAATGTGAACTTCTTATTGTTTAAGTTAATTTTTTTATTAAGAGGAATAAACAGGTCTCCATTGCTACACAGAATTGATGAGTTGCTACAGAATTGCTAAAAGACAAATACACAGAATTGATGAGTTGCTACAAAATTGCTAAAAGGCAAATGCATGAGATTTAATCGGGACAGTTAAAGGGAGATTGACTACATGCCACCCATGGGAAATCATAAAGAGAGCTCAAGAGGAGGTGAAGGGATACAAAGAGTTTTGGACTACCACGTGAACTGAATAGTCTTTTGATAAGTTATAAACATAATGAATTTAACATAAGAGAGTTCAGTTCAAACAATCTACAATGAGAGAAGAGAAGGCTCAGCCCGAAATCTAAAACAACAGAGAATGTTCAGGTTTAGATCTGCAACTAAAGAAGAGGTTCAGTTCTAGGGAACTGCAACAGAAGAGTAGTGAAGTCTAAAACTCTTTGGTAGTTTGATCATGTTTGTCTGAAATAATTTGAAATGCTGAGAAACTAAGACCTTTAGATTGTAAACCACAAAGCAAATTATTCAATAAAGCTTTAGATTCTATCCCTTTGTTTTTGTTTTCGATTATTTACATTATTAATTATATTGTTTTCGATTATTTATATTATTAATTATATGCCTTATCAGTTACTTAGCATCTACATATTGTAACTGTTTAAGTATCCTACTTTAATAGTAGTTGCACTCTGATAGTGTGATCTATAACTATATCAGGAAATTACAGAATCTGTATCATGCATGAAAGAGTGACTGTGGGATGTTTCACTTGTATATCCAAACACAGGGCTTTAAAATTCACTATATTGAGGCTAAGTACTATAGTGCTGATGGAGAGGATGCCTATGATATGTTATGTGTAAGCAGCAACATCAGGCATTCTCATTATGGGTTGTTCTATGGCGGAGATGGTGGCGAAATTGCAGTGCGTAGTTGATATAAAAAGAAATGAACCTAAATTGGAAAGGAAGATGTTAATATTTGTATCCGTTTTCACTATCTCTGTTGCTGTTAACACTGTGAGTTTTTTTATTCCATAGAGTTTGGTTTCACAAAGAGTGGTTTTGAGAGTCTTGTACACCTCCGACTAGAGATAGAGATGTCATGTGAAGGACAACTATAATTTGTGCGTGATATTATTATCATTCATTCAGAAGCTTGCCCTATAAGACAACAAACGCTCATCCCCTCGGGTCTGCATTGTGTTCATCATGTAGAAAGAGCGAGCCAGAGTGGAGAACACGTCTATATGCTTTTCACCTCTAATTTCACTGGTTTCTGCATGGAGCAAGAGGGTTTTAATTTCGTTTCTTTTATTTACAGGGAATCTTGGGAGGAGATCAGATGAGGATGAAATGAATCATTAAGAAAAGAATATATATATTTTTAGTCAACAAACTCTCGATAGACTTCATAATTTTCCGAATGAGAATTATGTTAAATATAATGTAACCTCAACAGGCTGACTATACACTGCCAGTTGTCCTGGCCAGTTGTATTTTCTATTCTTGTTTTGCTTGAGCCTATTTAGCTCAACTATTCCCCTTTACATAGGACTTACTTCTTCATGATCTTCTTCATGTACTCGTTTTGTACTCTTTGTCTTATATTCTAATATACTGTTTTTTGTTCTATTCTTTCTCTCTGCATTTCTTGCCTCACAATTTATCATGGTATCAGAGCTTTAGTAGTAAGCCTCTTCACACAGGTTGGAGAGAAACATGAATCTCAAATAGCGTATACCTTACACGGATCTTGAGAGCACGCGACACAGTTTTTTTCACAAGGATTGGAGAGTTGTCTGTTCATACTCTCAAAAGATCCTCGCAGGAAGCTCACGCAAGGAAGCAGAGCGCTATACGCTCAAAATCTTGAGGAAGTGAAGACTGCAAATGGAGAAACAATATAGATTCTTGCAAAATTTTCAAATTCATAAAAGATTCACGAAGAAGAGCTGCAGGACGTAGGAACATTTGAAGAACTCGAAGAATTCGCTCAAATTCGTTAAAGATTCTTGCAGAAGGCAGAATCGTTTAAAGATTTAAGGGAATTCTCTCAAATCTGTCAAAGATTGCAACAGACAACGCTAAGCTTCAAAGGACTCGTGAAATCCTTTCAAATCTTTAAAAGAATCACAATTTTTTCTTCCGCAGGAGAAAATTCCTTCAAATACAGCAAAGATCACGTCATAGGAGCAAAGAATAGCCGACGCGGAAGTAAGATCCGTCCTCTGAAAAGATCTGAAGCAGAAATCCAGTTCAGAAGGGACGAGGAGAGCGCGAAAAAGGCGAAAGAATTTCAGCTGTTAGATCTTGCGCAGAGGACTGACAACCGTTGGATCCGCGAGAAAGTGCATGAGGTTTAGTCCTCTGGAGCGCAAAAGAGAAATTTCGACTTGTGAAGTCGCGAAATCCCAAAATCATCTGGACCATCCCTCAAGAGACACGTGGTGAGATCTCGGCATTTCGCTAACTCACAAAGTGTAAAGGTCAAAAGACAGCTGCGAGAATTCACGAATTGCGAAATCACGAGTTATTTTGGACCGTTGGATCGAGATAGATCGTGAGCCATCAATCAGATCCGATCGCAAAATCGGGGATCGGGTGTTGGACGAGCGAAGGAGACTGCTCTCCAAAACCCCGATACACGAAATCCCAACATCACAAATCGCGAAATCCCGAGAGGATTGTGAGCTATCCATCTTAGAGGACAAGTGGCAACAGATCCAAGTGCCATCATTTCGACATTTCGGAGTTCGAGATATCGAAGGTCTTGTTGACGAAAGGTCACGATACTCTATGACGAAAGTCCTGAAATCCCAAAAAGATCACAGCCGTCCATTCATTCAGACACGTGGTAGAGATCGAGGAAACCATTGGCATCTCGGCTACCAGGGTTTCAAGTTGACAGAGGATTTGGAGTTGCAAGTCACGAAATCGCGAAACGACAAGGACCGTCCATCTTTCGGGGATGCGTGGCATCAATCCAAGATCTCGGGAAATTTTCTGAAAAAGAGATTTCGGCAAAATTCGGCAATTCGGACTTCGCGTTTTGGAAACACAGCGTGACGAGGAATCACGAGTCGCGAAATACCGATTCGCGAAATCCCGAAAATATCTGGACCATCATATCACAGGAAGATCTGGACCATTGAAATTTCCAAAGGCGAAATCTCGGCATTTCGCATACTGAGAGTCCGAAGGACCCAGGATCGTCACAGCAAAACCGTCGAAGTCCCGAAACGCGAAATATCAAAAACACGTTTGAATAAGCGCCAGGATACTTCGGATTTCGGTGATTTGAGGGACAAAGAACCGACAAAGGCATCATTATTCTCCGATTCACAAAAATCCAACAAAGCTTTAATCTTTAGGCGTGTGGTCACATTGTTCGGAGACAAAGGGCCAATCTAAGGCCGTTAAGCCCTCTTCGACATTTCGGCGATCGAAGGTTGGAGTGTCAAGAGATCGGAGGACTCGTATAACAAAGTCCTGAAGTCAGAATCGTGAAGCCAAAAATCGCGAAGTCAACACTCGCGAAATCTTGAAACACAGCGTTTTGACATCCCTACAAGAAAGCAACAGACCTGATTTCAGTGAAAGAGACAGGTAAATACGAAATTTCCTTCTGTTTTTTTTTGCATTTTTTTTTTTTAAACATGGGGTCGTCTAGCAATTTAGGACCAACTCAGGGTCTGATTCTTCTTGGAAAGAACTATGAGTTCTGGTCTCTTCGGATGAGATCCTTCTTGCAAGCACAAGAGTGCTAGGATCCAGTGGATCATGAATATGTGGAACCAGATCTAACAGACCTATCCATCATGACTAATCAGTAGAAAATTGCTCAAGCAACGCAGAAAAATAGAGAAAATAAAGTTAAATTTTGGATTCAAAATTATCTGGATGACTCGATTTTGTCAAAAATCAAAGGCGTTGGTACTTGAAAATAGGCCTTGGACATCCTTAAATCTTCCTACCAAGGAAATGACAGGGTCAAAACAATTAAACTGCAGACCTTGAGAATGCAATTCGAGACTCTAAGGATGACAGAGTCCGAAAATGTGGATCAGTTCATGACCAGAGTCATGGGCATCGTAAACCAGATCAAACTGACTGGTGAAACCATCACTGATCAACGAATTGTTGAGAAAATCCTCAGAAGTTTACCAAAGAAATTCAAAATGGTTGTAACAAAAATCCTTGAATCCAAGGATCTGTCATGTTTTTGAACGGATGAATTAATTGGTTCTCTGGTGACACATGAGACTAGACTGCATCTCACAGATGAGTCAATCTCCATTGCTTTCAAAACTCAATTCTCCTTTAGCATAGGGGGAGGCAGAGGAAGAAGTAGAGGTCACCAAGGAAGAGGGAGCAATCAAAGTAACCCTCACTCCAGTGGAGGTAATAGACAATAGTATCCGAATAAAAATTTCCAAGGTCAAAGACAACAACAACAAAATCAACATCAGAATTTCCAGCCTCAAAGAGGTAGAGGGAGAAGATTAAATGAGAAATCAAGCAAACAATGCTATTACTGCAAAAAGTATGGGCACTATGAATCTGAATGCAGGAAGAATCAAGAAGATCAACTCTCAAGCAGAGCACATGTGTCAAATCACACGGGAGAAAACTCAGGAGGTATGTTTCTTTCGTGCCACAAGACTGAACAACAACCTAAAGATCTCTAGTTGCTGGACAGTGGATGCAGCAATCACATGACAGGTAACAAACATTTACTTTCATGCATTGATTCTTCACTCTCATCTGATACTACACTTGGAAATGATTCTTTAGTCAAAGTTCAAGGAAAAGGAACTGTTCCTATTCTTACTAAACAAAATGTAAAGAAAGACATAAACAATGCCTATCATGTTCCAGATATGAAACATAATTTGCTAAGTGTAGGACAACTCATTGAGCATGGCTATAAGGTACTTTTTGAGGGAGCATCTTGCAAGATATATGACAAAATCCCAAGCAGAAAATTGATTTTTGAAATCCACATGACTCTGAATAGGATGTTTCCCCTTACACTCAGAACTGCAAATCTGAATGAACCATATGCACATAGTGCATCTACCCTGAATGAAATAATGGTTTGGCATACAAGATTTGGACATCTACCATTTCAGAGTCTAAGTCTTCTTGAGAAGAAATCCATGGTCAAAGGTCTTCCCATCTTTAAAGAGAAAATTCCCCCATGTGAGCCTTGCATACTTGGAAAACATAAGAGAACTAGTTTTCCACAGTCTTCCAATCAAGCCAAACAACATCTTGAACTTGTTCACACTGACCTATGTGGACCAATGCAAAAAAAGTCGATAGGTGGCATCTTTGATTTTCTAACGTTTATTGATGATTTCAGCAGAAAAATATGGATCTATTTTCTCAGACACAAGTCTGAAACTTTTGCAAAATTCAAAGAATTCAAGGCAGAAGCTGAAAAACAGAGTGGCAAATATCTCAAAGCACTCAGGTTAGATGGAGGAGGAGAATACAACTCCAGAGAGTTTGCAAATTTCTGCAAATCACAAGGCATTATCATGCAAACAACAACCAGGTATACTCCACAACAAAATGGAGTGGCTGAAAGGAAAAATCAAACAATAATGAATATGGCAAGAACACTTCTTAAAGAGAAAAGTTTGTCAAATATTTTTTGGGCTGAAGTAGTAGCATTCTCAGTTTATCTCCTAAATAGATCTCCAACCAAAAGTCTAAAGATGAAAGCCCCTCGAGAAGCATGGAGTGGGACAAAGCTGAATGTTGTGCATCTAAGGACATTCGAATGCATAGCATACGCTCACATACCTTTCGAATTACGGAAGAAACTTGATGACAAAAGTGAGAAATGTATTTTCACTAGATATAGTGAAACATCTAAAGCTTACAGGCTTTACAATCCAATCTCCAAGAAACTAATTCTCAGCAGAGATGTAAAATTTCTGGAAAATCAATTCTGGAATGATTCAGAAAATCAACAAATGGACAATCAAAATCCATTGCTGCCAAGTTATGGAAATGCAGAAAATTCAGGACAACAAGTACCTCAAACTATTCTTCCAAGATTGCAGGTACAAAGACAACCTGAAAATTCTCAGGATAACTCAACTTCCAGTAGAGAATCATTCTCTGAACCACAAAATCAGAGAACTCAAAGTTTGAGAGAAATCCATCAACAGTTGGATGACTTTGAACAACACAACCTTTTTTCTTTAATGTCATGTCAACCTACATCTTTTAATGAAGCAGCTAAGGAGCCACATTGGGGTCAAGCCATGAACCAAGAAATTGACTCCATTGAGAAGAACAAGACATGGGATCTTGTTGATTTGCCAAGTCACAAGAAGAGTATTGGTTTCAAGTGGGTTTACAAAACTAAACTCAATGAAAATGGTAGATTTAAAAACACAAGGCAAGACTTGTTGCCAAAGGATTCTCACAACAACCTGGTACTGATTATGGTCAAATTTTTTCTCCAGTAGCAAGATTAGACACTGTGAGGTCTCTATTGGCCATAGAAACCCAACACAAATGGCAAGTATACCAGATGGATGTCAATTCAACATTCCTGAATGGTTTCTTAGAAGAAGAAGTTTATGTCAATCAACCACCTGGATTTGAAGTCCAAGAGCAGCCAACCAAAGTATATCGGTTGAAGAATGCCTTGTATGGCTTAAAGCAAGCTCCAAGAGCTTGGTACAACAGAATTGACACTTACCTGATCCAAAGTGGTTTCAGTAGAAGTCAAAATGAGCCAACTCTTTACACCAAAATAGATCACGCAGTAAAATTTTGATTGTATGTTTATATGTTGATGACATGATCTATACGGGAAATCTTGAGTTAACAAATTTTAAACATGCCATGCAATCTGAATTTGAGATGATGGATCTTGGCATAATAAAATATTTTTTAGGGATTGAGGTTGATCAATCAACCAAAGGCATTTTTGTCTGTCAAAAAAAATATGCAGGAGACATCATCAAAATATTCTGCATGGAAGAATGCAATCCAGCAGAAACCCCTATACCCCTAGGCACAAAATTGAGCAAGAAAGATGAAGGCCCTATAGTGGACCCTACTCTGTACAAAATCTTAGTAGGCAGTTTGTTGTATCTTACAACAACTAGGCCTGACATTATGTATGCAACCAACCTTGTTTCCAGATTCATGGAATCCGCAAAAGATTCTCATTGGAAAATAGAAAAATGAATTTTGAGATATGTTGTAGGAACTCTCAATTTTGGCTTATGGTACACTAAATCTAATAGTAATCAACTTTCTGGTTACACAAACAGTGATTTTCCAGGCAGCCTAGATGACAGGAAAAACACATCTGGACATGTTTTTCAACTGGGCATGAACCTGATCTCATGGGCATCAAAGAAGCAACCAATTGTTTCAATATCTTCTGCAAAGGCAGAGTATGTCGCTGCTACCTCAGCTTCCTGTCAAGCTGTGTGGATGAGAAGAATATTGAAAGATATGTCACATACAGAAAAGGATCCAACTCCTATTTTCTGTGACAATACTTCAGCAATTGCTCTATCCAAAAATCATGTGTTTAACAAAAAAAGCAAACACATTGACACTCGTTTTCATTTCATACGTGAGCTAGTCAATAATGGTGATATTATACTACAATTATGTGGTTCTCGAGATCAACTTGCTGATATCTTTACAAAGCCACTGGGAAAATCGGTTTTTGATTTTCAAAGACAACACTTAGGCATAATCAGTGCTGATGCTTGTAACTGTTGAGTTTAAGAGGGAGTGTTAAATATAATGTAACCTCAATAGGCTGACTATACACTGCCAGTTGTCCTGGCCAGCTGTACTTTCTATGCTTGTTTTGCTTGAGCCTATTTAGCTCAGCTATTCCCCTTTGCATAGGACTTACTTGTTCATGATCTTCTTCATGTACTCGTTTTGTACTCTTATTCTTATATTCTAATATAATGTTTTTTGTTTTATTCTTTCTCTCTGCATTTCCTGCTTCACAATTTATCAAATTACTATTCAAGCAAAAACATAATACTACCAACAAACTTTTGCCTTGCTGAGGATGCTCACAATTTTGTTCCCGTTGAACATGAATTGCAAAGATAACTCATTGCATACATAGAAGAGAACTATCAACTATATTTTGTTTTTGTTTTTGGGAGATTCGTGAGGGCGTTCAATAGGAAAATAGTCATTTGGTTTGAATATTTTTCTTAATTGTGTGCTATGTGCGTTGCAATGGTAAAGTGACTACAATTAGAAGACTAGGTTTGCACTTTGTGGCTATGAACTAGGGTTTTATTTTTGGTTTTCACTATAGTAATAAACAACGACCAAATAAAGAGGCTGGAAAGGTAATAAGTGGAATTTGATCCAAGGTTGTGATTTCATTATGTGAGATGATGGAAACTGAATTACTTCACATAAAGTTATAACTTTATATAACTTTTTATCTAAAAATTAAGTATTTATGTCTTTCATATTAATCTTGACACTGATAAATTTTGTGTCTTTCATATTAATCTTGACACTATGATAAATTCTTCAAATAGTTCAACTTTCATCATCTCTACATTGTGATTATTATGGTCATCATATTTGCTTATGGATAAGTGCGACCACACAAATGTTTTTGATATAGTATAATTGTATAACATGAGAATGAGTTTCTCAAAATTCTAAATGATATAGCATGAGAATGGGTTTGGTATAGTATGATAATGGGTTTTTCAATACTTTAGGGTGCCTTTGAGAAGTCTATCTTGATAGGGTTTCTTGCAAATAAGATCAACATCATCATTTTTATTTATACAAACCCTAAATTCAATAAATCTTTGTAATGTTTTTCTTGAAACATGGAGTAATTTTGGAAATGTTATCATCACTCTACTTTTTGAAGTCCTTGGTGTGACAACAACAATTGTAATTACTTTGAGAGTAGCTTGGATATGGAGTTTTCTTGATTTTCCAAATGAAAGAGAATGATTTCAAAACATTTTATGAGACATTTTAATGTACTTTTGCGTGTTTATCATCTCAGAACCCAACAACTTTGTTGCCTATTTTATCTTTTTGTGTTTTATCAATTCATGTAGGACATGAACTTATGTAATCACTAAAGTTTGCTCAAAAAACAAGTTAATTATGTAACTCAAGTGATCTGTAACTTTAATCATTGCTAGGGTCCCCAAATTATTCTCCTTGTGTTTGCATCCAAACTTTTTAAAATGATTTCACCTCCAATCAGTTTTGTGTTCACATGTGTTGAATATTGATATTTCCCTCAACTAGATCTTGAAGACTCTTTCTAGTTAAATGCATCAAAGGTTGAACAATAATTTAACCTACATTTTTTTTAGTGTTCTCTCAATTCTATTCATCTTTGACTCATCTTCTCTCTAACTTTCTCTCTCACTTCATCTTCATCAACTCATTAATGATCATATTTCCTTTTATAGTTTCTCACAATCCTCATATTGATCATTAATTATAATGTGAATTGATATTATATTCACACAATTTTTTTTATTTTTTTTTCACAATCACAAAATAACTAGATATTTGACTAGTGCAAATGAATATTTCTTATTTTGTTTAATGTGATTTTTTTTATTTTGTTTAATGTAAATTTTATAAAGTTATATTATTTTTTAAGTTACAAAGGTACCGCAATTGAAGTATTATCCATACCTCAATGGAGGTATTGATGTTAAACTCTCGATTGAAGTATTTTCAAATTTTAGTTACCAATTTGATTAAGCTTTAAAATAACCCTTAATTGGGTTGTATACAATTCAATACATGGTTTAAAAATCATAAATCCTAGTCCTTTTTTATAGAATTTTATGGAAATGTTGTTTAGTAGGGATGGAACATATTTATCATGTTAGTTGGAAAAGTTAATAATGGTGGAATCATCATTGAATCCAATGTTTAACATTTTTATTTCATATTATATTTTTAATTTATTTTCTTCTAAAATTTGTATTTAATTTTTTCCACACAGTTAGGAAGGTATTAGAAGAGAACATCTTTATCATGTTAAGTGGAAAAGTTGATAATGATGGAATCGTCATTGAATCCAATGTTTACTATTTTTTTATTTCATATTATACTTTTAATTTATTTTTTTCTAAAATTTGTATTTAATTTTCTCATCATAGTTAACAAGGCACTTGACCAAAAATTAATAGCATAAAATCTATACAACTAAAAAATTATGAAAAATATGTGAACACTCAAAAGGAAATTTTTTGTTTTTCATTTCATGTAAAGAGAGAAAACAAATTTGTTGGGAACACAAGATTCAAATTTTAATTTTTAGTTTCAAAAAATAATTAAAAAAAAAAAAGTGCATTTCTCGATAGATTTTTGTTATATAATTTTTTTTTTTTAAATTATATATTATTTATTAGGTGTTAAAAACAAAAGGTTATTGGATAATTTTTCCAAATAAATTTTAAAAAATAAATGATTGAGATCATAGATGTTTTCTGGAGCCCAATATAAGGGAGATGTGTAATCTCTTCCATACTCAACTTGGAGTTCACAGGTGTGGATTTTAAAAAATATAATATATTATTAACTAAATAAAAATACTATGTAAATTCTTAAAAATAAAGAGAATGATATTTGTAATGTATTTCTTCAAGTGTATATTTAAAAAAATATAATATTGAGTAAATAAAAAACAATGTGGGCTATAATGTAAAAATTTAAAAAGAAAGAGAAATATACATTTTAAGTTTAATTAAAAATATTATGATATGTGAACAATCCTAGTGTCTTATATAAGAAAGACTAATTAAAGTGCAATTTGTAAATGATTATAATTATAGCATGTATATTTTGAAATTTTAAGACTTGTGTATTGTAATTTTTTTTCTTTTTCCAATACTTCTATATGTTTCTACTATGTAGAAATGTACCCAGGAATGATGTGCAAGTGCATATTCAATATCACTAAAACATAATTGCATATTATATAAATTAACATGTTATAATTGCTAAGTTTTATATATTTAATATTATTTAAATATGGAAATATTTATTTATTTTTTATAATTT
>ML780966.1:66941-90287 GCA_009831015.1 Picea engelmannii
AACTTAAACATGGAAATATTTATTTATATATTGTAATTGTATGTTTAGCAAGATTTATTCATATATATATTTATAGTAGAGACTCTAGAGTCATGATGCATATATCATATTTTAGATTCATTTCTTTAAACATACAAACAAAATTAAGTACTATTTTTCAACCTAAACAATGATCCAACCAATGCACAATTAACTTTGGATCTATCATGCACACTCTCACAATAGGGACCATGATCACTAAAACCATATAATCATAAATAACATTATGTTAAAGGTTATTAGCATAATAGACATCGAATAATCTATCTATATGATAAATACTCTATAATCTATCTATTATGACAAATAACAATCTATCATATTTACATTAAGTTACATTATATTTTCTTATATTTATATATCAATATGAACTTTAAGAATATGGTCCACAATAATTTATAGATTATATAAATTACTTTTTAATGAGTCCAATATGACAAAAGTAGTGAGGTTTTGGAAATCAATCCATTTTCATATTGTTTCAACTGTAAAATAACAAGAAGTGCATTTGTGATTAAAAAATATATTTACCTTAGCATAACTCTGCTAGGTTTTTGAATGAACTAGAGGATCTATGGATTTTGCAGATCTAGATTTCTCCCCACTTAGGTTAGTGATCTCTTCCAATCACTTTTGTTTACACCTTCACAAATGGCTTTCGTAGAGAGGGGAAAACCCTCTCCTATAGTGATGTGATGGAAAACACCTTTGCAGGCTCTATAGGCAGGCAACCTCCTTTTGATCCACCAATGCACATGAAGGACCATGTCTACCTTGAAGAATCTAGCAAAGGTAAAATGATGGAGATGGAGGTTGATTCCTCCCTCCAAAAGTGGATCAAGCCTTAGAGCTAGGTAAATGCATCCTTCAAGCTACAAAAACCCCCAAGTATGTTGTTATCTTAATTAGAGTTGGATATCAAACAAAATACATGAGAGATCATGCTCTCATTGGGAAATTTATGGGTCGCTTGCCTTCAAAATGTGATATCATGGATCTAAAAGTGGTGGAGCCTAAAGGCCATTATGAAATTCAACTGGGCTCCAAAGTTTTTCTCACCATTATCTTTCATAATATGGATGATAATGACTGAATCTTTGAAAATGGACCCTATTTTTTCAATTCGGTTAGGTTGTATTTAAGATTTTGGATAGAACACTTCAGCCCAAAGAAAGAGGATTTTACCCATAGCCCATTCTGGATCACGCTGTACTTTCTCCCTCATGAGTTCTATCTTGGTGAAATTCTTTCTCGTATAGGAAATACCTTGGGAAATTATGTCAAAGCAACTAAATCAATAAGACATAGGTGATATACCTCCTATGCTCCTATATGTGTGTATATCAACATTTCCAAACACTTACTTGATAACATAACCCTAGAATACCAAGATGAGGAATGGATCCATATATTGGTTTATGAGAACATACCCTTCCTTTGTCTTAAATTCCATGATAATGGTCATATTTTCAGAGAATTCCCTCTTAATCCCCCCACTCTTGCAACACCGACCTTTGAAAAATACAAAGAGGGATTTACTCATGTCCAATGGAAAAGACATCAAAATCAGAAAAACCCTCCCAATGTCCCCTCATCATCTCCTTCCACCAGTAACTCCTTTGATATCCTCAATTAACTCCCTAAATCTCTTGATACATAGATGATTGTTCCAAAATTTTCCCGGGTGTCTGTGCAACCAAGGATTCGAAAGATCTAGGATTCTATCCTGGAACAAATCGTGCATTTTCCCTCCCAAGCACCTTAGATTGAAGATCATGTGTCCGATGAAGGTGGTAAAATGAAAATGGAATGGGATGAAAAGGATACTGCGAAGGTAGATCCAATGCATTTAGAAGAGGCATATCGCAAACAAGAACTCCAACTCATGCCTTTGGATAAGTTAAGAAAATCCCATAAAGTATACCTTAACTCCATGATAGATGCACCTTCAAGATCAGGGGGGAGCTTGGGCATCCATTCTGAGGTGCATCGAGATTTACACAATGCTACTAGAGAAGGGGGGAAACATGGGAGAAAATCAACCAAGAAACTCATCTAGGATATTGGTAGCTACATGGTCAACTCAGGACAAGTCCAAAAGATAACAAATGGCTTCCTCTCCTCCCCTAATCCACGTTCCTCATGAATATTATGTCATGGAATGCAAGAGGTCTCAATCAAAGGTACAAACATAGGATCCTTTCCAAAACTATCGTGGAGGAAAATGTAGATATACTTCTTTTACAAGAAACAAAATGCACAGACAAGGTGGGAGAAAATATTTTCTCACAATGTTGGAAGTATGACGGTTTTTATTATAATAACTCAGGGGCACATCCAAAGGTATTTCCCTCTTCTGGAATCCATCTTTGAAAGTAATGGAAAACTTTTTCTCTACTAAATTGACAATCTTGACTTCATATTGGGTCATTGGCATAGATAAGATAGGAATCATAACCAATGCCTATGGTGCCCCCCAAGAGAAAATAGATTTATTAAATATCCTAGATTACCTAGGCGATCTGACTAAAGGCACTTGATGGATACTTGGAGGGGATTTCAACATCATTCTATCCTTTTAGGAAAAACAAGGCATTCAAAGGCATCTGGATCAAGACAATGAATATCTAAGAGACCTGATAGACTCCTCAAGTTTACTCGATATGTATTTCAGAGAAGGAACTTACGTGTAGTCAAATAAAATATTAGGACCTCATGACGTAGCTTGTAATTTGCATAGATTTTTAATCTCTAAAACATTGATAATAGATTTCATTTCCATGGAGGAGATCATTCTTCCCATCTTAGGATTATATCATTGGTTCATTCAACTCTAGTTCGATTAAGTGGATCCAACTTGCAAAAATCCCTTTCAGTTCGAGAAATTTTGGTTATCACACCTTGAATTTTAGGATAAGCCTCCCATATGGTGGAAAAAAGAGGCAGTATCTAGAGGTACATTGATGTATAGATTCCAAAAAAGGTTAAAGAAATTCAAATGGTGCCTCAAAGAATGGAACAAGTCTATCTTTGGGGACATATTCTGGGTGCAACGAGACTGATAGAAAAATGAAATAATTCCAGTGGCAACTCATCCTGCAGGGTGATTATGAAGACATGTGTACAAAAGAAAACATAATAAAGAAACAACGAGATGAAGGATTTTTTCAAGAGGAAACACTGTGCATCAAAAATCCCATGGTCAATGGCTCAAAGAAGGAGAGAAAAATACAAAGTTCTTTCACAAATGAATGATTCACCATATCCCCATAAATAGAATCACAATCCTGTAGAATGATCAATGACAGACAATCCTAGATCATGAGGGTATGGAGCAAGAATTGGTCGATTACTATTATAATTTGTTTTCTGAGCCCTGTCTTGACTGATATTAATAAATTTCCAAAGTTACCCAAAAAATCCCCCATATAATCATTGAATATCAGAATTCAACACTCATACGACCAATCACCATTGAAGAGGTTGAATAAGCTATGAAGGAAATACGAGCTGGAAAATCCCTTGTTCTAGATGGCTTCACAACAAAAATTATCTCCTCATTTCTAGAAGATGGTTCAAGAGGAGGTTTGGAAACTACTAGAATATGTGATATGCTCAAGGGGAGTTCCTCTAGATCTTAATGCTACATTAATCACTCTCATCCCAAAGGAAGAAACAACCTCTCATCTAAAACACTTCTGACCCATTTCCCTATGTAATGTGATTCACAAGCTCATCACCAAGGTAATAGCTCTTCAACTTAAACCTATGATTCCATTCATTATTTCTAATGACTAGTTTCGTTATGTGGAAGGGCGTCAGATCCTAGAGAGTGTGATATTGTCCAATGAAGTGATACAATCCCCTAAATCTTCTAGAACCCCTGGAATGCTAATGAAACATGACTTATCCAAGGCTTTCGATACCCTTCGTTGGAAATACACGAAATAGATTTTTCTTGGTTTTTGTTTCATCGAGGACCAAGTCAATTGGATTATTAATCTCATCTCCTCAGCTTTATTTTCTATCCTGGTCAATGGCGCTCCCTCTAAAACGTTTTCTCCATCCAGATGCATCCATCAAGGAGACCCCCTTTCCTTTTCATCATTATGGCAGAAGGCCTGAGCAAATATATTAAATATTTTATTTCCTCTATCTGCCTTCAATGCATACACTTGTCAGTTCTTCATCCTTCGAATTTTCATAATCAATTTTTTTATGATACAATGTTAATGGGGTCACCCACTACGAGAGAATTCCTCAAAATTCATGGACTTCTTGATTACTGTGCAACCTCGAGTACCTATATCAATTCCGTTGAATCCAAAATATTTTTCTTTAATACCCATGTTCCTGTTCAAAATCATATTACTTGAATCCTTGGTTTTACTCGGAGATCCCTTCCTTCTAGATACTTAGGTTTCCCGCTTATTGAAAAATCCATGCGTAATAGTTCCTAGACTCCTTTCTTAGATTCCCTACAACATCGACTTAGATCCTGGATTTTTCGATCTCTTAGTCTGGTCGATTGTATCGTTCTCTTAAAATTAGTTCTCGAAGTCATTCCAAACGATTTTTTTTCTCCTCTAGCTTCCCTGAAATCGATCCCGAAAACAATTCGCAACATGCAAAGAAAATTCTTGTGGAAGATCTCAAAAGAAGGAAGGAAATGGTCTCTTTTAAAATGGGACAACCAATATTTGGTGGTGATCGAAAATACACCCATCATACCTAATGGAGACAAAAATATACACCAAGTGTAGAATAAAGAAGACTTATTAGACACAATAACAAAACAAAATGGTTCTTTGATATAGAACATTGCATGGGATAACTGTTAAATATAATGTAACCTCAACAGGATGATTGTACACTGCCAGCTATCCTGGCCAGCTGTACTTTCTATTCTTGTTTTTCTTGAGCATATTTAGCTCAGCTATTTCCCTTTGCATAGTACTTACTTCTTCATGATCTTCTTCATGTACTCGTTTTTTACTCTTCTTATTATATTCTAATATATTGTTTTCTATTCTATTCTTTCTCTCTGCATTTCTTACTTCACAATTTATCATGGTATCAGAGCTATAGTAGTAAGCCTCTTCACATAGGCTAGAGAGAAACACGATCCTCAAACAACACAGAGCTTACACGGATCTTGAGAGCATTCGACACAGACTTTTCACAAGGCTTGGAGAGTTGTCCATCATACTCTTGAAAGATCCTCGTAGGAAACTTCCACGAGGAAGCAGACAAGAATCTTTATTGTTTCTTCAAGAATCATCAAAGATTCACAAAGAAGAGTTGCAGGAGGCGGGAACTCTTGAAGAATTCAAAGCATTTGTTCAAATTCATGAAATATAGTTGCAGAAGGAAGAATCGTTTAAAGATTTACGGGAATTCTCTCAAATCCATCAAATATTGCAACAGACAACGCTAAGCTTCAAAGAACTCATGAAATTCTTCCAAATATTTGAAAGAATCATAAATTTTTCTTCAGCGGGAGAAAATTCCTTCAAACACAACAAAGATTAGGTCAGAGGAGCAAAGAATAGCCGACGCAGCAGTAAGATCCGTCCTCCGAAAATATCTGAGGCGAAAATCTAATTCAGAAGGGACAAGGAGAGCATGGAAAAGGTGAAATAATTTCAGCTGTTAGATCTTGCGCAGAGGACCGACAGCTGTTGGATCCGCGAGAAAGTGCACAAGGTTTAGTCCTCTGGAGCGCACAGGAGAAATTTCAACTTGTGAAGTCGTGAAATCCCGAAATCGTCTAGACCGTCCATCAAGAGACACGTGGCGAGATCTCGGCATTTCGCTGACTTGCAAGGTGTAAAGGTTAGAAGACAACCGTGAGAATTCACAAATTGTGAAATCACGAGTTATTCTAGATCGTTGGATTGAGATAGATCGTGAGCCGTCGATCTGATCCGATCGCAAAATCGAGGATCGGGAGTTGGACGAGCGAAGGAGACTGCTCTCCAAAACCTCGATATGCGAAATCCCAACATCACAAATCATGAAATCCCGAGAGGATTGTGAGCCGTCCATCTCAGAGGACAGGTGGCAGCAGATCCAAGTGCCATCATTTTGGCATTTCAAATTTCAATATATCGAAGGTCTTGTTGATGAAAGGTCACGACACTCCACGACGAAAGTCCCTAAATCCTGAAAAGATCACTGATGTCCATTCGTTCGGACACGTGGCAGAGATCAAGGAAACCATCGGCATCTCGGCTACCGAGTTTTCAACTTGACAGAGGATTTGGAGTCGCAAGTTGTGAAATCGAGAAACAACGAGGACCGTCCATCTTTCAGGGACGCGTGGCATCAATCCAGGATCTAGGGAAATTTTGTGAAAAAGCGATTTCGGCAAAATCAATAATTCGGTCTTCGCATTTTGCAAGCACAGCGTGACGAGGAATCACGAGTTGTGAAATACTGATTCGCAAAATGCCGATAGGATCTAGATCATCAGATCACAGGAAGATCTGAACAGTTGAAATTTCCAAAGGCGAAATCTCGACATTTCGCATGCCGGGAGTCCGAAAGACCCAAGATCGTCGCAGCAAAACTGCCGAAGTCCCAAAACATGAAATCCCAAAAAGGCATTTGAATAAGCGCCATGATACTTCGGATTTCGGTGATTTGAGGGAAAGAGAACCGGAAAAGGCATTGCTATTCTTCGATTCATGAAAATCCAGCAGTGCTTTAACCTTTAGGCATGTGGTCACATTGTTCAGAGACAAAGGGCCAATCTAAGGTCGTTAAGCCCTCTTTGGCGTTTCAACGACCAGAGGTTGGAGTAACAAGAGATCAGAGGACTCGTATAACGAAGTCCCGAAGTCAAAATCGCGAAGCCAAAAATCGCGAATTCAACACTCGCAAAATCTTGAAACACAGCGTTCCGACATCCCTGCAAGAAAGCAACAGATCTGATTTCAATGAAAGAGACAGGTCCAACTCAGGGTCAGATTCTTCTTGGAAAGAACTATGAGTTCTGGTCTCTTCGGATGAGATCCTTCTTGCAAGCACAAGAGTGCTGGGATCCAGTGGATCATGGATATGTTGAACCAGATCCAGCAGACCTGTCTGCCATGACTAATCAACAGAAAATTGCTCAAGCAACGCAGAGAAACAGAGAAAATAAAGCTAAATTTTGGATTCAAAATTCTGTGGATGACTCGATTTTCTCAAAAATCACAGGCGTTGGTACTTCAAAACAGGCCAGGGACATCCTTAAATCTTCCTACCAAGGAAATGACAGGGTCAAAACAATTAAACTACAGACCTTGAGAACGTAATTCGAGACTCTAAGGATGACAGAGTCCGAAAATGTGGATCAGTTCATGACCAGAGTCATGGGCATAGTAAACCAAACAAGACTGACTGGTGAAACCATCACTGATCAATGAATTGTTGAGAAAATCCTCAGAAGTTTACCAAAGAAATTCAAAATGGTTGTAACAACAATCCTTGAATCCAAGGATCTGTCATGTTTCTCAACAGATAAATTAATTGGTTCTCTGGTGAAACATGAGACCAGACTGCATCTCACAGATGAGTCAATCTCCAATTCTTTCAAAACTAAATTCTCCTTCAGCAGAGGGAGAGGTAGAGGAAGAAGCAGAGGTCACCAAGGAAGAGGGAGAAATCAAAGTAACCCTCACTCCAGTGGAGGTAATAGACAATAGTATCCAAATCAAAATTTCCATTGTCAAAAACAACCACAACAAAATCAACATCAGAATTTTCAGCCTCAAAGAGGCAGAGGGAGAAGATCAAATGAGAAATCAATCATACAATGCTATTACTACAAAAAGTATGGGCACTATGAATCTGAATGCAGGAAGAAGCAAGCAGATCGTCTCTCAGGCAGAGCACATGTGTCAAATCACACGGGAGAAAACTCAGGAGGTATGTTTCTTTCGTGCCACAAGACTGAACAACAACCTAAAGATCTCTGGTTGCTGGATAGTGGATGAAACAATCACATGACAGGTAACAAAGATTTACTTTCATGCATTGATTCTTCACTCTCATCTGATATTACACTTGGAAATGATTCTTTAGTCAAAGTTCAAGGAAAAGGCATTGTTCCTATTCTTACTAAACAAAATGTAAAGAAAGACATAAACAATGTCTATCATGTTCCAGATCTGAAACATAATTTTCTAAGTGTAGGACAACTCATTGAACATGGCTATAAGGTACTTTTTGAGGGAGCATCTTGCAAGATATATGACAAAATCCCAAGCAGAAAATTCATTTCTGAAATCCACATGACTCTGAATAGGATGTTTCCCCTTACACTCAAAACTGCAAATTTGACTCAACCATATGGACATAGTGCATCTACCCTGAATGAAACAATGGTTTGGCATACAAGATTTGGACAACTACCATTTTAGAGTCTAATTGTTCTTGAGAAGAACTCCATGGTCAAAGGTCTTCCCATCTTTAAAGAGAAAATTCCCCCATGTGAGCCTTGCATACTTGGAAAACATAAGAGAACTAGTTTTCCATAGTCTTCCAATCAAGCCAAACAACATCTTGAACTTGTTCACACTGACCTATGTGGACCAATGAAAACAGAGTCCATAGGTGGCATCTTTTATTTTCTAACATTTATTGATGATTTCAGCAGAAAACTATGGATCTATTTTCTCAGACACAAGTGTGAAACTTTTGCAAAACTCAAAGAATTCAAGGCAGAAGCTGAAAAACAGAGTGGAAAATATCTCAAAGCACTTAGGTCAGATGGAGGAGGAGAATAAAACTCCAGAGAATTTGAAAATTTATGCAAATCACAAGGCATTATCATGCAAACAACAACCAGGTATACTCCACAACAGAATGGAGTGGCTGAAAGGAAAAATCAGACAATAATGAATATGGAAAGAACACTTCTTAAAGAGAAAAGTTTGTCAAATATTTGTTGGGCTGAAGCAGTAGCATGCTCAGTTTATCTCCTAAATAGATCGCTAACCACAAGTCTAAAGATGAAAGTCCCTCAAGAAGCATGGAGTGGGACAAAGCTCAATGTTGCGCATCTAAGGACATTCGGATGCATAACATACGCTTGCATACCTTCCGAATTAAGGAAGAAACTTGATGACGAAAGTGAGAAATGTATTTTCACTGGATATAGTGAAACATCTAAAGCTTACAGGGTTTAGAATCCAATCACCAGGAAATTAATTCTCAACAGAGATTGTAAAATTTCTGGAAAATCAATTCTGGAATGATTCAGAAGATCAACAAATGGACAGTCAAAATCCATTGCTGCCAAGTTCTAAAAACACAGAAAATTCAGGACATCAAGTACCTCAAACTATTCTTCCAAGATTGCAAGTACAAAGACAACCTGAAAATTCTCAGGATAACTCAACTTCAAGCAGAGAATCATTCTCTGAACCACAAAATCAGAGAACTCGAAGTTTGAGAGAAATCCATCAGTATTTGGATGACTTTGAACAACACAACCTTTTTGCTTTAATGTCATGTCAACCTACATCTTTTAAGGAAGCTGCTAAGGAGCCACATTGGGTTCAAGCCATGAACCAAGAAATTGACTCCATTGAGAAAAATTAGACATGGGATCTTGTTGATTTGCCAAGTCACAAGAAAGGTATTGGTGTCAAGTGGGTTTACAAAACTAAACTCAATGAAAAAGGGCAGATTGAAAAACACAAGGCAAGACTTGTTGCCAAAGTATTCTCGCAACAACCAGGTATTGATTATGGTGAAACTTTTGCTCCAGTAGCAAGACTAGACATTGTAAGGACTCTATTGGCCATAGCAGCCCAACACAAATGGCAAGTATACCAGATGGATGTCAAGTTGACATTCCTGAATGGTTTCACAATTTATCAATAACTATGTACCGATCTAAGAAAATTCCTTTGAGGAAAAAGGGGATGGTCGAAGTGCTCTCTTTTGTAGTGAATCTTGGAAACAAATCCAACCCCTTCAGCTCAAAGAGAACACACAAGAAACTCTCCAAATCATGCACAATATAAGGGAAGCAAGGGTTGAGGACTTTTGGAAGGACCTTTCTTCTCATTCAACACAGAGAGAATGGAAAACTAGTCACCAAGAGCTTAGGTTCCACTTAGAGTGAAATATTGAAGTGTGGTTGGAGGAAGTGTCCCTAAAAATAATATGCATCTGTCAGGGTCCTGACATTCTACTTTGGGGCTGATCTACCTAGGGGGTATTGTCCATCAAAGAAGCCTATGTAATAAAGGGTCAACACCATCTATTGTGTAAATATTTTATTTTGGAAAAAAAATTGGAAAGGAAATCTATGGCCCAAAGTGAGCACCCTCCTTTGGCTCCTCATTTAAAACTGTGTCCTCACTTGGGACAACCTTCACAAAACAAGGTTCACTAGACCTTCCATTTTCCCTTTATGTAAGCACTTGGAGGAAACCTTTGAGCATATCCTCAAACATTGTTCCTTAAATGCACATATATGGGATCAAGTTGCACAATCATTTCACACCACTGATTGTCATTTTCAAAACCTCATAATTACCATAGAACGATGGATATCACAGGCTTTCAAGAATCCCATTTTCAATAAAATTTGGCAGCTTCTTCCTTGGTTTATAGTATGTAAAAATTGGAAAGAAAGGAACATAAGGATCTTTAATTCTAATCACACTCTTAAAGATAAAGTCTCACACACAATTAAGGACAATGTCAAAAAAACTATCAAATTTGTACTGTGGACCTCAAATGACCTTTCATCGTTTCCCTAGGAAAGGATCATCCTCCAACGTTGGAACCTTTGGTTGAATTCCTTTCAAATCTATACCTTGGATAAGCCTCTTATTTATTCTAGTCCCTCTAAATGGTCCTAACCACCACCAAAATTTATGAAAATGAATTTCAATGGAGCGTCTAAAGGAAATCCAAGCTCAGTTGGATTCAAAATTGTTTTTAGAAATGATCAAGGCAACATTTGAAATATAAAAGTAGGAAGTTTGAGCTATGATGCTAATAACTTAGTGGAGTTTTGGGAATCAATCAAAGATATTCAAACTACCAGTCAGCTCAGGCACCACAAGCTCATGATTGAAGGGGAATCCAAAGTTATCATGAATCTCTTGAAGAAGCTCTAGAATGGCTCCACTCTCTCTAAAATATCACCTAGAAGGAGACTCCTGGGTAACATCGAACCCATACAATCAATGTTTCTTCCAAACCATTTTTCTCATCCCATCTCACATCCATCGAGAGGTGAAAAAAGTTGCTAACAAAATAGAAAATGTTGGAATAGATTGTGGTCTCCAAGACCTCTCTTGTGACGCTTCATAGATCCATGTCCTCCCTCTCTTCCTTGAATGTTCAACCATATCTCAAAAGGAGAAAATTTCCCTAGATGGGATTTTATATTGACTAAGATGTCCATGATTACCAAAGAGACAAATACCCCCCATTGGAGCCTTATTCTTCTCCCGAGGTTCAAGTATCACTCATTATTTTAATGTTGCATGGGTTGTATCCTGGTTCTCCCCCCCAACGGGATATGAAAACAACCTCCTTCCAATGAAATGATGTTTCAACCAGATAGATGTAGTATAGTTCTTTAATAGCCTTCATAAATACATGGATCATTTTCATGGGGACTTGCACCTCTAGGATTTTTCTATGCATATTTTCTTTCATTATGTTAAATCTTGTTCATTTCTCTCTTGTCTCCCTTTCGCTCAGGTCTTTATGGTGTTTTCCTCTCATCCTCCCTAGTGCTCTCTACTTCGTCACTCTTCTTTAATCATTCCCCATTAGAATGGAAAACCTAAATGTGCAAGTGGTGATTTTTATAGTCCATGGGGCCAATGACAGTTTTTATCCTCTGTAGTCCCTCCATTTAGCAATTTTTCCTTCCATCCACCCACCCACCCTTACTGTAGCTTGTGGTTATTTTGTTTTCCCATCTACCCCTCTTGTCCCTTCTCCCTCGATTAATTATGAGAGTGTCACTTTTCAATTGGAGGATTTCCAGTCACCATAGGTTACACTATGTAATAACATTGTTTTTCGATCATCAAACATAGAGAATTTGATCCCCTCTCTCCCTCAACCAAGCTATGGTCCCACTCTTAACAGTTCTTGGGAAGGAACTGTCTCTTACCCAAAGTATGATTTTGTTCCCACAAGAAATTTTGTGGATGAGCACTCTCAAATAATTGCTAAGATTTAGAGGGAGAATGCGGAAATAAAATTCAGACAAGAGATAATGGCTACAACACTGGATTGGCTTCTGGATTCTTACTCTTTTCTATCGAATCAAGGATTGGATTGATAAATCCTACTTCAATCAATCATGAAACCTTCATGGAATGGGTCACAAAATCGTGGTGAGTTGGGAGGTACTTCTAGTTTATAAAATCACAACTATCACTGGTTATGTCTTTTTTAGTTTTTGATCATCTAGGAGTTCAATATTGTGTCTTTATGTTAGTCGGATATGAGATCAGATGATGGAGTTCAATCTTAGGTTCTGGGGGTAAAATCTACATTGATCTCTTTGATTATGTTTCCCAAACTTTCAAGGCTTGGTACAGGGGATAGTTTCCTCTATTGGTAGTCTTTGTACCAGTGCCCTTATGCTATGATGTAATTTTGGCTTCTGACAAGTAATATAACAATCTAGATAAGAAAAAGAATTGAAAAATAACAAGAAGTATATTGGGATTGAATATATTATTGAGATAATAGTTCAATATGAAAAGGATGAAAGGATTCTCAAGATAAATAATTATGTTTTGATACATTCATGATATATAATTATTCTTTATTCTGTTATCAAAATGAATAATGTTTCAAATGTCAAGAGGTTAGGCTTTGTACTATTCATATGTTTCAATCATGGAAACTAAAGGAGAATTAAATATCAATCATTGAATACCGGCATTGATTTTATTAATGATATAACATAAAACAATAGGGCATATTGAATACATTTATATAACTAAAAAAAATAGGGCATATTGATTTCAATGATGATATTAAAAAAATGATTTAGAGAAATAAGAGAGTTGAAATGATTTCAACAATGATATAACACAAAACAATATGGTGCATTTATTTTATATATGGTACAATGGAAAGTGATTTAGAGAAATTAGTTTCTATGATTTCAATATTGACATAATATAAAATGATGGAATGCATTGATTTTAGTGATGACACAATGATAATATTTACAACAATTACTTTCATTGATTTCAATGATGACATAATACAAAACAACATGCATTGATTTAAATAATGATACATTGAAAAATTATTTATTATAATATAACATAACATAAAACAATAAAGTCCATTGATTTCATTGATAATGATATAACATAAAACAATAGGGTGCATTGATTTCATGGATAATGATATAACACACCACATAAGAGCATATTGATTCCATGGATGATTTTAAAAATGATTTAGAGAAATAAGGGAGTTGAAATGATTTTAGCAATGATATAACAGAAAATAATAGGGTGCATTTGTTTTAGAGATCGTACAATGAAAAATTATTTAGAGAAATTAGTTGCTATGATTTCAATAATGGTATAATCCAAAACAATGCAATGCATTAATTGTACTCATGACACAATTAATTGCATCGATTTCAATAATGACATAATTCAAAACAATATGCATTGATTTAAGGGATGATACAATGAAAAATTATTTATCATAATCATGTATTTGTATTCATTTTGTCAACAATATAACATAAAACAATAGGGTGCATTGATTTTAGTGATAATGTTATAACATTAAACAATAAAGTGCATTGATTACAATGATAATACTATGAAAAAATATTCATTACATATTAATTAATTGAATAAATCATACGAAGGAAACTAATCCTATATATTGATTTTAACTATGAGATAGTGAAAATTATCAATTGAAATTAATTAAGCAATAACGGGGTGAAATCCAATTTCAAAACAAATATTAAAGTTGAAGTCCTATACTTTGTTTGGTTATGTATTATTTATCTATTAGTATTCGCACATTAAAACCATTATAATATTAATATATATAAAATGTGATAAACTCCAGAGATCTAAAATTCCTTAAGGTCTGACTTTTAGTGAAATATCTCAAATTAAAGCTTGGCATGGTCCATTTCCATATGATCGATATGAATAGATGGGAATCTATGATGGTGTGTGTAAGAGAAAAGTGGAAGAAGATATATTGAGATCAATTACTATGTAATGTATGAGTTATTCAATATCTTCCTTGTATCACTTNATATATAAACCATTCCATTTTGTTATTATTCTACATCTTCATGACTAAAAAATGTTACTTTGCTATTATTCAAATTCACAATGATGTAAATTTCAAAGTATCAAGTTCATCTTAAATATATACATATAAAAAAAGATTATCATCTAAAAATTTCAATTTCTTTTTTGTTACTCGAACCAATATAGATCCATCTTATCTTTGGATCTATCATGCATGGAGTGGGATCAAATCCCTCGAGGAAAAAACCTTTCCTCAAGTTTTTAACTCTAACAATAGGTTTGTGCCTCCTCTCGACCCATGATAAATCCATATTTAAGATGGATGTACACTAGCATTAATATTTTTTAAAAACATATATCCGTTTTGATGGAATCAGTTCAAAAATTATGTAAAATGTCATTTTCATTGCCACATTTCTCTCAAAATGTAATCCATATGCATGGATTCACCCAACACTTTTCTATAATTATGACTAACTATGTAAATATTCACAGGTCCACATTAATATCTTGTTAATAAAATTAACAATCGATATTTTTTTATGAACTTAAAATTGACACTATAATTTTGTATTTGTATTAATGGTGTTTTTTTTTATTACTTGATTTTATTAATTCACACCTTAGAAAATAACCATTTATCTCTTATTTATAAAAATGATGATCTATATTTTTTAATCAACTTACAATTTGGAATTCATAAATTTATATCAAGATAAATTTTATGGTTTATTAATTTATGTGAATGTAAAGTAGTAGGTGAATGTAAAATGATAGGTAGCAAATGTTTCTAGTTGTCACTAATTTTTTGTTTGATAAGTAAGAGTGAAAATTACATTTCAATATTGAATGAATGTAAAAAATCATAAAATTTGATGTTATTTATTTTGATAATAAAAATATCATGGAATTAAAGTGACGTGTGTCACCCTCCTAGCCTAGGGGTAACTAAGGAGATGTTGTCTTGAGGCTCACAGGTAGTATACATGGAGTGTCAAGAGTCGGATGGATAACATATCCCACAAATCCCCTCTTCTTCACCATTTTTCACCATCATCATCGACAATAGAGAAACATCCACTACAATGTTTTGGCTCCCATAAGATAAGAGGTCTTCCTTCATAAGGTAACAAGTCAAGTATCATGGTAGTTGTCACTTTAGTATTTGAAGAATTTAATCATGTTGCAAAGAGTACTTGCTTGATTATTTAGCGTTTGCATGGAAATGATATGTTTTACCTAATTTTACCTTGGTGGTTGACATGGTATCCTAGTAATTTGGCCACCATTAGGAAAAGTGTTTATACTAGGTGGTTTCCTTGAAGGTTCATCATACCATTCCCACTCATACATAATACTTTACACAATTCTCCCCCTCCATTTCCTCATCTTTTGGGTTTGGGTGCATTGACCCCAACAAGGGATTGTACCTCATTTCATGGGAAGAAGGGGATAAAGTCGCAAAGGTGTTGTAGTTGACATCATACATAAATGCTCACTCTGAAGTCTTGAGAGCCATGAAACAATTATCTATATGAATAAAGAACTTTTAAGTAAAAAATGAGAAAAGTGTCTAACTCAAAGGGGAAGTGCATTGTGTTGTTCTTTTCTTTTCAGTCCACATAGAACCCAGTGTCTTCTAACTTCAAGTGGAATTATGGTGCTCTTTTATTTTCATTGCAGATACCACTCAATGTTTGGAATTAATGAAAAATTAAATAAAGGGCTTGGAAAAAGGTTGTATTACAAATAAAGGGAACTCAAGGATGTAGCACACCGTCCATAAAGGCACCCATAAATGAGACAATATGAACCCTTAATATGTCAAGAACACCATGCCCAAGAGTCTTTCTCCAATCCATCTCATACTCATTACATGATCTAGATAGGGTCTTGTTTGGAAACATTCCTTGACTTGGGGATTGGTATACCCGATAGGGCACCATGACACCCCTTGCATACCTAAATTTGGAAAAGTTTATAAGGTCTTTGAGCATTTTTTTAATTTGAAAAGGGGGGAGTTTATGCACTTTTTTGGGTGGTTCCTTTATTAAATGTGACTTACTTGGTATGATTCACATGACTTGTGGACACTTGGAGAACATACTTGTTTTTCTTTGCAGAACTTTTCTTGGTGGAGGATGATGGACCATAGATTACATCACCTTCTATACTTGGACATGGAATTTGGAGGCCTAGGACATCACCCTTCATACATTGACATCACCTTGGAGGCTAGGGTTTCATGGATGATGTGGTTCCAGAGGAGTTTTGACAGGAGGAGACACATAGCATGATAGATTTGTGCTTGAGAGCATGACACATGGCCTTTGGAGGCCCAACATTCTCCTCTTGGGGCTTGACATCTCACTTTTCCTCTCTATGTCACTCTCCTAGGGCATGACATCACCATTTTTAGGCTTTTACTTTATGTATTTTTCATTTTTGTATATTCTATTTAGGAAAATGAAGGGGGTTGGCCCATGCATGATTTTTTGTTGAAAATTTTAAGTGGACAAATTGGTTTATATGGAATCATATAAATAAAGGACCATCTCATTTTCATTTCTCATCAATCATTACTCTCCATTTGTGAGAACAAGTCTGAAATTTTCACCCTATCTTGGGATATCTCTCTCTTTTACTAATGTTCCATGCTTGGAGGATCATTTTTTGGATGATTTTGCTTATTTTGAAGAATAATTTTTGCAATTAGGGTTTTGTCTCTGGATTTCTTGGCTAAAGTATCTTAATTTTATGCAATATATGTTTATATTTTTATGTTACATGGTGAATATTACTTCTTTATGATAGACATATTGCTTGGTAAAACCCTAAGAGAGTAGATAATTGCTTCCTCCTCTCACAAGGATATTGTTGTTTAAAACTGGTGAAATTCCCTTGCTAAGGTTAGCATCCTAAATCCCTAAAGTGATATCACTTTAGGGTTAAATCATGAAGATGGGTTACACTTTTGCTTGTTTTATGAGAAAAAAAAACTGTATTTTCACAAGTTATTCAACTTCCGACATACAAAAGTATTTTTTTTATTTAGAATTTGACTTTACAGTAAAAACAAAACTTGTGAGGAATTGTGTTAGTTTTCCAATGACTATTTTTTAATTTTTTTTTATCACAATTTGATATGTCAATTTTGCAATTGTTTAACAGTATGTCCTTAAACATGAAATGAATGATAATGAGTTACTTATTTCTACAACAATGTATCTATTATTAAACTTATGTTTTTAAGAAACGAAATATACTGCAACAATATACAGAGACTCTATTTTATTATGACTATAAGTTTGAATCTAATGGATGAATATTATAATTTCTAGAATTTTTTGAAGTTGACCAAGTTGAAACGTTGCATATTTTAAACACATGTTTTTCTACACGTTGTATCTATCTTAATTTTTGCTTAAAACTAAAATCTAAATATACCCTTTTGAAAAGAACAATTTAAGGATTATGAATATATTTTTTTCCAAATTTTTCACTATATATTTTTAGAGATACCGATATTTCATTTCACTGAATCATAATGTCTACTAAAAATATCATGTAGTGATTTTTTTTTTTTAAATTAAAGAAAATTAGATAAAAATAAAGAAAATGAAAATAAATTATACGAATTGAAGGTAGATTCAATTTTGGAAATGCTGGTGTCATTTTCGAAACCAAATTCTCAATATTTGCAGGAGTCTGCAACCTCTGAAGTTCAGTTAAGCTTGGGGCAATTCTCTGGTTTTAGTTTTCAGTCCCAATTTCCTTTTTTCGGCCGAAATAATATTTCGGCCAAAAGACTAAAATCTAATGGAAACCATAAAAAATGAACAGTTTCCACGTTTTTCGACCGAAAAACAATTCTTTCGGCCGAAACAAAATTCTTTCGGCCGAAAGATGGTCGAACGAATTTCTTCCATCAAAAAAAATGAGACAACACGTCTTATCATTTTATTTCACACCAAATTGCATAAATAGGCTTTCGTCCGAACACATTTAACACAATTCATCGTATAGACAGACATATATAAGCTCGAGGATAGGGATTTCAAAGCATTTCTATTACTAATTGCAATTGTATTCTTTCTTTCTTTATTTCTTCCGTCTGTTCCATAGGCTTAATCAGACGATCAATATCGATACATGGTGGTTTTCTAGAGCACTTAAACAAAGTTTTGAATGATCTTTTTGGTTTTTGTTGAAGAAGGTAAATGATGTTTGTTCAAGTTTTTATTGGAATAACAATTTATATGTTGAAAGATAAATGTTAGCATTTTTTCAAGGTAAAGTCTTTGTTGAACATATCTTTTACAGTCAACTATAAAATTCATGGGAAACAAAAGTTTGCACAAGAGAAAATATGATTGCACTCGAGATGATACTCGCCAAATTGAACAAAGGAAAGAGCTTTATCATAGAAAGAAACAAGAACGTGCAAATATTGAAGAAAGAAATGATGATAATGTCAATAGATATTTTTGACAAGAAGAAGTTCAACTAGGTATGCATGCACATATGATGATCGAGCACACGACACACATTGGGACTGTATTCAGAAAGTACAAAATTCAAGGTATAGAATTCAAATTAAAAATATTGTAAATAATATAATTGATTGTAATTACAATTTGATGTTTTTCAAAAAACATAAATAGATTTGTCTCATAATGTCGAAGAAGACGATGAAACTGAAATTGAATCAGAAGACGAATCACCTATAGGTATGTGTACAAAAATTTAGATTAATACAAGATGAACACTCAAGTATATATAACTTAGTGAATT
Source organism: Picea engelmannii (assembly GCA_009831015.1). Taxonomy (NCBI): domain Eukaryota; kingdom Viridiplantae; phylum Streptophyta; class Pinopsida; order Pinales; family Pinaceae; genus Picea; species Picea engelmannii. The sequence goes on from ML780966.1 coordinate 86,054, forward strand.
TGTGTTCGAGTTATGTTTTTTAATGTAAACTTTAAATTGAAATATGCAGGAGAATCTATCAACATTGATGATGAAATATTAGAAAATGTTGATATTGACAAATTTGGGAAGAAAAAAGCTAAGCATTGTATAAGATATCGAACTAAGAATATGTATAATACTTATTTCAAAGATGAATCAATAACAGTACAGCCTCAACTTTTACTTTCTCTATTGAAGTCGAGAAAGTTAAAAGAAGCTACATCATTATTGGGTATTCAAAAGTCGACAAAGGATACAAAGGTGCAACAGAATGTCTTTAACAATATAACTAGTGTATTAAAAGATTTTGGAAAATCTCAAAAAGAAGATGTTCGTGTTGCACATAAAACGTTACAAACAACAATTGTTTCAGGGAGCAATATAAAAGATCGTTTGACACTACACATGGCAAAAAATTTGGGAACGTCAAGAAAAACATTGCACAAACATAGAAAATTCTATTTCCAAATAGATGTAAATGATGAATTGACTTGTTGGACAGTGATTTCTAGACAACCCTACAAAGATAGACTTACAGAAAATGTTAAAGAATTTTCCCATAATTGTTGGTTGGAAGAATCTCGTGTTTCACCACATACAAGGGATGTGTTGCATCAAAGAATAGCATGAAATCAATATGAAGAACATCCAAAACATATATTGCCAATGACACAAATAGAGTTGTTTAATAAGTTCAAAGAAGAGCACAAAGAAGTTAAAATTTCCATCAATACATTTGTGTAACAAAAACCATGGTTTGTTAGACCCATCATTGTCTGTGACACGTGTTGTTGTCATTATCATGCGGAGTTTGAGTTGTATTACGACACGTTTTTTTATTTTGGTAAAACTTTATGGCCAGGTTCACCTCCTCCTTCCACAGTTCGTGTTTTTATATCTGAAATTCTATGTGAAAGAGAAGATGATGATTTATTTTACAAAAAAAACTGTGTTGGTGGAACGAAATGTGATCGTTGTGGAAATCTAAGTTTGTTTCATTGAAAGTATCATATTGATACAAATGATCAATCATTTTCTAATATAAGAGTCAATTGGAAGAGATATGAATATTTGAGTAGAACGACTCCACATTCTTCAAATGTTATTTCCAAAAGGCTTGATTTGAAGGTAGATAAAGTCTGTATAATAGAGTTTTTGAAGAAGTTTGAGGAAGAAATCTATAAATACAACAAGCATTCACATAGAGCTCGATGGAAAGATCTACAATTCAAAAAATCCCATGAAGTGTTTCCACCAGGGACAATTTTGTCTACAGTTGATTTTGCAGAGAATTACACATTTGCTGCACAAAAAGAACTACAGAGTGAATATTATCATTCTGATCAAGTTACCATATTTGTCCACGTTCTATATAGACATTCTCAATGGAGTCCTCCAAACATAGAAAGCACCAACGACAATCAACATGTTATTAAAGAATATCACTTTTATATAAGTGATGATCGAACACACGACACACATTATGTACAACATTGTTTTGATAAATTTTATGATTCATTGAAAGAACTCAAAATCATATTCGATCAGCATTGGATATGGTCCGATGGGTGTGTGGGTTAGTTCAAATCTACATCGTCATTCTATTGGTTATGCCGTCTTCATAAAAAATTAAATATTACACATTGTTGGAATTTTTTTGAGACTGGTCATGGAAAAGGAGAGCATGATGGTGCAGGAGCATGTATAAAATGAGCACTTCGAAGGTATCAACTGAACCCTCATGCCGATCGATTTGAATCCGCTGAACAAGTTGTTGAATGGTGTAACATGACGCTAATCCATGAATATAATCTATCAAGGGATGTGCACAGGTGTGTCTATATATAAATGTTACATGTTTGTACATAGGATATATAAATTTGAACATGTTCAAATTTATATTCAATCTTCAATCATTTTCTTGAGAGATTTCAAGTTAACAAGTTCTTGCCTTGTGCATGTATTTTTGGCATGTTGGAATTGAAGATGTAAATAAATCAATCTCCTATGATGCTAGTACAATACCTGGGACAAGAAAAATACATTCAGGTAAAACAAAAAGTTTTCAAAATAGGTTTGCATTTGATAGACGAAATGACTCTTGTTTTTGTTTAGTTTGCATAGACGACTTAGAATCTATAGATATTTGCGAGAACCAAAATGCAGGATATGTTAAAGCTTGGAGACATATTGAACTTAATGTAAAAGGGAAAATGCCACTTGCAATCTTAGAGGAGATGGAATCGAATGAAACTATAGTGTCAGTTTATGGTGATAGAGTTTCTGATCTTGTTAGAGAAGGTAAAATTTTTATGTTTAAATGTTTTCAAATAACTTGTAGATACATACTTGTGTGATAATCTAACACGAATTAATTGTTGTCCAATATATCCAATTATTTGCAGGAGATGTTTTTGCCATGGTTGTACCTATAGACAACACTGAAAATGTGAAATATTATTTGATGCGATGCACGGAACAAAAGATGAGGCTATTAGAAGATTTTGATGATAACGGTTTTATATATGAAAGAGGATCCATTGTATTGAAAGGATATTTTTTTCAAGAAACCCATCAAACCGATACTCATGTTCACTTTCAAGACTACCAGTTAGATGTCACAAGTTGTCAATATAGTCATTTGGTATGTGCAGTGTGCATAAAGTTAATAGAAGTTCAATAAAAAATAAAAAATAAAGTTAGAAAATGGAAAATGTCCAAAGTCGATCATGAACAAATAATTGAAGATGGAATACCATTATGGTTTTTTTAAACAAACTTGGCACATGTGTACATTCCATAATTTTTAATTTTTCATTGAAAGTACATTCCAGATTTTGATAACTTGTTTTGACTATCTTCAAACATATTTCTCATTATGATATTTATAAAAATGATACTATGTATACTATTTCCAACCTCTAATTGAATTGTATCAATGACCCACAAAAATGTCTTGATACATAAAATCATAGTTTGTGGAAGATTAGAAACACCAATAGTGGTTGATTTAATGTTGACCGGATATTTTAGGATCTCTTACATCACATGCTCCAGCCATACATCCATTCATATTTAACTAGGAACCTTTTAAGTGTTCATTTTCCATTCATGCTCCATGCATTTTCCATTCATTTTCCATTCATGCTCTAGTCATACATCCATTCATGTTTAACTAGGAACCTTTGAAGTGTTCACGTTTAACTAGGATTTATATTTGTAATCAAAAATAAATTTATATATTTCATTTGAATTTGGATTTATATTTGTAATCAAAAGGCTTCATGAATACGCATTTCACACACCCATAATCTTTCACATGAACAATTTTGAATTTAATTATATATATGTCATTAAAATTGATTTTAAATTTCATTTGAATTTAATTATATATACTTATTTAAAATGGATTTATATATTTCACTTGAATTTGGATTTATATTTGCAATAAAAAATAAATTTATATATTTCATTTGAATTTGGATTTATATTTGTAATCAAAAGACTTCATGAATAAACATTTCACACACCCATAATCTTTCACATGAAGTACTAGGATTATTACATTATGTATAGAATTCTTGTCTCTTTTTTATTTAAATATTTGATTTTTAATTGTAAATTTGTAAACATGGATTTATATTTGTAATCAAAAGGCTTCATGAATAAACATTTCACACACCCATAATCTTTCACATGAAGTACTAGGATTATTACATTATGTATAGAATTCTTGTCTCCTTTTTATTTAAATATTTGATTTTTAATTGTAAACTTGTAAACATGGATTTATATTTGTAATCAAAAGGTTTCATGAATAAGCATTTCACACACCCATAATTTTTCACATGTACTAGGATTATTACATTATGTATAGAATTATTGTCTCTTTTTTATTTAAATATTTGATTTCTAATTGTAAACTTGTAAACATTAATACATGATTTGATTTGGTCTCATTGTTTTTTATATGATTCAATAAATGTAGAAATATTTTTTTACCTCATCGATGATGCCCTAAATGCACTTTCTCCTTAATAGTTTCATCATTGATCCAATTTTATATGGTTATGAATTGATCTATGTGTTATATTATAGCTTCATTTCATACATTATAGTTTTAGATCTATGGCATATACCTCCTAACCAATTAATCTCACATTGCTTACATCTATAGAGAATGTCCCTTCTCATCTCATGGTCTCCTTTGACT
>ML780966.1:110194-122643 GCA_009831015.1 Picea engelmannii
GGGTTTCCACGTAAAACACTGGTGTACTGTGCATGTGTGTGATTGTTTATTTATTACTGCTCATTATTGGATAATAATTCTACATTGATATAACATTTGAAGAAAAATGATTATAATTACGTTATTATTGATTCACCCCCCCTTTCAGTAATCCAAAAGTAACAAGGCATCAATTTACTATTAAGCCAACAAAGGATGAAGTTGTCTATATAGTCTCTTTTCGTTCATTGCTTGAGTTCTAGTTGTGGATTAGTAATTAGGAATAAGTGTTATCGGAATTAAGTCATTTATCCGGTGTGTTGTATTGGTAACTCGATAAATGAGAAGGGTAAAGATCCTATGTTTGTACAGAATAAAAGGGGTTAATGACATGACATAAATGGGTATCAACAAATCAAATTGATTCGACTTAACAGTTTAGTTCTATGCTTGGTCGGTGATTCGCTGACAAAAGAAATTCTAACAACCAATCAAATTTTATGTAGGCGACAATGTGTTCTTTACACAGGCACATCATAGGCTTACTGTAACATCCCGCTCTGGAGCACTGAGAAAACTTATTCTTTGAGGACTGTTGCTCGCAAGTGATCTGGACTTTTATTATGTTAAACTATTTATCCTTGATTATGATGCATTATGATAGATGACATGATGTTTTTACTACTTTGATGTAGACAGGTGCTGCTGACTCAGTTTCATTGAGTGTGGAGGGTTTCAGACCTTGAGGATGCAGAGGCATCGGTGGAACCCCCTTGGACTCTGGATTGAGTCAGGGAGTGTGTTATTTGGGTTGATTTATTTACTATGATATTTCTTTGATCTGATGATATGATTTTGACATGTTCTGACACGATGGTTGATGATGCAGGCTGACGATATCTTGCCGACCAGACTCACATATGGAGTAAAGGGGCCACACACGATTTCCAGAGAGGTTGAGGGAGAGGGGTGGACAACAGCCCTGCCACCGTCTACTAGCACTCCCACCATGGCTCGAACTATAGGTTAACGATTACCTAGTTCGAGAGGATCCACGATGTCGTGAGGGTAGACTGCGACAGTCGCTCACGATGATTCTAAGGGGTGCGCAATAAGGTGGGGGCCTTATTCCTTAGAGCCCTTAGTCTCCCACAAGTTCACCTGGTAGAGTGTTGACTCCAGGGGTTATAGATGTCTACCAATCAGTCCAGTTGGTGAGTGGCACCCTTGGAGCACGTGGTGCATCCTGAAGGGCACGTCACACAAAAGAAACACAATAAGCGAGTGGCACCCTTGGAGCACGTGGTGCATCCTGAAGGGCACGTCGTGTAAAGGAAATGAACGAGGCGAGTGGCACCCTTGGAGAACGTGGTGCATCCTGAAGGGCACGTCGCATTGATGGGGATGAAGGAAACAAACTTAAATATCCCTAAGACAATAACACCTTAATAAATTCTTAAAAGGACTCCTCTAAACAATTGTTGTCTAGTTCAAAATCTAAACCTAAGTCAAAAAAAAAAAAAAAAACTTCTCTAAGATAAAAATTTTGTTTAACCTTGAGGAAAAAGGCCCTAACTCTAACTCTAAAAAGAGCCTAACCCTAATTCTAAATGAAATAGTTTAACTTTTAATGAACTCATAACTTTTATTCAAATTGAAACATAACTTTTCTTAAAAATAAAAATATACATAAATTACAGTTTAGTTAACCCAGACAATAAATTTCATTGAAGGCGTCTGCTTCTTTAAACACAACTTGCAATGAGAGTTCATTAACATTTTGAAAGCATAACTTTTATGAAAACCCTTCCGTCAATTACATAACCTTATAAAAACTTTTAAAAGCATAACCCCCTATGAACGCAATAGTTTTTCAAAAAAATTAAACTAATTCATTAATAAACGAATACCGAAAGCCATAGTTATTTTCCATAAAACTCATACATAAACTGAGACTGAACCAATAGTAATAAAATTATTTAACGAGCGGGAGTATAAAAAGTATGAATTTAAAAATAAAATGAAAAGATGCATTGGCGCATTTACCTTTTGGTTTAAAAAAAAGAAAAAAAAGAGAGGGAATAATAAAATAGGGAAATGAGACTTTTAATAAATTTAAGAAAATAATTTGGTAGAAACGTGGGGGATGAGTGACACTTGTAAGGAAGAGAATTTTTGAGGGTTTTTCATTAAAACTTAAATTAAATATGATTTAGGGAAAGGGGGTCAAGACTCCATAAAAGAAAGGGGGATGGAGGGAAATGGGGATGGGCTGTTAGGTATCGTTATGCTACCGAATTTGGACTGGACTGATTGCTTGTGAGGAGTTGGGATTTTCTCAGCTAGGATTAGAGTGGTAGCTCAGCCTTGGAGGCGAGCTGGGAAGCTAGGCATATCCTCTGGTTTTTGTGTTCCCCCCTTGCGGCTCGGGGGGCTAAGGGGGAAGCAGAGTACCCCTAGCATTTGGCTGGGAGGTACTGGTGTAGTCTCGACGGTCGGCGAGCAGGAGCAGCATGGAGCTCAAGTGCAGGATTGCATCTTCAGGTTATTCTCCATCGGTCACAGGTATGCAAGTAGGTTTGTTGTTTTAAGAATAATGTGAATGCTTAAAGCTGTATATGAACCCTTCTCTGCGTTTGGTTAAAAGACTTCTCGGAAATGTTGCTATACATCTCTGCGTTTGTTAAAATGTTTCTCCGCGTTCTGTTTTATTTTTCTGCCATTTCGTCTGCTTTTTTTTTGTTCCACTCAGCCTGGCGATTGCCCAAAACTCCTCTGGGATTTGGTACTTCTTGATCTTTGTGTTTTGTTTATTATGTTGTGGATTGAATTAGTTAGGGTCTGTAAACTGCCCTTTTTTTTATTTCTTTTAAACACGCCCGGGAGGTGTTCCTTGAGTTGGCAGCAGAAACCTCAGCAATTGGATTCAGCGATCTGGATTCGATTGGGGACTGTGTAGAGTTGACTTTTGATTTTTTTTTAACTGGAGTATTTACATTCTTGGGCCAGAACTCCAGGAGCGATAGTATGAGGGGGTTTCTTTCAACTTCGGGCTAGGGGTTTGGGATAGCAAAACAATGGTTGCTCTGCATTTTGGATAAATTCCTTGCCCTCTATCCCTTGCGACTTATTGATAAACCCTGGCCCTGTTGGATACCATCTATGCGATTTAACAGTGAACCCATTACTGGGATTCGTCCTTGAATGCGTTTTGTTTTTATATGACTACCCGCGGTCCTAGAAGGGGCGATTTGATTTCCTACAGGCATTTATACGCACTGGGGTCGTTCTAATCTGCAGGCATCCCTTTTTGTTTATGGACGTTTTTACTTTGTGGGCAGTTTTAAATCCACTGTGGGCGTTTATTTTACCTCTGCGGGCGTTTGTATCTGGGCTCACTGCTTGTATTTCCTCCTCCGATATCCGCAACTTTACTTACCCCTTCTTAGAACGCAAGTTATTACTGATTAATGTGTATTATCCTGCATTTTGCTGGTAGATTTCCTTCCTGCGTTGCTTGGTAATTATGAGCATCCTTCTGTCGTACTCTCTGCAAACATGGTTCCAGTCTTTTTCTTTTTCCCTTGATTCCTCCATTCTCTGATGGACTCCTTAGCCAGTGCCACTTCTTAGCAACCACTTAGTATGGCTTTTATTGTTCTGCTAGTGTTAGCGTGTTGGACAGCGACGCCTTTTTCGTCGTTGTCAGTTGTCGTGATTCGTGCCTTTTTGCATGGTTGGTACTGGGGAAGGTCCTTATGAGGTTACCTTCAGGAATTAAACTGTAAAGAAGTAAATTTATGATATGATATCAGTGGAAGTATTTATGATATAATATTCGTGGTCATGCTAATGCCAGTGGTAATATTCACGATTTAATACTTGTGGTAACGCTAATATTTACGATATAATATCAGTGGTAGCGCTAATGTTGATCCCTGTCTTACGTAGGTTACAGTCCTAATTTGCCAATTGCCTTATGGTTATCTTGTAGGGATTGTTATTTGAGATTTAGGGTTAGGGATGACATAAAAGGTATGGTAGTGGTATTTTATTGCAAAGTTAATGACTTAAAATATTGTTGTAAATGTTACTTTATGCACTAAGATCAATCATACATTCAGATGGCTAAGTTAATGTTACTTCATTGATTCTACATTTGGATAATTCAGTTAATGCGTATGTTAGCTTAGGGCGTCTGTGCGTATGTGGGTATTTTTTGGATAGGATAATATATGTTAATATAGAAGGCAGTAAACTTATTTAAAACCCAATTAGAATTAAGTTACCAATGATACCATACCAACAACAAGCTATTTAATGTTATTTTAATTGCAAGGTTTTTATAATGACTTTGTTATTATGGATGTTTTTCTTTAAATAATATTATAATCAATAATATTATAACAGTTAAGCATTTTACCCTTGCATCAAACCTTTACTTTTACCTTAAGATTTTACTAATGCAACAGATTAGTGGCTAGTTGGATGAAAATTAGAGTAGAGGGCAGATTGAGAATTATTTTATGATAGCCATAAAGGAAGTAACCATTTACTTATGTAGTTAGCATTCAATAATAGCAAGCTATTTAATTCAGTTAATGTTTAATTAATGTTTTTACAAAGCAAGGGAAGTGGATATAATGGAATGGAATGGAATGAATGATAGTGAAATGGTAATGTAGGGTACTGGGATGTAATGGGATGTCAATATGAGGCAAGGTCATTATTAATGCGACGTTGTGCAATATCTTATGTTAATACTAATATTCAAGGGGATGTACATAATCATGTAAACATCATTTATGGTATTGATATCGCAGATTATTTATATGTGTTATGTTTTAATTAATGATTGATTGATCAAATAACGCACCTGGAAATAAAAAGGAATTGTCCCTCGAGTCGGTTACTGTTAGATAGTTTACGTATATCGAACACCTTGCACACTTGTAATTTCATTTGGATCGAAGAAATGTTTAATTGTTTAGATTTTTGGTTGCGCGCCATGCACAATGTTGGATTTTGATTTCTAATTCTCCCTCACAATTGAAGGGTTATCTTACTATATTGTTATCTTGGTTGCCTTGGGTGGTCTGATGATAGTCCTTAGCTTAATGGGATTGTTTGCCTGTGTCGGGAGGGGTGTAGACACCTCCATGTTCCTCAGAACAGTCGCCAGCCTTGAGACCTTAAATGGTTAAAATCGATTGGAACCTGGGCTTGAGCGTTGCTTATGTGTCTTGGAGGTCCTAACCATTGCAGGGTAGGACGGGCGGGTAGTCAGTGCTACTCATCGTCGTGTGATCGTCATTTATGCATGCAGTTACTTGTCGCGCATCCTTGTCGTCTTTTTATGTTCATCATGGTTGCGTCTTATTCGTCGTCGGGTGGCGACGCAGAGTCGAATGTGTTGATTGTTTCCTTTGTACACGCGCGCACACACTTTTTAAACACACACACACAAAAAAATTGCACTAGTTACTAGAGTTGGGTCGTCGTAACGAGGAGGTCGTTACACTTACAAAATAGTGGGAAAGTAATCTGTACACAGCCATTGGAGGGCTTTAAACATAGGTGGATTGAAATCTTTATACAACATCATCTATGCCTTTTAAACAGGCGAACTGTATTTTCCTTACACAATAAAAATTGTGGCTCTTTAAACAGGCGAATTGTATGTTTACACAGCAAAATCGTGGCCCTTTTTAAAACAACGAATTATATGTTTACACAGCAATTCATTGCCCTTATTAAAACAACGAATGGTATGTTTACCCAACAATTCGTGGCCAATTTTTAAAACAACGAAATGTATGTTTACCCAGCAATTCGTGGCCCTTTTAAAACAACGAAAGATATGCTTTACACACCAATCTAGGAGTTTAAACAGGCGATAAATTTTAAGATTTACACATCAATCAATGCGTTTACAAACAGGCGAGAATTTACAAGCTTTACACATCAAATCCATGTGTTTAGAACAGACGAAATTACAAGCTTTACACATCAATCAATGCATTTACAAACAGACGAGAATTTACAAGCTTTACACATCAAATCCATGCGTTTAGAACAGGATAAGTTACAAGATTTACACATCAAGGAATCATAGGCTTTAGGTGGAAAATTTTTATATACTTTACGCATCAAATTCTAAGCTTTTAAACATGCACAAGGTATTCTTTACACAACAACTGTAACAACCTCCTCATTACGACCACAACCTCTTATAACAAGTGTAAGTTTTTTTGTTTTTTTTTGTGTGTGTGGGCGCGTGTGTACAAGGATAATAAATACATTCAACTTAGTGTCGCCATACGACGATGAACATGATTCATGCAATGTGACGACAACATAAAGATCTAAGACTCATATAAACCTCTGCAAACAATGAACGACAATCAACCGAAAAATAAAATGACTGACTACCCATCCGACCTACCCTGCAATGGTTAGGACCTCCAAGACACATAAGCAATGCTCAAGCCCAGGTTCCCATTAATTTTAACCATTTAAGGTCTCAGGGATGGCGACTGTTCTGAGGAACATGGAGGTGTCCACATCCCGCCCGACACAAGCAAACCAAGGCATAAAATGATGAAAACTACGTACAACCATAATTAACAAATAACCATGACCATTACAGAAACGAAAACCCGAATGATCTCCGACATGAACCAACCATCATTAGGACAAGGCATTATCCATGACTCAATTAGCATCAATTACCGATCCGTTACTCCCTGTAATTTCCATTAGTTCACGAGTTTCCAAATCTACCCTAAAAATAATGTAAAATCAATTAATTGAAATCCCTTATTACCAAATGACTGATTGTACTTAGTTTAAGGACATTGCATTTTTATATGTTAACAAATTCGACAACATTCAACCACATCCCCACAATGATATCAACAATATCTCTTTTTAAATAACCCTTCCAACAAATATCAATCACCTTACCTCCTGGCCTTACTTAAGTTATAAATATAGAAAATATAAAGACTAAATATAAAAGAAAATAAGAATTGAATAACACATCATCACCTAATTGCAATAATATTTAACATTTATTTTATGTGTGTAGGATTATACATTCGACAACATTCAACCATATTTCCATAAAATGATATCAATATTAACTCTTTTTGCTAACCTTGCAGATAAATAACAACCACATTACATCTTGGGCGTTATCAATTCAATAAAAGCGCACTACCCTTACCATAATACCATATCAACATCACATTTTATATTAATATGACTTGCAAATAAAATAATAATCACTCCACTTCTTGTATGTTACCAATGCAATACATTATAATAACTTACCCTAAGACAAATCGACATTTCACTTTATACTATAATGATCTTGCAATAAATAACAATAAAATTTCGTTTCATGTGGTCTAACACTAACGCTATATTTTGATTTAAATTGCAAATAACATTACCATCAATGATAAGGTATATATAAGGGCCTGCAACTAAAGTAACTAAACTAAAACATCTAAACTATAAAGGATAACCTCCTTAACATCCTTATCGTTACCATAAAGGACACCATGTATTATAAAGACTTTTCGACTTAAGTAACTAAACTAAAATAACTATCTATAAATGATAACATCCTTAATAGTGGATAAAAAAAAGATAATTATCTTCTTCACATTAAATTCATATCGATTATAACTTGTTGCTATATTTAAGGTTGGGCGTTGAACTCTGGGAGATAAAGATTGATTTGGGAGAGCATTTACACAAATGGGATTTGGCAGAGCTTTACACAATTGGGTGAGCGAAATTATTGTCGGGTGAACAACATGGTAGCTGTGGGTAGACGGAAGGAACCGTGTTGTCGCTGAGTGAACAACACCATTGCGGATGTGTGCAATGGGTAAATTAGTGTCGTTGAGTGGGCAGAGGAGGGTGGAACTATTTAAGGAGTTTTCAATCAGGTCCAAAAAGCTTCCCAACACGTGCCCATTCACTGGCCCTCATGCCATGCAATAAGATGAATGAATATCAGCCAAAATGCCCAGCGTAATGCACCCAAAACGCAGGGGAATTACGCCCAAAATCGCAGTGGTTCGGATTTGTAAAACACAGGCAAGTTTTCCCCCTCACGTTGTTCACGATTCACTCCCAATATGCATGGGGTCTATGCCTAAAACGCAGAGGTACTGCACCTAAGGACGCACGGGTTCTGAAGGTAAAAAAAAATGCAAGCTCAGTAAAGAAGAAGCTCGGCTACACCCTAAGGTAATTGGCAATGGATAGCCCGGTTAGGTTGATCTCTACCTCAATATTTTAGAGGAGCGGCGTGGAACTATAGAAGAGGCATAAAATGATTTAATTCAAAGTTTGTAAGTTTCCCTTGCACAAGCGATGGAATAACGCAGGGTACAGTGCCAAAAATTTTAAAGGACAAGACATTCGTTGGTCAGAGGATTTCAAGCGCAGAGTTTAAATTTACCTCAAGAAGCAAGAAGGAACGGGGTAACAGACAGCCATGGAAAAAATAATATCAGGGTAAGATCCTGTAACAGGGCAATCCGTGGGATCTGTGTGATAAATAATTCGGTCAATAAAACATTCTATGGTAAAAATATAGATCAGGGTAAAATCGTGCTTGAAAAACAACAATCCAGAAAACATTTTCCAAGTAAATGGTAGAACACCGTCAAGTAATAATTCATAGAGGAAGTCATTACAACCATTACCTAATCACAGAATGAATTTGAAAATTCGTTTATCTAAGGACATAGCAAAGGTAACTACTATATCTATCACCGAACAAAAATGTCAGTAATAAAAAGTGGATAGAATGAAAACAATTGTTTTTTTTATATCTACTAAAAACAGTGGGAAAAACTTTATTTACAGAGGTAATTAACATCAATAACAAATTTCATTGTCTGAGGTTTTTCAATAGCTATTTAGTTGTAATTTATCCCCAAGAAACCCATAGAATATAAATCTGTACATGATTGCAACCGCAATACTGTATCGCATGAGAATTTAAAATAAAGACCACAGTTACAGCAGTCATAATTGTGATCGCCTGGTAAATAAATAAAAATAGCCAAACCATCTAATTACCTCGATATACCGATCCCAACAAAGTCGTAATTCATTCTAATCTACTAAATACAAATCATACCATTGCCTTATCGCCTACCTCGAAGGACGTTCGTGCGCTCTGTGCTGCTCCCGCTCGTCGACCGTCAAGACCTCACCGGTACCTCCCTGCCAATCGGTAGGGGTACTCTGCTTCTCCCTTAGCCCCCCAAGCCATAAAGGGGCCACACACTATCCAGATGGTATGTCTAACTTCCCAGCTCGCCTCGAAAGGCCGAGCTACCACTCCTATCCGAGCTGGAAAATCCCCACTCTCCACAAGTAATCAGTCAAGTCACAAATCCGGCAGCGTAACGTTATTCTAATAGCCGATCCCTTTCTTCCTCATCTTCCCTTTCTTTTATAGAGTTTTTAGAACCTCCAACTTTCCCTAAATCACATTTAAATTAAGTTTTAATAAAAATATTCTAAATATTCTCCTTCGCACAAGTGTCGTCCATCCCCCTCTTTTCTCCAATAATTATTTTCTTTAAATTTATTAATTGTCTCAATTCCCTCACCCACCTAGAGTTGCTCCTAAATTTCCTCCTAGGTGTTCCTAGATTCCCTCACAGGTTTAAATACTTTCCCCTAAAATGAAGTTGCTAATTTAGTTCATTTTAGAAAGTTCTTAATTGCAGATTCATTACTATGTTGACCTCGCTTTTTACCATAAGTTCCCCTCTTTCCCTTATTATGTTTCCCCCCATTCCTTAGTTCCTAATTTTTATTATTCTCTTCTTTCCCCCTTTTTTTGGGCCAAAATGGCAGTTGTGCTATTTACTCTTTTCCTTTTATTATTAATTTGAAATCTTTTTACACTTTCACAAGTTAAGTAATTTATTTCTTCTTTACAATTTAAAACCACGGATTTTAATTAAATTATTACTGTATTCATTTTACCCCCAAAAATTATGAAGACCAAAACTATTACTTAAGTGGTTTTTAGTTTTAAATTTTTAATTGTATTTTTATAGGGTCTTTTTCTTAAGGTTAAACAAAATTTTACCCTAGAGAAGTTTTAGACTTAGGACTTAGATTCTGAACTGGGCGACAATTATTTAGGGAAGTTGTTTTAAGAATTTATTAATGTGTTAAAAGTCTTAGGGCCATCTAGGTTTGTTCCTTCATCAATATCAACATGATGTGCCCTTCAGGATGCACCACGTGCTCCAAGGGTGCCACTTGTCTCATGTATTTCTTTTGCGCGACGTGCCCTTCAGGATGCACCACGTGCTCCAAGGGTGCCACTCGCTTCTAGTGTTTCTTTTGCGTGGCATGCCCTTCAAGATGCACCACGTGCTCCAAGGGTGCCACTCACTTCTTGACTGATTGGTAGACATCAATAGCCCCTGGAGTCAACACTCTGCCAGGTGAACTTGTGGGAGAATAAGGGCTCTAAGGAATAAGGCCCCCACCTTATTGTGTGCCCCTTAGAATCATCGTGAGAGACTGTCGTAGTCTTCCCTCATGACATCGTGGATCCTCTCGAACTAGGTAATTGTTAACCTACAGTTCGAGCCATGACGGGAGTGCTAGTAGGCTGTGGCAGGGCTGTTGTCCACACTTCTCCCTCAACCTCTCTGGAAATCATGTGTGGCCCCTTTACTCCATATGTGAGTCTGGTCGGCAAGCTATCATCAGCCTGCATCATCAACAAACGTGTCAGAATCATGTCCACATCATATCATTAAATCAATGTAATATCACAGTAAATAAATCAACCCAAATAGCACACTCCCTGACTCAATCCGAAGTCCAAGGGGTTCCATCGATGCCTCTGCATCCTCAAGGTCCAAAACCCTGCACACTCAGTAAATATGAGTCAATAGCACATGTCTATGTCAAAGAAGTAAAACATCATGTCATCTATCATAACGCATCATAATCAAGGCTAAATGTTTTAATATCATAAAAGTCCAGATCACTTGCCAGCAACCGTCCTCAAAGAATACGTTTTCTCAATGCACTAGAGTGGGATGTTACAACAATTCTGTCAACATAAGTGTCCCCTACCCATTTAGCACCTATTACTCCCTGAGTTTCATAGTAAAACCCTCCGTTTATACAATAAAATCGCTACCCACACCCAACAACTATGTAAGCAATCCAGGACCATCAATTAGCATAAATGAGATTACTGGTAAGTTAGGAGTAAAAGACTAACTCAACCTTTGATAAATGTCAACCTTAAATCTATCCAAGCAACAACAAAATCACCAAAGTCACAAAGGTAAAATGCTATCCAGGTATGAAATATCGCAAAGGTAAAAATTTTAGAAGATGCAGAGATAACAAAATGCATGTTCTCTCAACACCAGAAGGCGCAATCACAATAATCAGTTTACCTACCTAAACCTCATGCAGATTTAAATCACATATCCTACAACATTCTATCATTCAACCAAAAAGCGTACCGTTGTCTGGTTGCCTGCTCCGAGTGTCATCTGCACGCTCCGTCCAACTCTCGCTCGCCGACTAAAGAGACTACACCGATACCTCCCAGCCAACGCTAGGGGTACTCTACTTCCCCCTTATCCCCCCGAGCCGCAAAGGGGCCACACACTATCCAGAGGATACGTCTAGCTCCCATCTCGCCTCGCAAGGCCGAGCTACCACTCCTCTCTAAGATGGGAAATACCAACTCCCATAAGTAAATCAGTCAAGTCACTAATCTGACAGCGTCACGTTACGCTAACAGTCGATCCCCTTCTTCCTTCTCCTCCCTTTCTTTTATAGAGTTTTAGAACTTCCATTATTTCCTTAAATCTCATTTAATTTAAGTTTTAATAAAAATCTTCTAAAAATTCTCTTCCGTACATGTGTCATCCATCCCCCACATTTCTCCATTAATTATTTTCTTTAATTAAATAATTGTCTTATTTCCCTCACCCACCTAGATTTACTCCTAAATTTACTCCTAGGTGTCCATAGATTCCTTTACAGGCTTTAAAGGCTTTCCCTATTGTGGAGTTGCTATTTTAGTTCAATTTAGAAGGTTCTTAAATACAGATTCTTTACTAAGTTGACCTCCCGCTTTTTACCATAAGTTCCCCTCTTTCCCTTTTTATGTTACCTCCATTCCCTAGTTTCCTAATTTTTATATTTCCTTCTTTCCCCTTTTTATTAGAGCCCAAAATGACAAATGCGCAAGTTAACATCCTTTCCCTTTTATTATTAATTTAGTATATATTATTATTATTTTATTTTTTTTAACTATTAAAAGTTAAAATATTCATTTCTTCTTTAATTTTTTTATCCACCGATTTTATTTAATTTCTTACTCTCTTCGTTTTACCCAAAAATTTATGAATATCAAATTTATTACTCAAATGGTTTTTTTTTTT
>ML780966.1:122701-135390 GCA_009831015.1 Picea engelmannii
TTTTTTTTTTTTAATATAGATATTTTCTTAAGGGTAGACAAAATTTTACCCCTAGCGAAGTTTTAGACTTAGGACTTAGATTCTGAACTGGGTGACATTTTAATTAGGGAAGTTGTTTTTAAAATTTCTAAATGAGATATTTGTCTTAGGGCCCTCTAGGTTCATTCCTTTATCATCATCAACGCGACGTGCTCTTCAGGACGCACTAGGTGCTCCAAGGGTGCCACTCGCCTCATCTGTTCCTTTGCGCGACATGCCCTTCAGGACACACTATGTGATCCAATGGTTCCACTCACCTCTTGACTGATTGGTAGACATCAATAACCTCTGGATTCAACATTTCGCCAGGTGAACTTGTGGGAGAATAAAGGCTTCTAAGGAATAAGGCCCCCGCCTTATTGCACGCCCCTTAGAATCATCGTGAACAACTATCGCAGTCTTCCCTCACAACATCGTGGGTCCTCTCGAACTAGGTAATCGTTAACCTACAATTTGATCCATGGTGGGAGTGCTAGTAGGATGTGGCAGGGTTGTTGTCCACACCTCTCCCTCAACCTCTCTGGTAGTCGTTTGTGACCCCTTTAATCCATATGTGAGTTTGGTCGACAAGCTATCGTCAGCCTGCATCATCAACAAATCATGTCAGAACATGTCCACATCATATCATCATCTCAAATGTACTAATATCATAGTAAATCAATCAAACCCAAATAGCACACTCCCTAACTCAATCCAAAGTCCAAGGGGTTCCATCGATGCCTCTGCATCCTCAAGGTCCAAAACCCTGCACACTCAGAAAAACCGAGTCAATAGCACCTGTCTATGTCAATGTAGTAAAACAACATGTCATCTACCCATGACACATCATAATCAAAGACAAATGTTTTAATATCATAATAATCTGGATCACTTGCGAGCAAGTGTCCTCAAAGAATAAGTTCACTCAGTGCGCTAGAGCGGGATGTTACATACACCCCCTCTTGATCTAAAATTCATCCCAAAGTTTCACAGTATAAATGCTGAAATAAGTGTATCAAAGTATCATATGTCTATCTATCAAACAAAAATGGAAACTGTTGGCGCATATCATATGCATCCTCCCAAGTCACCGAGTGCAGACTATAATTGTCACACTAGACCTTGACCTGATCTACCATTCGACATCATAACTATCGAATGTGATGATCTAAGATGCAGACCGTCTCACCCATGAGTGCTCCCTCATCCGACACCTTCAAGGAAATCATGTCAATAACATGTGTGGGATCACTAATATAATGTCTCAAAACAGATACATGAAAAACATCGTGCATACGCCTCAAGGAATTAGGCAAGGCTAGTTGATAGGCCATGGGCCCCTTTCTCTCCACAATCTTGAAAGGTCCCATGAACCTAGGACAGATTTTATCTCCCTTCCCAAACTTAATCGAACTCTTATTCGGTTTAACCCAGAAGAAGACTCAATCACCAAAATCGTAACTACGGTTGACACGATGCGCATCGGCATAACTCTTTTGTTGATCTTGTGCTTCTTTAATCCTTTGTCTTATGGTTTGCATTTGCTCTTTCATTTCTTGGATCACTTCTAGTCCCACTAAGACCCTATCCTCAAGCCGATCCCAACTCAAGGGAATCTGACACGGTCACCCGTAAAGAAACTCGAAAGGCGCCATTTTAATGGTGCTCTGGTAACTGTTGTTGTAAGAGAACTCTACTAGAGGCAAGAATTCTTCCCAACTCTTTTGTTGGTCCATCACGTACATGCGCAACATGTCCTACAAGGTTTGGTTCATTCGTTCAGTCTGTCTGTCAGTCTCTGGATGATACACAGTACTAAAATTAAGTTGGGTTCTGAAGGCCTCTTGGAAACTCATCCAAAATCGTCCAGTAAACACCGATCTTCGATTGAATATAATCCTCTTAGGCACGCCATGCAACCTCACAATATCACTAATGAAAACTCTAGTTATGTCAGGTGCCTGATACGTCGTACACACAGGAATAAAGTGAGCACTCTTCGTCAGAGTGTCTACTACTACGAAAATTGAGTCATGTCTCTTTGTCGTCAGTGGCAATCCAACAATAAAATCCATTGAAATAACTTCCCATTTCGATTCTAGAATGGCATGTGGTTGTAGTAATCCTATTGGGTGTCTATGTTTAGCCTTTACCTACTGACATTCTAGACATCTGGCTACATAGTTGACTATGTCGGCCTTCATTCCCTTCCAGAAGAATAAAGGTTTAGGGTCTGCCCTCATCTTCGTGACTCCTGGGTGAGCCATGTAAAATTCTCTATGAGGCTAGCTTAGGATCAACTTCCTGAACTCGTCATTTGGTGGTACGTAAATCCAACTTTTAAACCTCAACAACCCATCGCTATAAAATGAAAATCCCTCATATCGTGGTACCATCATTGTGCTTTGTCCGATAAAACCCTCGACCTCTTTGTACTAGTCGTCGTCACGCTGTAAAGTTAGAATATTTTCACATAGATTCGTCTGAAGAGGCAACACCAAAAAGATGTGTGGCATCTGACTCAAAGCATCTGCCACTTGGTTCATTGTTCCATTTATGTAAGTAATCTCAAAGTCATACTCACTAAGCAATTCCGACCAACGTCGTTGTCACGCGTCCAGGTCGCTTTGCGTAAAAATGTGTTGTAGTCCACAATGATCAGTATTTAGTTCAAATTTTCATCGAACAAGGTAGTGTCTCCAAACCTTCAAGGCATATACAATGGCTAATAACTCAAAATCATGCATCGCGTAGTTCTCCTCATGCCTTCTCCGTTTCCTTGAAATGTAAGCAATCACTCATTTGTCTTGCATCAAGACTCCACCTAAGCCTTCCTTGGATGCATCTTTGCATACCAAGAAGTCCGCATCCATGTCAGGGACCTTTAGTATCAATGATGTTGTCAAAAAATCCTTAAGCCTCTGAAATTCTTCCGTGCATTTCTTGGTCCAAACAAACTTCTTGTTTTTCTTCTGCAATTCTGTGATTAGATTTGCTATCTTCGAAAATCCCTCGACAAACCGTCGATGGTATCCTGCTAAACCCATAAAGCTACGCACTTCCATGACATTCGTCAGTGCAAGCCATTCCATAATAGCCTCGACCTTGGCTGGATCCATGGCGATGCCTTCGCCGGAGATGACATGCCCTAAGTAGTGAATCCTCGATTGATAAAAAGAGAATTTGGACAATTTCCCATACAATTTGTGCTCTCGCAGACACTGTAGTACCAAGCACAAGTGATCGTCATGCTCCTTCATCGTACGAGAGTAAATCAAAATATCGTCAATGAACACTTAGACGAACTTGTCCAAGTACTCGCAGAACACCCCGTTCATCAAACTCATAAATACCCTTGGGGTGTTTGTCAGTCCAAATGGTAAAATAGTAAACTCGTAATGTCCAAACCTCATCTTAAAGGCAGTCTTAGGGACATCATCCTCCTTGATCCATAACTGGTGATACCCTTATCGCAAATCAATCTTGGAGAACACCTTCGCACCCTTCATTTGATCGAACAGGTCATCAATTCTCAGCAATGGATATTGATTCTTGATCGTAGCCTTGTTCAGTTGACGGTAGTCAATGCATAGCCTCCACGATCCATCCTTCTTTCGTATGAAAATAGCAGGTGCACCCCAGGGTGACACACTAGGATGTATCAGTCCCAGGTCCAACAACTCCTTCAGTTGCATTATCAACTCTTGCAACTCCGGGGTCGACATCCGATAAGGCGTTCTCGCTATCGGTTCATTCCCCGGTTTTAGGTATATGGTAAACTCCAACTCCCTCTCCGACGACATCCTAAGTAACTCCTCTGGAAACATGTCCACAAACTCTCTCACCATTGGAAGGTGTTCTAGAAATTCCACTACTCCCTTCTCGTTTAGTGCAAGGATCGCATAAAGCTTTCACCCCTTGCACATGCTCTTCTGAAGTTGTAAGGAAGAGATGAACCTCAGGTAAATTCCCTGGTTTCGTCCTATAATCACACGTCTTTGTCCCTCATCATCGACCAAGCTCAATCATTTTGTCTTACAGTTGAGTATCACCTTATGAGATTTCGACCAGTCCATACCAATCATGACATCATAAGATCCTAGGATCGTGACGTACAGGTTGGCCCTTGTGACAAACTTTCCTAGGTTAAGGATACATCCTGTAACCTTTCCTCCAACCTTTTGTTTGGCTACCAAAGCCATCTCCACGAAGCTAAACTCATATTGTTTGACTGCCTTTACCTTAATCCCTTTTAGCGTTGCACCAGAAATGAAACTCTCGGTAGCACCGGGATCTATCAAAATACTAAGGGTCTGGTCAGTGACAGTACCTATCGTCTCGAGCAGAGTCGACTGATGCGCTACCTAGCGGTTATTCACCGCCACATGAATCTGATGGGCCTTGCCCATATCTCCCACGGTAGTGGGTCCGGCTGACCCAGACGCTCTGGTCCTCTCCACAGGACAGTCGCGCCGGTAATGTGGTTCCCCACACGTCCAACACCCCTTCTTCAGCCCAATAGTCATGGTACTCGAAGTAGAAGATGAAAACCCACCAGCCTGGAATCCTGGTCTATTCTACTGAACAGGCCTAAACTGCTACTGTTGTGGGCAACGTTGTTGTTGATGTTGTGGTCCCTGGTAAGGTGTCCGTTGTTGAGGCGTCGGTCGTCGGGGTGTAGTAAAAGTGGATCCCCTCTGGAAGCCATGATATCCTGACATATGTCTCGTTGGTGTCTGGTTCTACTGCATTCCAGATGAAACCCGCCCTGCTGGTCTCGCTGGAGTCTTGTTCTAACCCCCACTGATAAGCTCATCCTCTTCTATGAGGTCCTTCTTGATGGAATCGTGCAAGGTTTGGGGCATACAAATCCTAACCTTTGCACGTAGGTTGCCATTAAGGCTGAACACAAACCTGTTGACCTTAAGTTTTTCAGTGTTAAGGTGCGGAGAGTACCAGAGCAGCTCCATAAAATAGGCCTCATACTCAGGCACTGTACGACCTCCCTGTCGTAAGGCATTGAACTCATTGAGCTAATGCTCAATGAATTCCTCTGAAAGGTACCTCTCTTGGAACTGTTCCTCGAACAGTTCCCATGACACGTTTTCAACAGCCATGTCCAGCTGTGGTAGGAGTGTCTTCCACCATTGAAGAGCGCTCTCCTTTAGTTGAAAGACTGGCATGCGGACCTTCATGTTGGAGGTATAATCCCGAAGTGCGAAGCACATCGCCATGTTCTCCAACCATGCCTCAGTGGCTGTGTTGTCTGGGGCACCAAATAACTCAGGAAATTTGACCTTCTCGAGTTCACAATGAATACTACTAGTACCGACCGGAGCGCGCGGTGGAACCTCAGTGGATGCCAGTGCCCTGGCCTCATCTCTGTCCAAACGGATGATCGGTGCCTCGGACATGCGCTGAAAAGATCTCATCATCCCAACTACATCACCAACTACTATCTGCTCCTGTCTAAGAACCTGCTCATCTCCCTAGGGGTTAGACCCCTCAGGTGTGGATACTACTGGAGGAGTCATGCCTCCTCCTCTAGCACCCCATTGTCTGCCTCCGTGGCGTCCTCTAACCATGATTACCTGCACGCACACAAGTCAACTCGATCAACAACAATATAATCAAATCATGTCAACGAAAGCCGTAGCGATCCCAAGTTGTGGGTTGAACCCACTCTGATACCATATGTAACGATCCTCCTCGTTACGATGACAAACCTCTTATAACAAGTGCAAATTTTTTTATTTTTTATTTTGTGTATGCATGTGTACAAGGGTAACAAGACATTATACTCTGCGCCACCACATGACAATGAATCATGAAGCATGCAACTGCGATATCAACATAAAGGTCTAAGACACACATCAATATCTTCTAGCAATGAACAACAATCAATCAACAAAATAATAAGACCGACTACCCACCCGTCCTACCCTGCAATGGTTAGGACCTCCAAGACACATAAGCAATGCTCAAGCCCAGGTTCCCATCGATTTTAACCATTTAAGGTCTCAGGGCTGGTGTCTCTTCTAAGGAACATGGAGGTGTCTACATTCTGCTCGACACTAGTAGACCAAAACTCAAATGCTAATTCAACAACATCAACGATGATCAAGGTGCGATAGTATTCTATGAATAATTCACACATTACATAAATTCCATGGTGCAAGAAAATTTGCTTACTAAATCCATCATAAAATGACATAAGTTCGTGCACAATTTCTATTATAAACTTATAATTTGATCTTATGTCAGCATCTTCAATGGCGCAAGAGTAACCTACTTGATTTTAAAAGCGCTAAGTGAACAATTACATAATCAACCATGCTTCTATTTATTCATGACGCAAAGCAACTATCCAATTAATTCAAGGCACAAGTGAAATAAGAGCTACCTAACCATGACTCCAACATTCTCCATTCAACTTTAATCATTAACGATCCAATTGGGCATTCAATTTTATCCAATTCTCTACCTACTAGTCATTAACATTAATTGAACATTACTAAAACAAGTAGCTTGCTACGATTAAACGCTAACTAAAACAAGTGGACTGTGGTTAAGAAACATTAGATTGATTGCTATTATTAAACACTAACTAAAACAAGTAGATTGTTGTCGATGTTGTAGTATTGGTAACATACATCTAATATTGTTCAATATGGGCTTACCTTCTTTCTATATCACATATACTATCCTAGGTACATATGAAAAGAGGAGCATCCCTGAAGGAAAATAAATGGAAGTTTTTAAGGATAAATGACCATACGACTATCCTCAACATAAACATAATATAGTAGGATAACAATGTAACATGAATCTAAGCATAAATTATAATATGATTAGAAAGAGATGAGATGTATATATCACTTCGCCTTCTTTTATTTATCACTTTAAAATTGATATGAAATTGAACCACAACTGTTGAGAGCACATAAGCATCTAGATTATGTTCTTTGTAGACAGTCTGAGTTTAGGAATATTCATTATTTACTTATTTTTATGTTTCCAAAACTGTAGGATTTTCAGTTGGTTTGGAGATGCTTCTAGCATTTCTTCCATTTACTATTCTTATCCTGGTTGTGTTCTAAATGTAATTTAGTAGTTGGAAAAGGGTGTTATCAAGTTAATCCTTTCATTTATTTTTGTTAAGGTTTGTGCTTCAATCTTAGTAACAAGGCATCAATTTACTATTAAGCCAACAAAAGATGAAGTTATCTATATAGTCTCTTTTCGTTCATTGCTTGAGTTCTAGTTGTGGCTTAGTTTAGGAATAAGTGTTATCGAAATTAAGTCATTTATCCATTGTGTTGTATTGGTAACTCAGTAAATGAGAAGGGTAAAGATCTCGTGTTTGTAAAGAATAAAAGGGGGTAATGACATGACATAAATGGGTATCAATAGATCAAATTGATCCAACTTAACAGTTTAGTTCTATCCTTGGCCAGTGATTCGCTGACAAAAGAACTTCTAACAGCCAATCAAATTTTACACAGGCCACAATGTGTTCTTCACACAGCCACGTCGTAGGCTTTCAAAACAGAGGGAAAGTATTATGTACACAGCCATTCGAGGGCTTTAAACACAGACGGATTGAAATCTTTACATAGCATCATCTATGCCTTTTAAATAGGCAAATTGTATTTTCCTTACACAACAAAAATCGTGGATTTTTAAACAGGCAAATTGTATGTTTACACAGCAAAATCGTGGGCCTTTTTAAAACAACGAATTGTATGTTTACACAACAATTTGTGGCCCTTATTAAAACAACGAATGGTATGCTTACCCAGCAATTCGTGGCCAATTTTTAAAACAGTGAAACATATGTTTACCCAATAATTCGTGGCCCTTTTAAAACAGTGAAAGGTATGATTTACACATCAATCTAGGTGTTTAAGCAGGCGAAAAAATTTAAGCTTTACACATCAATCAATGTGTTTACAAACAGGAAAGAATTTACAAGATTTACACATCAAATCCATGCGTTTAGAGAAGGCGAAATTACAAGCTTTACACATCAATCAATGCGTTTACAAACAGGCGATAATTTACAAGCTTTACACATCAATCCATGTGTTTAGAACAGGCGGAATTAAAATCTTTACACATCAAGGAATCGTAGGCTTTAGTCGACAAATTTTTATATACTTTACCCATCAAATTCTAAGATTTTAAACATGCACAAGGTATTCTTTACACAACAACGTTATCAACACAAGTGTCCCCCCCCATTTAGCACCTATTACTCCCTGAGTTGCACAGTAAAACCCTTCGTCTATACAATAAAATCGCTACCCACACCTAGCAACTACGTAAGCAATCCAGGACCATCAATTAGCATAAATGAGATCGCTGGTAAGGTAGGAGTAAAAGACTAACTGAACCATTGATAACTCTCAACCTTAAATCTATCCAAGCAACAACAAAATTGCCGAAGTCACAAAGGTAAAATGCTATCCAAGTATGAAATATTGTAGAGGTAAAATTTTTAGAAGACACGGGGATAACAAAACGCATGTTCTCTCAACACCAGAAGGCGCAATCACAACAATTAGTTTACCTACATAAACCACATGCAGATCTAAATCACATATCCTACAACATTCTATCATTCAACCAAAAAGCGTATCATTGCTTGGCTTCCTGCTCTAAGTGTCATCAGCGCGCTCCGTGCAACTCCCGCTCGCTGACCGTCGAGACTACACCGGTACCTCCCATCCAATGCTAGGGCTACTTTGCTTCCCCCTTAGCCCCCAGAGCTGCAAAGGGACCACACACTATCCAGAGGATACGTCTAGCTCCCAACTCACCTCGCAAGGCCGAGCTACCACTCCTCTCTAAGCTGGGAAATCCCAACTCCCACAAGTAAATCAGTCAAGTCACTAATCTAGTAGCGTCACGTTACGCTAACAATCGATCCCCTTATTCCTTCTCCTCCCTTTCTTTTATAGAGTTTTAGAACTTCCATTCTTTCCTTAAATCTCATTTAATTTAAGTTTTAATAAAAATCTTCTAAAAATTCTCCTTCGTACATGTGTCATCCATCCCCCACGTTTCTCCATTAATTATTTTCTTTAATTAAATAATTGTACTATTTCCCTCACCCACCTAGAGTTACTCCTAAATTTACTCATAGGTGTCCCTAGATTCCCTTACAGGTTTTAAAGGCTTTCCCTATTATGGAGTTGCTATTTTAGTTCAATTTAGAAGGTTCTTAAATGCAGATTCTTTACTAAGTTGACCTCCCGCTTTTTACTATAAGTTCGCCTCTTTCCCTTTTTATGTTACCTCCATTCCCTAGTTTCCTAATTTTTATATTTCCTTCTTTCCTCTTTTTATTAGAGCCCAAATGACAAATGCGCAAGTTAACCTCCTTTCCCTTTTATTATTAATTTAGTATATATTATTTTTTTTCATGTTTTTTTTTAACTATTAAAAGTTAAAATATTCATTTCTTCTTTAAATTTTATATCCACCGATTTTATTTAATTTCTTACTCTCTTCATTTTACCCAAAAATTTATGAAGACCAAAGTTATTACTCAAGTGGTTTTTATTTTAATTTTTTATTTATTTTTATATAGATATTTTCTTAAGGGTAGACAAAATTTTACCCCTAGCGAAGTTTTAGACTTAGGACTTAGATTTTGAACTGGGTAACATTTTAAATAGGGAAGTTGTTTTTAAAATTTTTAAATGAGATATTTGTCTTAGGGCCCTCTAGTTTCATTCATTTATCATCATCAACGCGACGTGCCCTTCAGGACGCACTAGGTGCTCCAAGGGTGCCACTCGCCTCATCTATTCCTTTGCGTGACGTGCCCTTCAGGACACACTACGTGCTCCAAGGGTGCCACTTGCCTCTTGACTGATTGGTAGACATCAATAACCCTTGGAATCAACACTCCACCAGGTGAACTTGTGGGAGACTAAGGGATTATAAGGAATAAGACCCCCACCTTATTGCACGCCCCTTAGAATCATCGTGAGTGACTGTTGTAGTCTTCCCTCATGGCATCGTGGGTCCTCTCGAACTAAATAATCATTAACCTACAGTTTGAGCCACGACGAGAGTGCTAGTAGGTTGTGGCAGGGCTGCTATCCACACCTCTCCCTCAACCTCTCTGGTAGTCATGTGTGACCCCTTTACTCCATATGTGATTCTGGTCGGCAAGCTATCGTCAGCCTGCATCATCAACAAATAATGTCAGAAGATGTCCACATCATATCATCATCTCAAATGTACTAATATCACAGTAAATCAATCAAACCCAAATAACACACTCCCTGACTCGATCCAGAGTCCAAGGGGTTCCATCGATGCCTCTGCATCCTCAAGGTCCAAAACCCTACACACTTAGAAAAACCGATTCAATAGCACCTGTCTATGTCAATGTAGTAAAACAACATGTCATCTACCCATGACGTATCATAATCAAAGACTAATGTTTTAATATCATAATAATCCGTATCACTTGCGAGAAAGTGTCTTCAAAGAATAAGTTCGCTCAGTGCGCCAGAGCGGGATGTTACACTCCGCAATATCTATCCACAATGCAGAGTTTATCAAAAAAAATCCAGAGATGTACACAAGTTCAAGAAATTAAAAACGCAAAGGTAAATCAAAGTTTTAGACAACAAGGCCATAGAGGTGCTTGCTCATTAGAAGGTGCAAATACTGGTCATTCAGCCATGAATCAATCAACTAAAAGATAAGTAAGGGGTCCATAGATGGCATGGCAGATTCTTATCCTTCACTCATCATCCATGCACAGAAAAGTAGGGCATTTGAATCTATAGGTCTTTAAACACTGAAGTGACGACTGTCGATTCGGCTCCTGGCCAACTGCTCAGGCACGAACTGATGACTAAAGGGATAAGTGACAGAAGATAAAACCACAAACGTTTCACGATAATCAATAAAACCCACACATAGAATTCATTGAAATCAAAAGTTGAGTTCGCCAAGGGACTGTTTGACTAATGTTGAGGTGTGTGTGAGCCCATTCTTAATATTAGCTTCATGCTCTTTAATCCTTATTTGAAATGATCACCCAGGTTTCCCTGATGTAGTTTTTTCCACAAGTGCATTCTACCTTATACACCAATTATACTAACATTGGTCCATGGTATCCTTCACTGATATCATCATTTATCTAATGGTTTCAAGGGGTTTAAAAGTGGCAATAATATCCTTTTTTATTAGAACCTTGGTGACCCCTTTGATGTAGGGAAGGTGGGGTATCTGACTTAGTTGTGTTTCATATAACCTATTCTCTTGAAAACCTTGGCAAGGTGATCTTTCTCCTATTCAAGGTGGCCTTCATCAATGATATTAATGGCTCTTAGTGATAGGATGTTCTGAACTCCTATATTTTAAGTGGGATGGTGATAATATTTTTGCATGAAAATAACTATCTATATGATTTTTATTCTTGTATACTTCATGCACATGGTTCCCATATTGATTCTTTTGAATTAGTACATCTAAAATGGGATGTTGTTATTCTCCTCCAATTCCATAGTGAACTTAATGTCCTCTGAGATACAGTTAAGGTGCTCAAAGAATTTTTTCAACTCTTATTTCATGCGAGTCCATATCACATTAGTATCATCTACATACCTTTTACATCTCTTGGGATTCATGGGGTATGAGTCCAATGCTCTTCTTTCAAAATTTTCCATAAAAATGTTGGCCACCATAGAGGACCCATAGCATTACCACGGAAATATGTTGAGGAAATATTGCAACTAGATTTAATATACACAAATATAAATTGTTCAAGACTCATATTATTGTAGGTGTAAAGTTATCTTCGGAACAATGTCCCAAGGCAGAAGAAGAGGTAGAGTACATGTCTCATGTTCTTATACAAGTGTTTTTGAAATTTTTATGTATGCCATTGTCTATACTAGACCAGACACTACCCATGTATCACTTGAGATATTTGAATCACTTGAGAGATTTAAGTACAAATTGTTGGATAGTTGTGGATATAGTTGAACTAAATACATAATTTTGAAATATTTTATGGTGACCTAAAGTTACATAAGGGACCTAATTTTACTATAAACTAAGGGATTTCCACTAAGATATTTATACCATATTTCCACTAAGGGATTTCTTAACTATAAACTCCCTAACTCCCTTGCTTGATATAGTTTCCCCATTAAGAGAATGACTAAAACTAGCTATTTAATGTTCAAGCAGAAGAGACTACTAACGTGAAAGAAAATTTTCTACCTATTGCTTAATGGGGGTTGGCATAAATATGTCAATTCTTGGCTAAATCATTTGAGAATGGAGAAGGAGATCACTCTACAAAACATTGATATACCAGTAAAAATACTATTAAATAGAAATTCAATGAAATATCAATTTACTTATGAAGAGTTTTTGTTAACTAGAAGGTAGGGATAAAATGTTATTTCTAACATAAAAACACCCATATGATATGGGTTTTCATTAGAAAATGTTTCTAATATGAGTGGATATATCACTAGTGTTAGGTCACACGGCCCTCATAACATTATGATTCCTTGTTTCCTCACATAGTTCCTACCATGTTTAAATTATGCCTACATATCCAACACAAAACCAATAAGTTGTCAATTTGAAGTTATATTATATGAATATAAATATCATCAATAAGATAAGCA
>ML780966.1:143410-157639 GCA_009831015.1 Picea engelmannii
GTTTACCATTATGGTATGGGCGTCGTTGCTCATTTATGGTGTTTAACAGAAAAATGCAATGCGCTTGTGATTATTGCTTGTCCCGGAACTAGTGCAAAACGACCTTTAACCGAATAATGGGGATTGAGATTATTGGATTTTACCTTATGATAAATTCGTCGTCGGTTAATGATAATCAATGGAGCAATGGATATTGGTTGATGTCTTCGGGTCTCAATAGTGGTTGGTCGATTTTAGAGTCCTCCTAACTTGCGTCTTGTTGGTTCGAGTGGTGACGTAGAGTCGAGGGAGTTGTTTCTTCTTCACGCGCACACTTTTAAGAAAAAAAAAAAATCACCTGTATCGGAGTTGTTGTCGTAACCCGGTGTGTTTCTACAAGTTGTGCATCAACATAGGGGTGTTATAAGTTCAATTAGCACGTAAAACATATTACATTGTTACAAGACACATTTTTAGGGTATCAATTTTCACATTTTAAATATAATTTTTCTTAGTGTTTCAGTTCCATGGAAGGATTGGGTGAGCTTAGGAGAAGGATTATAAAATTCCCAAACAAATGGACTAGAATTCATATTAAATCATAACTCATCTAATTTTTTGAGTCATATTTCGCCAAATTCAATCTCACTTAAAGCCCAAGAAAAAGCCATAGATAAAGATGAAATTTTTTGGGAGAAGACATTTTCTTAAACGATAAATATATTTAGTTTTTTATTTCTCATGAGTCATTTACTAACAGTTTTGGAAATGTCTTCTTGATTTACAATAACAATAACAAAAACAAAAACGATAATAATAATCCCAACTCAATTTTACAACTTCTATATCACTTGATTATAACACAATCTCCTCCCTTATTTGTAGAACGTGTTTATGTTTGATTCCTTTCAATCAATGTTGAAAAATCATGTTCAATTTGAATGTTTTAATATGTTTTGAAGGTTTCTTTCAGGTGGTTTTAGAGAGAAAAATGTTAACAATGTATTGTACCAAATTTTCCAACTTGTAAATTTTAGAGGTTATAGAACAACCTGCCCGTCATTTCGTTGTAGGGGTTCCCCCTTTTATTGATTTCTTCTTATACACCTCCAGCTATGTGTGTGTGTGTGTGTGTGTGTGTTCAATTTTGATCTTGTAAGCATTCCTATTTTTGTGGTTTTAGCCTTATAAGATGATTCTTTTTCAAAGAAATAATCATCATTTCACCAACAAATTTAATGTTACATATTAGTGTATATGTTTTTTCCGTCCCTTTGAAAGATAGTCCTCAATCAAAAAAATTCCCCTTATTTTTAAGCTCATTTTCACCCTCTTGGAGAACCTTCCATAATGACCAACGATGGCTCAAAGCTTTGATTTTCAAGATTCGTAAGACAAATATGATGTATAGGATTGAAATGGTCACTACCAACCTCTTATAAGATTTGGAGCTATTTGATTCATGAAATCTCTTCATTCCCCTTGATGGGGCTTCATTTGCATCTACTACTCTCCAGGTATTCTAGTATTCTTCTCTATCCAATGTATATGGTGTGTATTCCTCAACCTATATTTTTAGCCAACCAATGATGTCCTTCTATGAAACTGTAGTTTGATGGTTTTCTACAATTGGTTCATCTTCGTAATCTAGTGGTTGTTTCTTAAATGTTTCCCATCCTTTGGATTTTTGTTTATGTCTTATTTTCCTTTTCTAGAATAAGCTTGTTCTTGAGAACATGAATTGCACAAATGTTCAACATGAAATTTCAATTTATTAGCAAAATACTAGGAGGGAAGAAAGAGAAAAACTTCAAGTATTGAGGATGAATCTTGAGAAGGGATTTTTTAAACTTCAAGGATGCATCATATTGTTCCAAATTTCAGCACAGAAAAAAAATAGGAAGCAAAATCTATAGAAATTGTGAATATAAATCCTAATAAAAATATACTTTGTATAAGGTTAGACTAAAAGAAAAAATAATTCCATGTAAATTTCAGCAATGGATTTTATGTTTCGGGAAATCAAAACATTTTTAAATTATGTTTTTAGATAAAATTCTTAATACTAGATATTTAAACATCACAATATCTTTAATGTATTTGTATTGGATTTCTTTTAAATCTCTCTAGACTAATAATTGATGTAGAGTTGTGATAGATTGTATGTGAATGATTTTATGTTTCATTTTATTTTATTTGAGAGGTAGTAATATGTAAAAGTATTGGAATACTTGTGCCTATGTTTTCTTATCATATAATACATTTTGAAACAACTCTCCTTATTGGTCTTTATGACTCGTTGTTATTGATTTTATCAGAGAGGTATTACTATTTTATCTTGACATTAATATAAATTGACCCCTTTTTTATATTTTAATCTTTTCTTTCAAATGATATAGAAATTTCTAATCCTATATTTATTCAAACAATATGAAATATTTTGATGTGGGGATCAACCCAGATCATGAATAATCCTCATAGTAACAGAGAATAATCTATTAATTTGAATATATGAATGTACGAAATACAAGAGAGGGTATTCATTTATAGTAATGAAGAAACCCAACAAATAGCTAAGAATAGTTGTTTAGTTGAGATCCCACATAATCTTACATCTCACAAAGGATGGATTTGTTGGAAAATACCAATGTCATTAGCCCCCAAAAGCTAGAGATAGAGAGAAACCAAAATAAAATAAATATGGGTCTTGATAACAAAGCATTATGAGGTACCCATGTACAAACTCTCATAAACAAAGAAAAGGAGAAAAAACCTACAAGATAAAAACTCATCTCCAAAATATAATCAATCTCTAACGCACATTCCAAACTGTTGAGGCTATGAGAGATAAATGCACACCCCCAAAATAAATTGATCCTATAGATTTGAGTCCTGACACAAAAGGATTAATGACTGCTATGGGAAAAATCCCCTTAATATGGGTCTAGCGACTAGGCAGATCCTTGACACCCTAAAAGAGAGAAAAGCTTTATTTTACCCCAAAACAAGCACACCCTTGCAATAATTAAGGGAAGAGAAGAAAGATAAAAAAAAATGTACCTTAAGTCCTTATGGTTGATGTTAATCCCTTCTAATTGTTGTTCATTCCAAGACTATAGACCTCCTCCCAAAGTTGTTATGAACCAATTCTACAGAACAATCTAGGACAATAAATGCTTGATTATTAAGATTATATTGTTAGGATATTTAGACACTTAGGAGTTAGTTAAGATCTACTTGGTCTAATATGTCATTAGGTAAAAGTGTGTTTCTTTAGTATGCATTAGTATGCATTTGTAGTTAGGAAATCCGACGGTCATGATATGTTCCTGACATAGAGTGATCCGTTGGTTCATACTCTCCTCGATCTAAACGGCCATTGATCCGTGGCTTAACACCCGATTGGTCGATGATCTCTATTTAAATAGCATGGAGGGTCATTTGTCGATGATCGATTGTGAGAAACTCTCTTGTAAAATCTCTCTGTAATCTTTTTCTTTGCATTAATAAACTTCTCCAAGTGGCCACGTTGGCTGGGGCCATGGATGTTTCCCCGTAGGGGTTTTACCACGTGAAAACATCGGTGTGTTGATCCTTGATCTGGTTATGTGAGTGGTTACTGAAGGTGTTCATCCTCTGTTGGAATACCTGTGTTGTCGAACATATATAAAGAGTCAATTATTCATGAAAATATTCACAAACATAAATACATGGACATAAAGATCAAGGGAAATAACCTTTCTTTTTTATTAATAATAAAATTGGAGGTTACAACCTGAACTTTGTTGGTGTCGCTCCATGTACCTCCCCTGGGTTCCTCTACTTTGCTTCCAAGTGCATTATTTCCAATACTATATTCACCACCAACATGCCAACATAAGGGGAGAAGGATGGATGTTATAAGGAAGATGAATGGAAGGGAATGTTGAGGATAAAACTCAGACAAAAATGCAGAACGATTGGGAAATAAGGGAGAAATTTGGCAGAGTTCTCTTGCCTCTAGTTTAATATATCCAAATGACCCCCCTAATTCCCTTTTTATATGAGAAAATGATGGTTAATTCATTTCTAGAAGGGATATAGGAGGTAAAATGGATGTAAAACCTAATATATCCTGTAAACTTCATCGGAAAGCGCATATTTTATATTTTTTGTCACTTTTTAGAGTACACTCATGTTTTCGGTAGTGCAACAATCATATCTAAGCCGGATTTTAGAAATGCACCTAGCATATGCACGTGCTCTTCCTATACAACATGGCACGCATGCCATACAAAAAGTTTTCTTTTTAGAAGAACTCCATCAAAATGGGTTGGCAGATGTATGAATGAGTAGGCCAACATCAAGGATGCATAGAAGTGGCATTTTGAGTTATAACAATGACGTACTAATTTACAGTCGAGAAAAAATCATCTACTAAGCATCCTTATGGATGCCAATCCATCCCACTAGAGTGCATGGGTCATTAGTTGTTGTAACCGTCGAGTCAATATTGGAGTCAGTGCTATTGTAACATCCAGTTCAACTGATCACATTTTATATACTGACTTATTGTTTGAGAACACTTGTGAGCAAAAGATCTCATTAAAACGTGCTTTATTATGATTATGCTTGGTTTCTAAGTTATGTTGTGTTGAGTATTGAGTTTTATATGTTATTTATTTGATGTGTAATATTGACAGGTATTATGATGAGGTTTCCTGAGTGTGCAAGAAACATGACATGATAAGGATGTTGATGGCATCAACAAGATTCCTTGGACTCCTAATTGAGTTAGGGAGTGACCTTTTACTTTTCTTTGAGTACTTGATTTATTGCATATATATATTGATGATGATTTAGCATGGACTTCATGTATATGGATTATTCATATTATCTGTGTCAATGGATGCAGGCATTGTGACACTTACTAGTCGGACTCACATATGGAGTAAAGGGGTCATATGTAGATACCAGACGGATGAGGGAGAAGTGTGGCAGTGTCCTTGTCGCAGCTTACTAACACTCCCACCGTGACCTAATCTAAAGGTTAACAATTACCTTGTTCTAAGACGTTCATGATGTCATGAGAGTAGACTGAGATAGTCTCTCATGATGATTATTGAGGGGCATGTAATAAGGAAAATACCTTATTCCTCAACAATCCCTTAGCGTCACACAATGTCCACAAGTGGAGTACTGACTGCAAGGGTCTGAGAACTTTCAAACTAGTCAATGGAGAGTGGTACCCTTGGAACATGAAGGTGTGTCTTGAAGGGCACGTCACATGTATAAATTTTGTTAATAAAAAAAGATTTTTAATTAAAAATAATTCATTTCATGAGAGAATGGGTTATTAACGTAGACTTAGTATCCTAAGCCAATAACTAAGAGAAGAGTCGTAATCAAACTCAAAATGAAATTTAGTTAGGGGACACCATAAAAGAGAGATTGAGGAACTAAGAGACAACTAGGAGGAAAAATAGGAACCAGTTGAGGAAGAGAGAAATCACCCTATTGTTGGATGAATGAAATGTTGCAAAATTTTTCACTGAGAAAGTTTACTTGTGTGAGTTGGGTTCAAACTTGTGCAAGAGGTGGAAGACTATATTTGTGCTATTCATATCTGGTTCTCTGTGTGTGGCCTATTTGCAGCTCGAGAGGCTAATGGGATGGGGAAGAAGAGTACCCATAGGGTTGGTTGGGAGGTACCCGTGAAGTTTTTGCATTAACAAGCAAGGAGAAATTGCGCAAATCCTTCACTGGAAGATCAACGTCAAGCATCAACAAACAATTGGTTACGGTATTTTATTCAAACATTTATTTGTTCGACAGAGTTCATGTGTACTGATCTTAAATACGACTGAGGAAAAATATTGTAATCCCTTATCATAAATTTATTTGTAACTATTTTTGAATATTCAGTTGAGAATCGAATTCCAGTCCAGATTTACTGCAAGACTCGCATTATTTTGAAATAAAAATGAAAAACAAATTTTACGGAATTACGATTTATAAACTGTTACAGTATTGTTGGTTCGATTCATTGTATATATATTAACTATTGCTTGGAAGAAAGTGATCCTCTGAATAGGTATCCAATGCGAATGAAACGTATTGTTGGCTATTGTCTCTTGCCAATTGGAACATGTATATTGCAAATCCTGAGAGTTATATTACGCTGTGATTTTAGTACTAAATGAAATTGTTATTAATTTTAACTTCTATTTTTCTTTATTATCATTTAACCTTGATTACAGAAGTAATTGTAAACAGTGAGCTCATTAGATTGTAGTTTACACTCTCTATTCACTTTTTCCTTGCATTATGAACCTTTACATTGTGTGTTTGTAAGGAATTTATAGTTCTGTTCATAATTTTAGAAGAATGTGTTGTCTCTAATTATCGCCTTCTACTCTAGTCACTCTATGAACTCTAGGTTGTCTGTGTTTTCGATTAGCATCGGCTACCTCTACCAATATTCAATTCGAAATATTAGAGTGTTGATCCTTTTTCCTCTCGAATTTTTGCGTGAGCTCCATGGCCCTCTAGCTCAGAAGCGATCCTTGCCTAGACTTCCACCGATTTATGTAGAATTACTATGTGATTAGGATAGTGGTAAAGTAATTGGAATATATTTATGTAGAACATTAAAGAGCATTGAATTTCGTACCTCATTGAAATTTTAATGAAATTCCAGCATCAACTTTCCACCATGTTGACTTCTATTTAGTTGATGTTCATTATTTTAACAAATATAAATCTTATGTTATGTATATTTTGTGAATTAGAAAAGTAGAGTGCAATGCAATTTAAGCTAAAGTTTATTGCCTTTTCTAGCATTTACATAGTTAGTTAAAGTTTATCATAAACCAAAAGTAGTAAGGGAAAGCTCCCTTAATTGATTGTAGGGAATTACAAAGATTTTTTCTATATTATATGTAAATGATTAGAGATTATATATTATAATGATTATTTGTTAGAGATATGTTTAGAAAATTGAATTGAATGAATCATGAATATAAGTTGTACTCATGCATTATGATGCATTAATTCATTATCCTTATGATAGTGAGTTGGTTGCATCATTGTTGGTTTTAAACATAATTAAGTTACTTTTTCATAATCTAAATGGAATTTACACTATCTGAATCTTCTATTCTTAATTGAATATTAGTTATGCTTATCTTATGTCAAGATTGAGGTTGATACAAATGTATATTATATAATGTTAGTAAGATTATGGGTCGTTTATATTTTATAACTTGCGCTTTAAGTTTAAACAAAAGTGCAAGTTGTGCACTCTATTGTAAAATATATAGTCTTCTATTGTTACACTTAGGTATCCTTGGATAGTTCACCTGAAATTTTGGTGTCGTCTATAAAGTTATTTATAAGAAAGAATTGTATAACACAAGTATATTAAATAATTAATTGATGATTGTGGAGTTGATGATCGCTAATGCGAGAACTTAAGTTGACTATGTTGTTGGATCATGTTGTCATTGATGCCAATGGTTTGATTATTTGGGAGATTGTTGGATCATATGTCATTGATGCAAATGGTTTGATTAATTGATGTCATTGATTGATGCCAAGTAATTAATTGATTGATGATTGATATGTATTGTCCTTGATGAGAATGATAGATGTCAAAGTGGAAACCAATTGATAAAGATGGATCATTGATATGATGCATTGATGAAGATGGATCAATGAGTTGTCATTGATACATGATGCATAGTTGATATATATGATGCAATGGTGAATTGATGCAAAGATGAATCATTATTGTCTTATCATGGTTGATAAGGTGCACATATGGATGAACTCCAAAGTGGTCCCCTTATGGTGAAAGCCCTCACGGGAAGACACTTTACGGATTGAGTTATCCTAGAAAAATAGTTGGAGGACCCATGCTTACATGTGGATTAATGAAATGAAGATCAATGAATTTGTTGGTGAAACTATCCTAGATGGATAGTGCTTAACATGCCATTTTCGGTGGTATGTGGAATGTCACATAACTCCTCACGGTTTGAGAGTTATGGCTCTACGAAGTTGAAGGACCCCCATATGATGGCTTGAAGCCACAAAAGATCAAAGAGGTCAAAGTGCTTGAAAAGAAGAAATCATTATTTAAATGATAAAGTAAAATGACAAAATCAAGAAAGATTATTTAAATGATAAAATGAAGTGACAAAATCAAGAAGGAATATTTAAATGATAAAGTATTAGAGAACTTTCTATTCATGGAAAGTGATTAACCCTAAAATAAGGAAAATAGGTTAAGTGACCTGGAAATGGGTTAAGTAATCTAAAAATGGGTTAAGTGACCTAGAAGATGAAAGTATAAATAAGAAGGTAGGATCTCTTATAAAAAGCACATTTGGTGAGAATCCTTTTTGTGGATCAATGGAGAGCTTCTTGTGAATATCTTTTGGAGTATTGATGGAGAGCTTCTTGTGAGGGAATTTTATTGATGTGGATCTCTTGAGCATGATTGAAGATCTATTCTGAGGATGAGAGCAAGAGGAGGATCTCATGGACGCATCAATGTTTCGTCAATGTCGGAGATCTTGATGGAAAAATTCTCAGATTCACAGAAAACCCTATTTTCTGATGCCCACGCGGGCTATCTGTGTATAGAGTGCGTGTACACGCGGTTTGTCTGTGTATAGGGTGAGTGTACACACAGGATAACTGTGTACAGGGAGCGTGGAATGGATAAAATCATGGATATTTGTGGTTGAGCTGGTGAGAAGCTCTTGGATGATGAGGCATGTTCCAGATCTGCATTTTATGGCCTCATATCTATCACTGAGACACTGGTATGGTTACATTATTTTCTTGATGGATACTATTTTTTGATGTGTTGTGAATGCTTAGGGCATTCTTGATATGGATTCTATGATGTGGTTCAGTTTGGTTGATTTGGTTGATGGAGTGAGCAGCACTCTTGTGATTTAGTAGTGACATGATTGCATGGTATACTAGTTGTTTATACATGATTGAGATAACATTCATATTGATTTGTTGTGGAGCATGAGAAAGCTATTGGAGATCTTGGATGTGTTGTGACTGGTTGTGGGTCAGTTTGGACAGTGGAAGACATAAGAGAAAGTTATTGCAGGTTGTAGAGGATCTGAGCATGTGAAGAAAATAAAAACCCTAGTTGCTCAGAAGCATACACTTGTTGCATTATACATTGGCCGCGTGCACACGCAGGCTGTAGTGAGTCAGGGCGCGTGCACACGTGGGCTGCACTACTGACAGGTCGTGTACCTGTTGATAGATTGATATATGTTGAGGATTGTTGCCTCATCTCAGTTGGTGTTGAGGGTGTACGTTGAGTCTTGCATTATAGAGAAGGTGCTCTTATAGAGTTGTACTCTATTCAGTTGTTGCTGATAAACCCCAACGATTGTAGTCCGTAATAAAAGGAAAATTGTACATACATATTATGTTCTTTGTGTTCATTGTGGTGATGAATTGTTGATGATA
This sequence comes from Picea engelmannii, assembly GCA_009831015.1. Lineage (NCBI taxonomy): Eukaryota > Viridiplantae > Streptophyta > Pinopsida > Pinales > Pinaceae > Picea > Picea engelmannii. The sequence continues at coordinate 152,873 of ML780966.1, forward strand.
TATTGCTAATATATGTTGTGGATATGTGCTCACATCTAACTGGTTATACATGACAACAATGGGTAATGAATAAATGTTGAATGCTAATTGATGAGTTTTTTGTTCAAGAGGGAAGTTTTGGGAAAAAGAGCCCCACACTCATTCACCCCCCCCCTCTAAGTGTGGTAGGTGTGTCCAACAATTTGTATCAGAGTGGGCCATCACTACAAGCCTTAACAAGCTTGAAGGAGATCCATAGACACACAAATGGATGATGAAGTTCCAATCCTTGATGAGGAAAACTATTCTACTTAGAGAATAGAGATGAAAGTGTATTTGAAGACAATGGGAGAAGCTATTTGGAAGGAAACCATCGGTACATATGTTCCGTTGAAGAACAAGTCAAATTTTGTAGCTCAAAGGGAAGGAAAGAAGAATGATGCATTGGCTCTCAAGACCATTCTTAGTGGACTCTCAAGCCCTATCAAAGAGAGCACGGGACAATGCACTTTCGCCAAGGATTTATGACTAAAGATAGAGGAGACATATCAAAGCAAGAAGGAGAAGGAAGAAATTGAAGACCACTCCATCAAGATCATCAAAGGTAAAGAATCATCAAAAACTCTTGAATGCATTATTTCTAAATGTGATTTTGAAAACATTTCAAGTGAGGATAAAGAATCAAGTGATGATAGCAGAAAGGAATATCTTGAAGATGAAGGCAAATAATTATGTGTTGATGTTGGCAAAAAGGAAGAAAGTGAAGATACTTCAAATGAAGGTAAAGAACCCTCTAAATCCCTTGATTGCAATGATGATGATGATGAATTTTTCTCTACAAGTGAAGAAGAAGATGTAGAAACAATTTGTGTAATGTTTGATGGTATTTATCTCATGAAAAGAATAGAAGGAAATCTATTAAAACTTCAAAAGGAAATTGAAGAGGGTTTATATAGATATAGAAGTGATCATTATTATATAGACTATAACTATCTTTCGGATAAGACTAAGAAGTTTCTTAGGAGAATTCTAAGACACATATTGAAGTTAAAAGAAATGATCAAGGAACAAGAAGAGAGCAATAAGACTTAATTAGAAGAAAAGGAAGAAGAGATCACAAGACTAAAGAATGGAAAAGAAGATATGAATATAGAAGATGGGATTAGCAAAAATTTTGAAACTATTGTCCATCTCAAGACCCAAATTGAAGAAGCCAAAAGAATAGAGGAACTATTGAAGATTCAAATAAATGAAAAGGAAGGGTCATGTTGTAAACTAGAAGCTGAAATTTTTGACCTCAGAAAGAAGGTAGAGAAGTCAAACAAATTCTTGAATAGCTCAAGAATCTTGAATGAGATATTGGAAATTCAAAGACCATCGTGTGATAAATCAGGTCTTGGATACAAAGGAGAAGATACACATGTTGAAGAAAACACCGCAAAGAAGAATGAGGTAAGTCCATCAAATAAGGAAGACAATGTTGCAAAACAACCATCTACACAAGGCAAATAAAATTTCAAAAGAACAAAGCAAGGAAGACATCAAGAAGCTATTCTTGGGACACCAAAACAAAGCTATGAAAGTATTTTTCATGGGCATTGTTATTCATGTAATGGATATGGTCACAAAGCTTTTGAATGTAAATCTTATGGAAGGAAAAATAATGGAAGATTGTATCACACCATGAGGTGTTGGAGATGTGATCAAGTAGGACACATTGTTGTTCACTATAACACTATGAGATGCTACAACTATAGTGGATTTGGCCACAAATCCCAAGAGTGTTGCAACACAAGAAGAAATTCCATGATGAGGACTTGACATAGCATGGCTAGAAGAATGAATGATGTAAGAAAGGGAGACATATTTGAAAAGATGGATTCTCAGAGCTCAAGTTCTGAAGAGAAGGGTCATCTACAAAAGTGGGTAAAGAAGACAGAGTAGCTAGATCAGAATGAAAGACTGAAGGGAAGTACAAAATTGTCATCTACTTAGGCACACACGGGTGACAGTGGTGAAAGTTGTGTGCATACGCATGTTTCCTTGAATAGGTCGTGTACACACATGCTCTGTTGTGCAGAAGGCCGCATATATCTTGTAAAACCTTGGGAAAAAGGCAATGCACATGTCTTGGAGTTTGATGTGATGGTATAACTCTGTATTCCAGGGTCTAACATTGTTTATTACAGGTTCTGACACTGTTTTCTGCAGGTTTTCATGGTGATATCACACAATGGTATAATAAAAATAAATATTAGGTGCATGGCACTAACCCAAGAGTATGGATTAATGTTGATCCGTTGGGATTAATCATTTTGTGATGTTGATGGTGGTGTATATGGATGGTATATCTTATGATGTATTTTTGGAAGCATATGTTGATATCATGGTGCATGCATTTTTGCATATGGATTGGGCTACATGTTGAGACATATGGTTGGTGAGTTGATGGCGTGATCATGTTGTACATCATGGTTTGATCTATGGGTGATACATGATTGGGACATTTCTAGTACATCAGTAGAGTCTCTTACTGACGGGGTGATTGGCACATGTTTTACGGAGGACTTGGCATACATGTATGGGACTCATCATTTTGTGGTATTGGTGCATAGTAGTACACTCATATATGGTATTACTTGATTTTCACAACATTGGCATTTGCTTGATACATGATTGTGACACTTGGTTCATGATGGAGACATATCATGAGTGATATGATACATTGTTTGACATGTTGGTAGATGCACATGGTTGGCATATTGGTGGATGCACATGATTGGCATAATTGGTAGATACACATGTTGGCATATTGGTAGATGCACATGTTGGCATATGGTGGATACATTTCATGGATGATATCTTTTGGCACATTGTTGATGTACAAGGTTGGTGTACATGAGTGTTGTGCATGGTGGGGACATTTTGGTACATGATGTATATATTGTTCATGATTCTCTATTTCATTGATGATATATCTTTTGTTTCATGATGTATGGTATAGCACAATTTTGATGCATGAATAGGTCCAAGGATTGTCATATGGTAGCATATTGTTCATCTTGTAGATAAGATAGGGGGAGACATACCCTTAGGGGGATTCATTCTTCTTCCCATGATTCAAGGAGGAGATATTTATTAGATGCATACATAGAAAAGAGCACTATACTTGAAGAAAGATCACAGAGGCATAATTCCAGGGGGAGTAATGGTCACAGAGGGAGAATGAGAAATGTATTTTCAGCATTACATCAGATTGATATCCCTTGTTAAAAAAGGGAGAGATTATTCAATGGAAACAAGACAGGGGGAGCAACCCCAAGAGGAGAATGGCCCTTTGCCATTGATGTCAAAGGGAGAGAGATAATCACATTGATGTGATTGATGTCTATTGATGGGAGAGATTGATGTGGAGAGATAGTCACATTGACTATTGATGAAGAACATGCCTTGTCTACATGTTGACATCAATAATTGGTAATTGGAGTTGACATCAATGTTGGTATTTTCATCAATGCCAAAGGGGGAGATTGTTGGATTATGTTGTCATTGATGCCAATGGTTTTATTATTTGGGAGATTTTTGGATCATACGTCATTGACGCAAATGGTTTGATTGATTGATATCAAGTAATTAATTGATTGATGATTGATATGTATTTTCCTTGATGAGAATGATAGATTTCAAAGTGGAAACCAATTGATAAAGATGGATCATTGATATGATGCATTGATGAAGATGGATCATTGACATGATGCATTGTGTTAGGTAGCTAGAGAGGTAATGGGGGGGGGGCCTGGAGGGCCCATAGTTATAATAGTGGAGGCCATTCAATGTAAGGTGGACTAGGTACACTATATTATTAAATAAGGCTCACTATGGTAGTTAGACATAATAAATGGGTAGTTAGATATAATAAATGTAACATGACTTCTTAGAAGGTTCTACTTCTATAAGATTCCTCCTCTAGGATGTTCTTAGGTGATGGTAGAACTATATAAATGGGTTCAATCAATGTAATGGGATATAAAGAGAAATATTGTATTGTGAGTTGTAGTTCAATAGGAGGATGCCCCCTCGAAGAGGCAAGTGAACAGGAGATGATCCATTCCATAATAAGATCCATTGTATGGTGTTTCCCTACCTCAAGTGTTTGGTAATAATATAGTGTGGTTTATTCTATATTATTTTATGTATCTATTGTGTATTCAGTATTTGTGGTGATTATATTTCCAGATCTAGTATAGGTACTTAACACATTGATGAAGATGGATCATTGAGTTGTCATTGATACATGATGCATAGTTGATATATATGATGCAGTGGTGAATTGATGCAAAGATGAATCATTATTGTCTTATCATGGTTGATAAGGTGCACAAATGGATGAACTCCAAAGTGTTCCCCTTATGGTGAAATCCCTCACGGGAAGACGCTTTACGGATTGAGTTATCCTAGAAAAAAGGTTGGAGGACCCATGATTGCATGTGGATTAATGAGATGAAGATCAATGAAGTTGTTTGTGAAACTATCCTAGATGGATAGTGCTTGACATACCATTTCCGATGGTATGTGGAATGTCACATAACTCCTCACGGTTTGGGAGTTATGGCTCTACGAAGTTGAAGGACCCCCATATGATGGATTGAAGCCCCAAAAGGTCGAAGAAGTCAAAGTGCTTGAAAAGAAGAAATCATTATTTAAATGATAAAGTAAAGTGACAAAATCAAGAAAGATTATTTAAATGATAAAATGAAGTGACAAAATCAAGAAGGAATATTTAAATGA
>ML780966.1:157689-184652 GCA_009831015.1 Picea engelmannii
CCTAAAATAAGGAAAATAGGTTAAGTGACCTAGAAATGGGTTAAGTAACCTAAAAATGGGTTAAGTGACCTAGAAATGGGTTAAGTAACCTAAAAATGGGTTAAGTGACCTAGAAGATGAAAGTATAAATAAGAAGCTAGGATATCTTGTAAAAAACACATTTGGTGAGAATCCTTTTTGTGGATCAATGGAGAGCTTCTTGTGAATATCTTTTGGAGTATTGATGGAGAGCTTCTTGTGAGAGAATCTTATTGATGTGGATATCTTGAGCATGATTGAAGATCTATTGTGAGGATGAGAGAGATAGGAGGATCTCATGGACGCATCAAACTTTCGGCAATGTCGGAGATCTTGACGGTAAAATACTCGGATTCACATAAAACCCTATTTTCTGATGCCCACGCAGGTTGTCTGTGTATAGGGTGCATGTACAGGTGGGATGGATATGTATAGGGTGAGTGTACACGCGGGTTGGATGTGTATAGGGTGAGTGTACACGTGGGCTGACTGTGTATAGGTAGCATGGAGTGGATAAAATCATGGAGATTTGTGTTTGAGATGGTGCCAAGCTCTTGGATGATGAGGCAGGTTCCAGATCTACAATCTATGGCCTCAGATCTATCACTAAGACACTGGTATGGTTACATTATTGTCTTGATGGATACTATTGTTTGATGTGTTGTGAATTCTTAGGGAATTCTTGGTATGGCTTCTATGATGTGGTTCAGTTTGGTTGATTTGGTTGATGGAGTGAGCAACACTCTTGTGATTTAGTAGTGACATGATTGCTATGGTATACTAGTTGTTTATACATGATTGAGATAGCATTCATATTGATTTGTTGTGGAGAATGAGAAAGATATTGGAGAGCTTGGATGTGTTGTGACTGGATGTGGCTCAGTTTGGAGAGTGGAAGACATAAGAGAAAGTGATTGCAGGTTGTAGAGGATCTAAGCATGTGAAGAAAAGAAAAACCCTAGTTGCTCAAAAGCATACACTTGTTGCATTATACATTGGCCGCGTGCACACGCGGGATGCACTACTGATAGGTCGCGTACCTATTGACAGATTGATATATGTTGAGGGTTTTTGCCTCATATCAGTTGGTGTTGAGGGTGTAAGCTGAGTCTTGCATTATAGAGAAGGTGTTCTTACAGAGTTGTACTCTATTTAGTCGTTGTTGATAAACCCTAAGGATTGTAGTCTGTAATAAAAAGAAAATTGTACATACATCTTGTGTTCTTTGTGTTCATTGTGGTAATGACTTGTTCATGATATATTGATGATATATGTTGCTGATATGTGCTCACATCTAACTGGTTATAAATGACAACAATGGGTAATGAATAAATGTTGAATGCTAATTGATGAGTTTTTTTTGCAAGAGGGAAGTTTTGGGAAAAAGAGCCCCACACTCATTCACCCCCCCCCTCTAACTATGGTAGGTGTGTCCAACATGTGTGTGATCGACTAATTTTATATTAAAAATACTTATTTATTCTTGACCGATAAAATACAACTTTCCATGTATATCAAGATTAATGTTGTCATTACTTAGTTATTGGCATATGTTATTTAATTGAGTTACAACTATGTACAAGGCTCACTCTGAAGATGCTTGATATTGATCGAACATGGTGACTAAAAAATCAATCAACGAAGCATTGCATACAAACACCCCCCCAAAATGTTAAAATGAGTGGTAAAGATGATGGAAATGGATGTCACAATTGATGACTAAAGTATGGAGTATGAATTAAACGCAAAAAATATGTAAAACAACCTATGAAAGAAACACTCCAAAGTGGAGAGGCTCAAGAGACTATGAAACAAGGTAGTGCATGTAGAGAAATGTATGGTTACACTGCTACAACTATCTGCATGAGTGGAAAAAAATCCACTACTTAAAGGTGAGAATGAGAGGTACCATAAATAGCCAACATGGACAACATTCCTCAATACGTGTCCTCGAAAAGAAGGCCATGTTAGGTACCCATTTACAATAGAGGAATCAACATTTGTTACTTATCTCAATTAAGAATATCATTATGGTGTGCAACCACTCACTAGAAAGAGAGCGGAATGCTCTTCGCAATTCCTCAAACAAAATGGAAAATGGAGATTTCTCTTAAGATATATGTCAAAAACTTGGCGAATAAACTCTAAAATACAATAAAGTGGAAAGATAAATATTTTTCCAAAGGGCCTCCAAAATAAAAACACAAACTCCTTTACCTGTATAGCCAAGGAAATATATGTGTTTCCTCCAGGATACATAAAGCATCACATAGGATATGAAGGTTGGGATATCTGGGGAGAGAAAGAAAGTGGCCCGAAACAAAAAAAGTATGCAATTTGGCTAAATCAGATCTACAAATATGGGAATACGATGGAAAGTCAATATTCCCAAAAATGCTTCTCATGTACATGTAGCAAATCAACTCACAATCTGATTCTGAATTTAAAAGGACACTTGAGCTTTCATATCCTTTTACCCAGCTGACATAGCACATGTGTCAATGAATTGTATGCATAGATCTCAAAGGCACATGATCTAGAAAATAACTGCAAGTCCAATGTCAATATCTAAATTCCACAATCCTCCTACAAACTCGACTTGCACTCTATGTGGGAAGGTTGTGTAGAGGAATTCTTTGAGAGAGGCCACATTAGTGTTCCATGTGATTCCCAAAGACACAATTGAAAAAATAAAAAATATGCATTCAACAGATCCATAGAGCCATGATTACACTATGAGGTGTATGATCTGAATATTGGAAAGTGTAGTAGCTCCATTTTGAAAGGGAGAGAGCACTATACAAGAGGAAATTCCTTAATAAGCAAGGTTTGTAACAAATTTGCAATATTCTCCCAAAATATAGTCGTATATATATTCATGATATAGCCACTAAGAAACACGAAAAAAATGGCTATGTGTAACCCAATCTAGGCATAGAAGATAGGTGTAATCAATATCTAAGACCATAATATGCGTGGTGTATGGATCACTGGGGAAATATTCCAGCTGCATTTTGGACATAAAGAGTATCATGATCTAATGCAGAGGAAAAATATGCAACAAAAAAAATTTAAAAATGCACTTATAAAATTACAAAGTTGTGGATCTAGAAAAAGGCCACGTTGCTACTCCAATGAAATTCATGTATAGCAAGGTAGCGATATGAGTATGAAGGATCACCAAATGAATATTAAGAGGTCACACTAAATATATCCATGAATTCCAAAAGATAGAGAGTGTCCATAATTACACCAAGAGGAAGGACTGTTGGAATGATTGATCTGATTTTAGATCTTGATTTGGCTTACTGTCATAGGTGGTTTGAACCTTGAAGAGGCCTGCTAAATCCAAGTCACAAGTACAAAACTTATGAAGGACGTATGGGGAGAATGATCAACATAAATAAAGAATAAAATAGATGCACCAATAGACATTGATCTATTTATCTATCAAATATACAATAAGAAGGTGAGGTACCTTACTCATATCTACTCTGAAACAAGCAGTAAAAGTCTCCTTCAAAAACCACCTTGGGCCAAAGCAAGCCATGCAAAAGACAAAGAGCCAAAATACATGATATCTAATGTCATATCCATGCAGTATATAAAACTGAGTTGAATACACTTACATAGTAAACGGCAGGACCTGTATACACATTCTCAAAAAACAAAAGTTCTTACTCTCATACCATGTGAGATTAAGTGGTCAACTAGAATAATGAATGATCCTCATAGTAACTGAGAATAATGAATTTATGAAATACATGGGAGAGTCTTCATTTATAGGAATGAAGATACCCAATAAATAGCTAAGAATAATTGGTTAGTACCTACATAAGATTACATCTCACACTAGCTAGATGTGTTGGAAAACACTAATGCCAACAAAATTATGACCTAGAATGTCTTGCATTTTTTGTTGAATATATGATTACAAATACAATAATTAAAAAAAATTATGGCATGGAATAAAATAGTTGGAGACAATTCTTGCAGAAAAATGTGAAAATACCAACCGATATTAATCATTAAAACTCCAAAACATTTTTTTTCCATTATCCTTACTACTACAATACTACATGACCCCTAAGTTGTGATTCTAATACATTATTAATGTCCCTTTCCATATCATAAATGTATACCTGTGTTTTGAAATAAAATCTCATTTATAATTTGATAAGATGAATCTTAATGGAGATCCATCCCAACAATCAATTTATTAAATAGTGGGCCTATTGCATGTGAAGATTTATTAAAAATATCCATCTTAAGTTATGATTTCATCGATATCTTAAAGACATATATCCAAAACCTCCATGGTCAAATTTTTATCCCCTAGCATAAGATCATACATGTCACGTCCCCACAACATGTCTTGTGATCGTGATCCTATTGAGGGCGTAAGCCACCACAACATTTCACACTTGGTGACTTGGAAACACCAAGGTTCCTTCGCCTAGACAATGCCTCTTCACCTAGAGCATACCCTTACTCTGTCCTAGGCTACCGCTGAGTCACACTCCTACTCTATTACAACTCTTGTATACTCAAACATTTGTTAATTTATTTAACACTTAGTCATTTATAAGAATACATCTAGGAGGGATGAAGAGAACTTTGGAATAAACTAAATAAAATAACATATATAGTGTGGGTGGCACGAACCCTTTCTAGTTCCTCGATAAGTCTTAGTTATTTCGAAATAGTTACAACATGAGCATTGATGGCTCGGTTTACAAAAGGGCAAAGTCAAGTGACTCGCCTCACATCACCAAGAGACTCAATGACAGATTCATCCCACCAAAAATATCTACCATAACCATATACGCAGCCACATGTGGTACACCTAGATATGCCTCAAACTATAGACTTGTTGTCTCTTCATTTTTCTAGACTCTACCTCTTTGTTTCTGTATACTTCACAAATTTTGGTTCTACCTCACACATGCCTCCAACATAACTACATTTCTAGACTTAGCCAAAATATGCCAAAGAGAATTTCTTCCAAGTTTGTCCATCGAATCCTCCACAAGGAAGCATAAGTCCTCCCATGTGGAATGACTTATCTCTTTAAGGGATCTCTCCCTCTTTGTCTTCCTTGGAATCACAAAGCTCTCCTTGTCTCCTTGTCTTGCCAAAAGATTTCCTTCCTTGGTTTTACACCCTTGTTATCTTATAGGCTCTCCAAAGGTCACCATCATGAACTGTCATGTCTTTTGGGGGTGTTTTTTTTGTTATTGCATGGATTTTAGCTTGGGAAAATCCCAACCCAAACCAAAAAGTTGGGGCAACTACAAAAGTACCTACCCACTATCACCTTGGATAGACACTCCCCTCTCTTTAATGATGATTAAATCACAACAAGGGGGTAATCATGATGACCCTAGGGGGATTGAGATGGACAATGAGATGAATATTAATGATTTCCCCTATAGGTCAGGTTTGGATATGGAAAAAGGATTGAAAGTAGGGTCTTGTGAGAGGGTGAATGGTTTCTGAGTGTTGCATTCCTGCAAAATAATGTTATCCCCTCCTAGAAAAAGATGAAATATGATAAGACAAGCCTTTAAACAATGTGGAATCATCAAGAAAAAATGATTTCCCAAAATTGCAGTAGTATAGAAATATATAGATCAATAATGAATGAAGTTAATAGTTGCAAATCTAACCACCAAAATCAAGTACAATATGATGGAAACAAAGATACCAATGACTAGATAAACTTCCAATGATTTAAGCAACACTTTAATGATGTTTAGAGGGATTTTTATATGATTTTAAAATCATCCTTGCATACTTGGTACATGGTTGGAGGCACTTGTTAGTAGTATTGTTGACACATGGTTTATGGATGATGTAGCATACTTGTATTGGTATATTATTCGAAGCACATATTGATCTTGGTGATGGTTATGAGTTGGTGTGTTATGCTTGGTTGATGCACATCTTTGAGAGTTGTCTTAGTGATTGATCTTTCTGAGTAGATCTAATTTGGTTGATAAGATTGATGAGACATGTTGTTGTGATAGGTTGTTTGGACAGGTTGTCATGACATTTTATTTGTATAGTTTTGGTGCATGGTTGATGCACTTGTTCGTGGTACAGGTTGAGGTACAGGTTGGTGCATGGTTGATGCACTTGTTTATAGTACAGGTTGATTACATATTTGTTGGTACATTTTGGTGCATGGTTGATGCACTTGTTTATGGTACAGGTTAATTATAGGTTCAGACACAGTTTGATGCATGGTTCAATTTATTGGTATAGGTTGTTTGGTGTAGGTTGACTGACATAGGTTGTTACATTGGTATATCTCACAGTGGTAGTGTGACAATGGTTCCATCATTCTAATTATACATCATGGTGGTTGGATGGGGCAAGTACAAGTGGTCGTAGCCACCTTTTGGTTGTAGCTGGAGAACATAGGGGGTTGTAGCCTCCTTCTGGTTGTAGCCAGAGAATTGGGGAGTTGTAGCTTCCCTCGGGTTGTAGCCTGAGAAGCTAGGGGGTTAGAGCCTCCTTCCAGTTGTAGCTAGAAAACAAAGGAAGTTGGTGCATCCAATGAATGTAATTCTTAAAGACATACAACAAAAATAATTATGTGGTTTTCTCTCGCTTTGGGTATGTGTATGTGTATGATTGTTCATTTGTTCATTGTTTATTTACTCTGCAACTATTGGATGATAATGCTACATTGATATAAAACTTAAATATTGTGGTTAAAAGGGATTGAATTGGTCTATTACTGATTCACCCCCCCTCTCAGTAATCCAACACTAGAGGCGTCTTGATTGGCCTTGTAATTCACTTTTTTGTTATAAATTAATGCTACAACCAGTAGGGTTACTGAAAAATCATATTTCTTCAATCTATTTATCATTATTCTACCACTAAAAATTACTTGCAAGGTGCCATCATTAAACTACTTGTTATTGGCTATCTTTTGGGTGGATTGTTTGTTTATTTTAGTGGATAGAAGTTTCTACTATAGAAATTGTTTTCTACAACTATTTGTATACCAAAAAAACAAATGTGTGGATAACATCATATAAAATCCCTCTAAACATCTTTAAAGTCTTGCTTAAATCATTGGAAGTTTCTCTAACCCATCTTAACAACCATGTACCAAGTATTCAAGGATTTTATATGATTCATGCACCTTCCTCAAGGGGTTATCTCTTAACCATCTTAACCCACTTTCCTTATTTTAGGGTTAACCCACTTCTAACCACTTGTCAACTTAGTAATTTTTCCATTAACTTTATTATTTAAATAATTTATTTTCTATTCACTTTGACTTATAGTATACTCATCACTTCACTTTATTATTTACGTTCTAAAATCTCTTAACCACTTTGACTACTTTAACCTTTTGGGGATTCCAGATGACTCATGAGGGTTCTCCAACTTCACATGGCCATAACTCTCTAACCCTGAGGATTTATGTGACATTCCACATACCATTGGAAATGGCATGACATGTACTATCCATATATAATATTATTACCTACAAATTTATCAAAACTCATACCATTATTGATCAAACAAACTTGGATCCATTACCCAAACCTTTCGCCAACTTCACATGGCCATTACTCTCTAACCGTGAGGAGTTATGTGATGTTCCACATACCACCGGAAATGACATGACATGTACTATCCATATGGAATAGTCTTACCTACAAATATATGAAAAATTGTACCATTATCCATCAAACAAACTTGGGTCCATTACCTAAACCATTGTGCTACCAGAATTCCCTATCGGACTTTCTTCAAGGGTTTACATCAATGAAAACCAACCTAATTAATCAACATACAGGACAAAAGAAGTCTTATAACATGTAAAACCAAATTCAACTTAGAAAGTTGCAATAGCTGAATATTTCACATATACCAATGCAACAATATTATATCTCCAATGAAAGTAGGTTAGTTCCTTATCAATTAGGTTAATAGATTATCTTGTTTAAGAGCTAGGGTATGTTACTTCTCTAGGGGTGTAAGAATTTTACTCCCTAGAGAAAAAAAAACATAGAAAGGTAAATCTACAAGGGTGTAAGCCCTTTTACTATGTGTAGAAACCTTTGCAAAGTCGTTTATTCAATCATAACAAAGTAGATCTTGATGGAGGGTGTTTGGGCAGCATCAGAAAGACATTCTACTAGATTAATAATAAAATGATTATTAATTATTAAACAATATTATTAATTATAATATTATTAATGTAATAATATATTTATAATATGAAGTATAAAGTATATTTATATTATATGTATAATATAATATAAAGTATAAATATATTTATTACCCAAGGGATGTGATGGTCACCATGGTCACCATGTGTTCCTTATATATATAGAACAATCGTCATTGTAATAAGATATTCATTTACATACATATATTATCTCTTATGAAAATTCAACATGGTATCAGAGCGGGAGGGCCCACGAAAAAATATTGGGAGTGTTAAATTTATGGGGTTGTTGCAATCTCTATGGACAACATATTTGTTTTTTATTCCTACCTAAATTATAGAAATAATTCCATAAATTATGGTGCGAAGTAATTTCTAGTAAAAATGTCTAATTACCCAAATATGAGGAATGTATTGCATATTTACTTCTACCTATATTTATTCAAAGAATCACATGAATTATGGAGGCACAATTTAACAAAGTCAAATACCATGTGCATGTATTATAACCAAATTAATATTTGGGTAGTTACAATAGGTATTCTCCAACTATTTATAAGAAATAAAATAAAATAATTTTTTTTATTTAATTTTCAAAGGGACGTGTCTCTTTTGATCAATTTAATATTACTATAAAAGACACAACAATAGATACACATATTTTTTCTCTCTCACACGTGGGAAATGATCTAAGGAAGAGACTGAAGTTTGTAAGTAGTTGAAATTTTCTTAGTGTAATTACTTAGTGATGTTCTATATTTTACTAAAGTAATATCGTTGGAAGTAATTACCACTTGCGGAAAATTGTGCTTGTCTAATTTAACACTACAAAATCAACATTGTTGGTTGTATGACATCGAGTATAAGATGGATGTGTGTTGGTCATAGTAGAAGACGTATCATTTTGAGGGTCATTGTATATAGTTGTGCACAAGATAGATTGATTTTTTCTAAGAGATGCTTTTTGTTGTTCATAGGTAATAGATCTGAGAAGGAGCCATAATGATAGTCACAAGAAGCAACATGAAGCAATAATATAGAGATATAAAGTTATGCACATCCATGCAATGAAGAAGAAGAGGACGTCAACACATGCAGAGGGAGCAGATGACTCTGAAGACTATATAACCTCAGAGGGAGTGATGGCTTCAAATGTTTTTTGTGGGAAACTGGAAAGTCTCATGATGACATGTTGTAGCTATTAGAGAGCTACCCACCAACATTGGATGCATGTTGTGAAGTCGATATGGTTTCCTGTGATATATAGATTCATCTGTCTGACAGTCAATTATCATGAGCTTGTGTGGATGGCAACATTGTTAGAGTCTGTGACAAATATAATACCTTCCTCATTAAGAGGGAGTGTTGATATTTTATGTAATTTAGAAATTTATTCTTAAGTGTAAGAGAAAAATTGGCTATTGAGTTTGAGATGAAAGATCTCGGGATGAAGCATTACTTTTTGGATCCAGATGTATGGCAGAGACAGGATGAGATCTTTTCAAATCAAGGGAACTATGCAGTAGAAATACTGAAGAGGTTTTGGATGTTGGATTGGAAGGAAATGGCTACACCTATGGTATCGAATCTAAAGTTTCCGCAGGATATGACTTCAGAGACTGTGGATGTTACTTTATACTGGGAGATGATGGGTTCATTGATGAACTTGATGAACACAATACCAGATATATGTTTTGTTGTGAACACCTTGAGTCAATATATAGAGAAACTCGGGTAGGTTCATTTGGTCACAACAAAACATGTGATGAGGTACCTTAAGGTTACATTGGATTATGGTCTCAGGTATGTGATAGACCATGAGTTTGACTTATATGGATATTCAGATTTAGATTGGGTCTGCAATATTCTTGATTAGAAGAGTACTTCAGTATATTGCTTCAGTCTAATCTCAAGTACAGTTTCATGGAGTAGCATGAAGCAGTTGTGGCTTAAGAAATTGCTTAATATTGGATTGAATTTGACTTGTAGGTAAGACCTACAAGAAGAGGATGATGAGACTTGTTCTGGAAGACAAGTGATGAAGTGAGCAGGTTGAAGTTCTAGTTGATATTCAGAAAGTCAGTTCCATAGGGAGTTGGGTACTATAGTAAGGAGTAGGAGGCCCCCCAGATGCAAGAAGGATCCATGTGTGGAGATCAGTATGGCTGAAGTTGAGTATGTGGCAACATGTGCAGCAAGTGGTGAAGCAGTGTGGCTTTGGAAATTGCGGACTATTGGATTAAATTTGACTTTTAGGTAAGACCTACAAGAAGAGGATGACGAGACTTGTTCTGGAGGACAAGTGATGAACTTAGTAGGTTAAATATTTGGTTTATATTTAGTTCTCGAGAGGGAGTTGGATGGTCAATTCCAGAGGGAGATGGATACTATAGTAAGGAGTAAGAGTCTTCGTCAGATGAAGGAAGTAGTCATGTCTGGTCATGAGTACGTCCGAAGCTGAGTATTTGGAAACATGTGCAGTAGTAGTGTATCTTTGAGAACTATTGTTTTTATTATTTGGTCTTAAACTGGAGGTGACCTACATTTCGTGTGACAACTAGAGTTGCATGAAATCGTTAGAGAACCTCGTGGTCTATGACAGGTCGAAGTATATCGAGATAGGATATTACTATATCAGGGATATGGTGCAAAAGAGAGCAGTGAGGCTCTTGTTTCGTGACTAGATAGTATCAAGTTGTGAATGTGTCTACCAAGCCGTTGTCGAGGATGAAGTTTGAGTACTTCAAGGACAAGCTTGGTGTGGTCCCTCTTCAAAGGGAGTCTTATCATCCAACATGAAAAATGGCTGGCACTGAGACATGTGGAACTCATCCAACATGAAAAAGGGTTGGCACTGAGGGTTATCATCGAGCATGAAAAAGGGTTGGCATTGAGACGGGTAGAACTCATCCAGCATGAAAAAGGGTTGGCACTGGGTTTTCTCATTCAGCATGAAAAAAGGATTGAACTGCGACATGTGGAACTTGTCGAGCTTGTAAAAGGGCTGGCACTGGGTGTTCTCATCCAGCATGAAAAATGGATGACACTAAGACAGGTGGAACTCATCGAGAATGAAAAAGGGCTAGCACTGGGTGTTCTCATCCAACATGAAAAAGGGTTGGCATTGAGATAGTTTGAACTCATCCAGCATGAAAAAGGGTTGGAAATGAGTGTTCTCATCCATCATGAAAAAGGGTCAAAACTGAGTGTTCTCATCCAACATGAAAAAAGGTTGGCACCGAGACAAGTGGAA
This sequence comes from Picea engelmannii, assembly GCA_009831015.1. Lineage (NCBI taxonomy): Eukaryota > Viridiplantae > Streptophyta > Pinopsida > Pinales > Pinaceae > Picea > Picea engelmannii. Next base: position 169,158 of record ML780966.1, read on the forward strand.
CTCATCCAGCATGAAAAAGGGTAGGAACTCAGTGTTCTAATCCAACATGAAAAAGGGATGGCATTGAGTGTTCTCATCCAGTATGAAAAATAGATGGCACTAAGACAGGGGGAACTCATCCAACATGAAAAAGGGTTGGCACTGAAAAAGGTGGATCTCATCCAGCACGAAAAAGAGCTGGAAATGAAACCGAGGGTGCACATGATCAAGTATTGATGCATTGCAAGATAGTGGATGCCCTCGGGACATGTTGTAGTTACTTGAGAAATACCCATGGGCCTTTGATGCATTGGTTGTGAATTCACAAGGGTGCACATGATGAGGTACAGATGCATTGCGAGGTAATGGATGTCCTGGTGACATGTTGAAGCTATTTGAGAATGACCACGGGTAATATTCAGAGGTAATCTTGGCATAATGTAGGATGTCTTCCTCACTGAGAGGGAGTGTTGATGTTTGGGCAACGGACATTCTACTAGATTAGTAATTTTAACTATATGATTATTAATTATTAAACAATATTATTAATTATAATATTATTGTTGTAATAATATATTTATAATATAAAGTATAAATATTTAAAATGAAGTATAACATATATTTATATTATATGTATAATATAATATAAAGTATAAATATATTTATTACCCAAGGAATGCATCTCTCCATGGACGGTCACCATGGTCACCATACGTTCTTTATATATATAGAACACTCATCATTATAACAAGATATTAATTCACATACATATATCATCTCTTATGAAAATTCAACACCTCCAAGGGTTTAGACAACTTTATCTTGAAACAAGAAGAGAAAAACATAATTAATTAAAATATTCTTTGTCAATTCCAAGAAAAGCATGAAGAAACCCTTCCCTATAAAAAAATATTCCACCAACATACCAAGAATAAAGAATACAAGAGATAGCGCATGGATTATATTCACCAAAAGACAAGAAATATCATCCATAATGCACCAAGGGAGAAAGATAGAGAAAAACGCCCAATTATGGATAAAATTTCAGACAACGTTATGTAATTCTCAAGTTGATCTCTCATCCAAATGAAAATAAGGTGACCTTTATTTATACAAGATCACTAAAAACCAATTTGTCCAATTTTCCAAAAGTCAACATCAAAATAGAGAGGTCAACCCTCCATATTTTTCCTTCACAACTTAAAATTACAAATATATAAAGTAATTCCTCCCTTTAGGGGTGACGCCATGCCCTAAAGTGTGACATTAGGCCTCGAAGAGAGAAGTTAATCCCTTTGGTGAATATCGTTTGGGCTCCAAAGGCCATGTTCCCTGCCACCAAGTTCTCTAGTGCATGTCAAATGTCTCCCTCTCCATCAGACCATGTCATATCACTGTCAACCATGAGAACCCCACAAAAAACCCTAAACTCGTGTGACATCTAGAGGCTAGAATATGACACCTTAGGCCTCCAAAGGCAAGCATTGGGGTGTAAGGGGTTGGAATATGATTATATCATGGTCTCCAAGTGCCTCAAACAGAAAAATTCATCCTCCCATGTGTCCAATGAGAGGGGGTTCATCATCCAACATGTGGGCTTCATGCCCCTATGAAGGTCAAAGTAACCTTGTGCCTCCACAAAAAGAATTTCACCTAGAAAGACCCTTCAAAGACAAACAAATTCTCCCTCCAAGGGTTCACAAGTCACAAGTATCATGCCAAGTAAGCCATATCTAAGAAATAACCAACCAAGCATGTGCATATAATCCCCCCTTTTCAAAATAAAGAAATGCTCAAAGACCTTATACAACTTGTCAAATTTAAGTATGGGAGGGTTTTCGTGGTGACCTATTGGGTAGATCATTCCCCAAGTCAAGGGGTGTTTATCAAGATGACACTTTATAATTCAAGTAAAGAGTATCAGGTGGATAGGGGTGTGACTTTAGGGAATGGGGCTTATTGACATACAAGTGCTCATATTATCTCATCTATGGGTTCCTCTGTAGAGGGTGTGCTTGCACTTGAGTTAGCAACTATTTAGGTGATATTTTTACCAGACCCATTTTTAACCATATTTCTAATCCCTAATTTTATTTATTTGTAGTTTTCTACTCCACTTTACAAGGTTTCAAGCTTTATCATTTGCAATTTGGGACCGAGGAGAGCATTGAGTAGGTAGAGCTCAAGTTGGAATGGTATTTGATGGTCCCCATTTGTTGTTTCAGTATATTTTCAGCATTATTTTATTATTATTTTATAGCAATTGTAATATACCTTTAGGGCTTTAGTCCCTTCTTCCCATGAAATCAAGTACAAGCCCTTCTTGTGTCAATATGTTCGAAAACCCAAAATATAAGGAGACAAAAAGGGAAAAAGTATGGAAAGTGATAAGTATGTGTGGGAGCACTATGATAACCCTTCAAGGAGACCACCCAATAACAACCCTATTCTCGAGGGTGACTAATTACTAGGACAAAATTTCAACCACCAAGGTGAAATAAGGAAAATGGCATAATTTCGAAGAAAACGTTTTCAAAATCAAGAAAGGAACCTTTGCAACATGTTCAAATGCTTCATTTATTAGAATGACACTTACAAAAAAAAATGGACTTGTCACCTCATGGAGAAAGACATGTTGTCCTCTATGAGATAATTTGGTATTTTGGATGATTCTTCCATTGATCAAATGGTGTGTGGTAAGATAGGGGCCTCTTCCTTCTCATCTGCCTCTAGGTACTCCATGTCTGCAACCTTGGAGCCTCGAGACATCATCTCCTTAGTTACCCCTAAGAAGGGGAGGTAACAGTGCCCCTTCACGAACATGTGCATCCAAACAAATCATTGTGCCTCTTTTAAAACCCAAGCATATAAAAAAATCACTACGCCCCTTTGCGAACTCGGTCACCCAAACTAATCATCATGCCCCTTCACTAGATAATTGTCGTGTCCCTTGGGACCAATGTGTGCAATATTGTTGTGCCCCTCATGTTGGCGCACTCCATCTGTTAAAATGACTCGTCCTCCTGCGTGTGTGCTCCTCTTAGGTGAGTCGGGTTGACTCCCTTAAGTGTGCCCCCCATGACTTAGTCGATTTTCCTTCATTGATGGAGCACCCAAGTCTTTCCCTCAACTCTTCATCGAAATGTTCATTGTTTGACTTGCATTACAGGGAACCTTGAGTGGAGTTGTCCCTTGCCATGTAACTCATCCAAGGAACCTCAACTCTCCACTATATCAAGACTTTCGTCTCCACATTCTCATAGAGCATTTTGCCTGCCCAATTTGGACTGTGGTGAAAGTGCATATGCATGAGCTAAGCTTCCAAGGCCTTACAATACTTGTAATGAAAAATTATACCATTGCAAGTCCATCTTAACTCATGAATAGAGAGACATCAAATTCTTCAAGATGAAAACATTTCCTCAAATTTTGTACTTGGAAAAAAGGGTTTTCTTCAAGAGGAACTCGATGCCTCTCTCCACGTTATAAATCCAGAAACATTATCAATCCAAAATTAATATGAATATACTCTAGTAATATATTAAAATGAGATAATGCGAGTGAACTAAGAGGCCAAAATTAAAATAACATAACTCAAAAAACAAGATAGGCGTTGAAGCAAAAGCACAAAACAACAAATAGGTGTGACAAACCGAAGTCACGAAGAAACCATAATCACAGAAGAAGAAAGGTACAAACAGATCTTGCTTGTGAAATCTTAACAAATCCACATGGTACAAATGTCCTTAGTATTTGAGATGCCAATTGTTTTTTCTTGAAAATCCTTTGATATCACTCATATATCTCTGATCATCCACAAAAATCATGTGAATAAAGAAAAAATTCTTTTTTTTTGGCGGGGCCTACAATTTATAAAGAACCCACATAAGCATTCTAGGGTTTGAGTGTGAAATAAACATCACATTCAATCTGCAAAAAGAAATTCTATTCACATGAAAAATATTTGATGACAATAGCAGAGCTAGATAAGCATTCTCCCCTAGAAGACACAGACTTGTCAATTGTTTTGAGATTCTATCATACAAAGTGTAAGGACAATTGCTCGATTGTGCATTAAATATGGTAAATTTGGTAACCTTTGTTGGAAACCTACCAATGAATTTCCCATGCGGTCACATGCACATGCATGCAGCTATATTAGGAATGTGCATGTATGCACTCTTTTCTGAATAGATTGTGTAATTGGTGGATCTAATTATAATCAGTTATTCTAACTATTTGAGAGATGTTATATATACGAGCATACCCATAGAGAGGAGAGTGAAATGCAGTGCAATGTGTGAGAAAGACACAATATTGTCGAGTGTGTGGTGAGGAGAGGATGGTTGTATGTCAATGTTGGATATTGCAATTCTCCCTTGAATAATAAGAATATTGATTATCATTTCCCCGTGGTTTTTTCCCGTATTGGGTTTCCAAGTAAATCATCGTGTCAATTGTGTGATTGTTGTTGTGTTTAGTTTTTTGTTCTCAGTTTTATGCTCTGTTTATGTTATTTTTTTCTTCCATTGCCAATCTATTGGTATTAGAGCATAGAGTTAAAGTATTTGAGAGTGAAGGAAAAGGGAATCTAGTCACTAAAAACCAGTGAGCAAAGAAAAAAAAAGTAATAGACAACAATACTGAGTTTTATTTTTCATTGAAGCTACGAAGGACCACTGCAGAGGATGGAGGATATATTCCTTGCAAGGACGATATTGGTTTGATACAAATTCTCAATACATGTCCACATTATCAAAGGGGTTTCAATCCTCTTTGTTGGGTTCTCCAATGGAAAGAATTATTTAAAATCTTAGTGGTAAGAAAAAGAGCGATAATTGGTATTGAAATTGTGTTATTAGCGCTTCTCACATCTAGAGGGTGGCATGATATCTATGTATCATCATTGGTGTAGCCTTGTGGAGGATGGATAATCATGAAAGGTATATGCATGCACCGAACTCAACGTGTATGAAAAGAGCACGATGTATGAAGTTTGGAGAAGTTTTTTCTTTTATTAAGCAAAACATATACATTTTAAGAGGATCACCATGGTAAATTAATGGATGGACTATGTTATAATATTTTATAGAGGATTGTTTCCTTTTTTAAGTGGGTAGAATTATTTGAAGAGAATCACCCTTCTTTATTAAAAGGTAAGAGGTGGACCGTTTATGTTTTGGTAAAAGGTTTTGAAGTACAAAATATTTATTAAATATTTTATTTAAAACCTTTTAACTAATATTATTTGAGGTTTGAGGTTCAAATTTGAGTAAGAAAATTCTTCTATATTAAGGTTTGGTTTTATAAGTAGTGATTTGAACATTTGGGTGTTTGAGGTATTGTGTGCTAATAGAAAAAGTGAAAAGTTCATATAACAAGCCAACAACAAGAGTGGTGATGGTTGAGTCACCGTGAAAGAAAAAAAAATGTATTTACTTTGGAGTTGTTAAAATTATTGATTTCATGCAAATGGGCATACGTCTACAAGACATGGATATGCATGATTACCCCTAGTTTATCAGGTCACCCATGAAAAGTCTATATATATATTTAGGTAGATTGAATATTTGGGGGTGGGGGGGGGATGTATGTTGGGTCAACCTTGACTCGGTGAAAGAGTTAATGAGTTAAATATGGATTTTAGGTTAAAGCACATGGTTTTCCAGGTCCATGGTTTTTGGGTAGACCGTGGTATTATGTCATTGGATTACATGTAATGAAGCCTATAAAAATCTTGGTGAAATCCATTGTAAATGAGCTTGGAGGTAAGAAGTGAAGGCTCACTTGGCCGGCGTGGCCGGATTTGGTCAAGGGAATGTTCATGTTAAGTTGGAGCATTGAGACTCCAGTGTGAAGCCCCTGGAGCTAAGCAACAAATGTTCACTTGGGTTGGTTTGGCTGGATTTGGTCAAAGTTGTTCGAATGCAAAGTTCGAAGTGGAGCAATGTGTCAAGGTTAGAAAGGTGGGTATGTAGAAAGGTTGATGTGTTGGAAGGTCAATCAAGTGTTTAAGAATTTAAGATGAAGGTAGGTTCATATCCATGGAACTTGGAAAGTATTGCAAGGAAGTTGGGATCGAATAGGCACGCTCGGTAATGTCAAGTTGCAGAAATAGTTGTGGATAGAAGCGGTTGTTCTATCTGGTAACTCGGTCATGATAGGTTTCAAAAGACAGGAAGATTCAAGAAGAGGTATGAATAGGTCATCTGATGATTACTCAAATGTGAAATTATTTGGTTTTGATTGTTATGTTTTTATCAACATTCTAAGTAGGACCCAGATCAAACAGGTAGATATTTGATATGGTGATGATGTTAAGGGATGCATATTGTGGGATCCTACTACCCACATAATCATCATGGACAAAGATGCAGTGTTTGATGAATCTCCTTTTATAGAAAAAGACATAGTAAAAGATGAATGGTCCAAAGCATGATTGGTAGCCGGAGAGTATTTGGAAGGTATTGATTTCGATGAAAGTCTCTCACCAGTTGTTAAAAGCTTGTTTTTATTCATGTTGTCTTAGAACTAGTTGTGTTAGTATAGCTAGTTGTTAGAACTATTTTACATGGATTTTTTTAGATAAGGGGATGTATTTGAAACAACTAGAACAATTAGTCCAGAATCACAACAAAAGTTTTTTTTGCAAACTCAAGAATCATTGTATGGCTTGAAGCATGCTAGGAAAATGATACAGGATGTTTGATTCCTTCATGGTGAGAATTTTTTTACAAGAAGTGAGTAGAAAATTTTTGTTTATGGTATATTGATTATCTTGGCGTTAAATTTTATGCTTGTAGAAAGAACAAGCATGTTTGAGAAAATTGGTTAGCTCAGTTGGTTAGGATGTTTGGTATGAAGGATTTGGGAGCAATAAAATAAATCTTGGGCATGGAAATACATAGAGACAGGAAATATGGTAAGCTCGGTTATCAGAAGAGAAGTATGTGGTGAAGATACTTAGGAAATTTGGTATGAATAATGTGAAACCGGTAAAATCCCTTTGTCTTTCCATTGTAAGTTCTTTTTAGGTTTATGTCCTAACTGATGGAGAAGAAAATGGTTATATGTCTCAAGTATTATATATTCTAATAGGAAGTTTGATGATTGCGACGGGGAATGGTTAGCATTTCACATGCACTTGGTGTTTTTAGTAGACACATGGAAAAAACAGGTGAAGAGCATGGAAATGGGTGCTTCAAACATAGAAGCACAATTATCACCTATCCTGGTTGCAGTGATTTAGTATATGGTTATGATTCATGAAATTTGGATGAAAAGAGATCTACCTGATGTTATGTATTAGAATAATGCAAGGATCTATTGGGTAAGTTTGGACAAGTATAGGATGTGGTGTTTTGTGGTGATCAAAGTGTTGTGCATTTGACCAAAGGTCCAGCATATCAAAATGGGACAAGTGCATCGGTTTATTAGACATGTTACTCATGGAGGTAGAATGGTCCATACAAGTGAATCGTGCAAGCATGTTCACGTAACAATATTATTAGAGAAGTTGCGGAGTTGTGATGGTGTTTGGCTTCTCTTGGCTTGCAAAAAAGGTGATGAATTAATTAAGGGCATGATATATCATGTAAATTGTTGTCAAGGTGGAGATTGTTGGAAGCATGCCAACGAATTTCCAATACGGTCACATGCACATGCATGCAACTATATTAGGAATGTGCATGCATGCACTATTTTGGGAATAGATTGTGTAACTCGTGGATTAATTATAATCAGCTAGTGTAATTGTTTGAGAGATGTTATATGTACACGCATAACCACAGAGGTGAGAGTGGAATGCAGTGCACTGTATGAACAAAACACAATATTGTAGAGTGTGTGGTGAGGAGAGGATGGTTGTATGCTGGTGTTGGCTATTGTAATTCTCCTTTGAATAATAAGAATATCGATTATCATTACCCTGGATATTCCCAATATTAAATTTCCATGTAAATCGTTGAGTCAATTGTCTGATTGATGTTGTGTTTGGTTTGTTGTTTTCAGTTAACCTTAAACCCTTACCTAAAGAGGATATGGTAAATTTAGTAACTATGATGAACAAAGGGAGTTGGAGCAATGGATGATGCATATACTAATATATACACCATTAAATGACATCTAATTACAAATTGAATTTGGCTATCTACCAATTAAATTTTATCTAATTACAAATTGAAGTTGGCTAACTACAAATTTTAATTTATCATGTTACAAATTATAATCTATCATGTTAATGTTAATGGTCATCTTAAAACACTTCTCTCAATTTTTTATTATAAAAATTCAATTTTAAAAGAATGAAAATAATCTTACCTTATTAATCCTCATCATCAATTTTATAATTTTAAAGTAAAATCAGAATCAATCTGAACAAAATTATGACTTTAGCAAACAAAGAAAAGTTGATTTTCACAATCTAAAAGTTACCAAATTCGAGAGGGATTTGAATGTCAGTTATACAACAAAGGTATTCTTTGTCGTTGGTGCAGTAGCAAATGCTTTTCTGTACATTTTATTTGTTTTCAGTAATTTAAATGTTTCTTTTATAAATTTTATATTGTTACAGAAGTCTTTTATAAATTGTATGTTGTTACAGAAGTTGTTGTAGTAATTGTTACAGAAAAAGAGATTAGCTGCTACCAATATTTTAGTCTCAATTTAGAAATCATGTTTCCCTTGGTGCCTGCACTTGCATGATAGACTTAACAATAAAAGTTTGGTATGGATTTAATAACATCACTCAAAGTAATAAATGGTTTCACGGGTAACAAGCGGTGGTGGGAGTCTTTACAATCCAAGAGGAAAAGACGGGCATTATGTATGGGGCTTAGAAGAAGTTTGGAATAATTAAGAAAAGACTTATTCAATATGTTGTGGGCTTAATTTAACCAAGAAGCCAGAAATTTGATGGTTTTGGGGAGTCTATCATAGTAAAAAATGTCTTTTTGCACTATATATATATAAGTGGGCATTGAAATATTTTATTTATTGTTCAAATTGAATTTTTTTTTATTAATATTTTTTTAAATGTTCCAAGTCAACTCCTTATTAAGCATTAAAGGAGTTAGAAATGTATGGGAGGTAAAACACACTTATCAACCAATAAAAAAAAAAACCACCTTCATTGTCTCTCTCTCTTTCTCTCACTCTCTCTGTATCTATATAGAGTTAATTGTTGCAATTTGCAAATGCGGAAACACAAATATCATAATTCAAGCACAGGCTTAAAAACATAGAGATTTACATGCTTCACCCAAACGTTGGGTTGCGTCCACCAAGCAGAGGTATCAGTTGTCTTATTATTCAGATCAAGGAGAGTACAACAAGTTCATACTCATCTCACTCACGCTCAGCCTCTACGGGCATACATCAATTTATAGCAATGTACATTAGAAACTGATTATTGAATGTGATCATAACTAAATTCTAACTTGGTCTTATTGGTTACAACCAACGCTGGATTATAGGATCTGAAATTCTAATCCTGGGAATTTGTTGTCACCGTTTAACAATCTCCACCTTGACAACAATTAACCTGATACCTTGATCCTTCTTTCGTTCATCTATCACCTTTTCTGCAAGCCAGGAGAAGCCAAGCACCGTCGTAGCTTCTCTAACAGTACTGGTTTTGTGAACATGTCTGCGCATTTCTCTTTTGTATGAACTTTTCTCAAGAGGGACTCCACGTTCATCGATGACCTGTCTTACAGAATGGTACTTGATAGGTATATGTTTTGTTTTACTATGGTAGGATGGATTCTTATCCAATGGAATAACACTTTGACTATCACAAAGTAACTTTACTTTGCCATGCATCCTTCCAAACTCACCAAACAAACCTTTCAACCAAACTGCCTCTTTGCAAGAATGTGAAGAAGCTACATATTTTTCTTCTGTAGTGGATAAATCAACATTGTTCTGTAGCTTTGACATCCAACTGATAGCTCCACCTGGAAGAGTAAAGACATACCCTGAAGTCGACCTTCTCTTGTCCAAATCACCTACAAAATTAGAATCAACATATCCACAGACTTATTCACAACCACTGTTATAGGTGATACAAGAATCACTTGTGCCCCTCAGATATCGAAGCACCCATTTCAATACTGCCCAATGCTCTTTACCTGGATTTTCCATATACCTGCTGACAACCCCAAATGCATGTGAAATAGTTGGCCTTGTACTAACCATCGCATACATTAGACTTCATACTTTAGTAACATATGGTATTTGAGACATATATTTCTTTTCTTCTTTTGTACTAGGGCATAAACTTGAAGAAATCTTAAAATGGAAAGCCAAAGGGACTGAAACTGGTTTCACATTGTTCATACCAAACCTCAAAAGTATCTTCTCAACATACTTCTATTGTGACAACCAAAGCTTACCATTCCTCCTGTCTCTGAATATCTCCATGCGCAAAATATGCCTTGTTGCTCCTAGATTTTTCATATCAAACGTCTTAGCCATCTGAGCCTTTAACATGTTGATATCAGTTATGCTTTTGCTTGCTAAAGGCATATCATCAAAATAGAATACTAAGATAATGAATATTAAATTATTCAATTTCTTAAAGTAGACACAATGATCATACTCACTCCTTGTATAATTCTGGTTCACCATGAAAAAGTCAAATTTCTTGTACCATTGTTTGGACAACTACCTCAGACCATACAATGATTTCTTGAGCCTGCAAACAAATTCCTTGTTGTGATTCTCAATGAATCCTTCAGGTTGTTCCATGTAAATTTATTCATCCAAATCTCCATGTAAGAAAGCAGTTTTAACATCTAGTTGCTCCAACTCCTAATCAAGTAATGCAACCAATGATAACACAATTCGAATTGAAACAGACTTAATAACTGGTGAAAAAATATCATGAAAGTCAATACCTTCTTTCTGAGAATATCCTTTTGCAACATGCCTTGCCTTGTACCTTTCTGTCTTATCATCGACACCCTTCTTCAACTTGTAGACCAACTTGCAACCTATAGTTTTCCTATCTCTTGGAAGTTCTACCAGGGTCCATGTTGCATTCCTCTCTAATACCTTCATTTCATCCTTCATTGATTCTTTCCATTTATCATTGTTAGAACCATTCACAATTTCCTGATAGCATGAAGGTTCATCATCATTAATACTTAAAGAAACTGATGAAACAAAATCAACATACCTTCTTGGAGGGTTTCTGACCCGTGTAGACCTCCTTAGGGAAGTTTTTGGTTCATCCAAAATCTATTGAATGTCATCATCAACCATGTCTTCCTCTGCTATAGGAGACTCTTCATGAACATCTTCTAAAACTTGATCATGTTCACCTTCATTAGTTTCAAACTAAATCTATTGATACTTAGGTACTTCTTCCTGTTCCATTTGAACATCTACATTTGATTTGATGAGAGATGATTCATCAAATATTACATATTTGTTAATGGTGATCTTGTGGGAAGTAGGATCCCACAACCTATACCCCTTAGTACCATCACCATATCCAACAAAGATAAGCCTCTTTTATTTTGGATCTAATTTAGAACGTTGATGTTTCAGAATTAAAGCATAGGATTCACAACCAAAAACTTTAAGATTAGAATAATTACAAGGGTGACCTTTCGATACCTCTTTGGGAATCTTGCACTCTATTGTTGTTGATGGGGATCGATTCACCAGGTAACAAGTTGTAGTTACTGCTTCTGCCCACAATCCCTGCTGCAAGTTGGTGTTACTAAGCATACTCCTTGTTCTTTCTAGAAGAGTCATGTTCATGCGTTCAACAACTCCATTTTGTTGAGGAGTATAGGCAGTGGTTTTATGCCTATCAATCCCAAACTACTTACAATAGTTTTCAAATTCCATTGACGTAAATTCACCACCATTATCAGTTCTTAAATATTTAATGGATCTACCAGTGCTCTTTTCCACTAAATCTATAAACTGCTTGAAAACTGTAAATACATCAGCCTTTCCTTTCAACATATAGACCCAAACCTTCCTAGAGAAATCATCTATAAAAGTTACAAAATATGATGATTCTCCATATGAAATAGTAGGGGATGGTCCTCAAACATCAGAATGGATATAATCAAGGATTCCTTTACTCGTGTGTCTTCCGATTTTAAATCTCTGCCTATTCTATTTTCCATAAATACAGTGCTTGCATAAATCTAACTTTAAATACTTTAGACTAGGAAGTAACTTGTGATCAATTGATACCTTTAATCCTTTTTCGCTCATATGGCCCAACTGTTGATGCCACAGTCGATCAAAATCATTGTCATTCTCAGATACCGTTGTCGCATAATCTGATTTAGTCCTCCCTTCTAACAGAAACATGTTACCAACCTTATTTTCTTTCATAACCAGTAGGATTCCTTTGTAGAGCTTCATAACACCACCTTGAACAATACTCTTGTAACCTCTTGTGTCTAAGACTCCCAAAGAGATTAGGTTCTTCTTAAGCTTAGGTACATGTCTTACATCAATTAATATTTTAACAGTTCCATCAAACATCTTAATTTGAATGCTACCAATTCCCACAACTTTACATGAGATATCATTTCCCATGTAAACCATTCCATCATCTATAGACTGATAAGTAATAAACCAATGTCTATGAAGACACATGTGGTTTGAAGCACCTGAATCTAATAACCACTGTTGATCATGACGTGAACCAATACTAATTGATAAAACTTCATTAGTCATACATGAACCTATTGTTGAACCTATTTTGGTTGCATTTTCTTCCTTCGTCTCCTTTGGAGGGTCTTCTTTGGAGGCTTGTTGTCTCTTCCAACAATCCTTCTTCAGGTGTCCAGATTTTCCACAAAACCAACACTTAAGCTTGCTCTTCTTTCCCTTCGACTTTGACTGAGACAAATCCCTCCGACTGTGTCCTCCTTCTTTAGGTCTACCTCTGATCACCATCGCCTCAGATGTAGAGGTTTCTAGATTGGATTTCTTCCTTATTTCCTGAGACAATAAAGCTCCAACAATGCCATCAAACACAATACTTTCTGTTGAACTAAAACTAATAGAGGTAACAAAGTGATCCCATGACATAGACAACGAACATAATAATGTAATTTCCTTATCTTGAGATTCAAATTTCACTCCCATGCTAGTCAACTGGACTAAACGAGTATTAAAAGTATTTAAATGATAAGCTATTTTCGTACCTTCCTTCATGCGCAAACTGTACAATTTCCTTTTTAGGAAGATCATGTTCATCAAGGATTTCGTCATGTACATGCTTTCCATATTTGACCACAAACCAACTATTATCTTCTCTATAACAATGTTGAATAGTACATCGTCGGCCAAACACAGGTGTATGACACTCAGTGCTCTCACATCCATCTCAGCCCAGTCATCCTCTGTTATGGTCGCGAGTTTCTTTGCTTTTCCCTAAAGCGCCTTCACCACGCCCTGTTGCACGAGCAGATCATGCATCTTAACGTTCCATCTCTTGAAATTGTTTTTTCCATTGAATTTCTCAATTTCAAACTTAGCACTCTGTGTCTTTTCCATTAAAGGAAACATTCCGAAAAAAAACACCACTACTTATAATAACCAAGACCCTTTCAAAAAATATGTAAAGAAATAATGGTATAATCTCCACAAAGTTTAATAAAAAATTTAATCAATAAAAAAAATAAAACCTTTTACCCCACCTTTTATTAAAAAAATAAAAAATAAAAATTCACCTTTTTAATTAAAAAAACCTTTTTAATAAAAAAATACAATTTTACATTAATCCTCCACCTTTTAAAATTGATTATAAGCATTCACCTCACGAATCCTTCAACTTTTAATAAAGATATTAAAAATACACTTTTACATTAATTCTCCACCTTTTAAAATTGATTATAAGCATTCACCTCACGAATCCTTCAACTTTTAATAAAGAAAAGTCAACCTTTCATACTCATTCCCTTAATTTTGATCACTCCAAAAAACATACGCGAAAGTTTTCCAAATCCGTCACACCTCCCGATGTGAGTGCCCTGCGATATGCTTCACTTCACCTCATGGGTCGTCGCACCTCACACCATAGTTGGACTACGACGATCTATCAAGAGTCGTCACAACTCTCTCATCGCTGGACTATGGCGATCCGAGAATTTTACAGCGCGCTAAGTTTTGTGAGTAAGACGTCGCACCCTACTATAGGAGGGACCTGCGGTGATTTGGAAATCTACGCACTTCCGAAAATTTGATGCCCTCCACTGCCTTCTCCTTCAACCTCCTCTGATACCACTTGTTGTAATTTATAAATGTGAAAACACAAATATCATAATTCAAGCACAGACTTAAAAACACAAAGATTTACGTGGTTCACCCAAACGTTGAGCTACGTCTACCAAGCAGAGGTATCAGTGGTCTTATTATTCAGATCAAAGAGATTATGACGGGCTCACACTCATCTCACTCAAGCTCAGCCTCTACAGTCATACATCAATTTATAGCAATGTACATTAGAAATTGATTATGGAATGCGCTCATAACTAAATTTTAACTTTGTCTTATTGGTTACAACCAACGCTGGATTATAGGATCTGAAATCCTAATCCTCGGAATTTGTTGTCATCGTTTAACATTAATGTATAATTATTTTATTTAAAGTTGATATTAAAATATTTTATTTATGATCAACTTGAAATATTTATTTGTTATTAATATTTAAATTTAAAATGTCACATGTCAAATCCATGTTAAGAACAAAATAAATTAGACATCACCATAATACTAATATTATTGGTTATATCATGGAACATTACTATATTCTGTATTATTTTGTATCATTGTTGAGATGTCATGATTTAAGATAATCATTTTATAAATATTGTAAAAGCTATTAACAAATCCCTTTAACATTAATTTTTTTATTTTAATTTATGGATGTGATGTATGGGGCTGTAGTATCTCTCGTGAATCCTAGAGAAAGATAGAGCAAATACAAAATAATTTTATAACTTATAATCTCAAAATTAAAGTAAATACGCCCTATCCCATCCTCCTCGTAGAAACTAGCCTCCCCTATTGAGAGCATGGCTATGACTAGATACCTAATGTATAAGAACAAGTTAAACAACATGGAAGACAAGAGGCTACCTAAAATTGCTTCCAAATCAAGTCATAACCACCATTGTCTCAAGCGAGGATGGCATAAAGACGCCCAATCTTGGCTAAACTATTGAGGAATAATGGAAGAAACCATTTTGCAGAATAAAGATACTATTAAAAAAAACGTCAAAACAAAATTTAAAGAAAAAATGTGGTGTGATAAAGAGTTAGAGGAAAAAAGAAAATTAAGGTATTATAAAGATGTAATCAACCCTAATCTAGAAGATCAAAATTATCTATTTGGTTTGCCAAGTGTAAAGAAAAAAATAAGCATTGCTAAGATAAGAACAAATTCTCACGAGCTCCATAGTGAAACTGGGCATTGGTCAATTCCTAAAACGCCATGGGATGAAAGAGTGTGTCACCTTTGTGACACTAAGAAGGTTG
>ML780966.1:214724-260683 GCA_009831015.1 Picea engelmannii
GACCCTTATTTATACTAACTATGTCTAATAAGAGAAGCATCTAGAGGAAGATCCTTCTAGAAGTGGAAGCTTCTATTAGGTCTTCTTACATCCACCTTATTCTATTTTATTGAGAGGTCTTATTATTATTGACCTTTATTACATCCGAATACAAAGACATAGAAATCCAGATCAAAATTTTCAAAGTTTTGTACCTATGTGAAGAAATTTTTCATGAAATTTTTATTGCACACTTCCAAAGGAATATCTTACCCATTGTAGGCACACTTCTAGACATCATTTGGCACCATTGTTGGAACAAATTTCGAGGAGAAGTTTTCATCCATGAGAAGGTACATTGTTTGAGTTTAATAGAAGAAGATTGAGGATGCTTTCTTCACATAGAACTCAACAGCTTCAGACACTAGAAACTACAGAAACCAATAGCTACAACAACAAGAAAGAAGGCATCTTTCTGAGGGATATAGCAACAGCTTTCTGGGAACACTGCCCTAGGATTTATGGACAACATGTTGGCTGCAGATTTCAAAAAAAAATGATGGAATATTTTTGAGTTGATTTGACAGCGATTAATTAGCAACATATGGGGCCCCTTTCGTAGCAATAGTTACACTCTTTTGTGACAGCAAAAAGATGTCGATTTCAAGGGAATCTTATAGCAATTATAACAGCAAGGGAGATTAAGTAGGATTAAGACTAGCATAGGGCACCTTAACTTCTTCAAATAATTTTTGTTACATGTGATCCCATTTGAAAATGACTCTCTTAGCATTCTCATGAAAGATCTGATGCAGGGGATGCGTAACATCAAAGGAAACCCGAGAAAAATCCCCTATAAAATTGTGCCAAGTAGAGGAATCTTCATAACTCATTGATGTTGGTTGGGGTAGGCCAATTTTGGATGCCCTGTATTTTCTTTGGATTCACATGCACACTTGTTTAATCAATAATGAAGCCAAGGTATAGTATGTACTTCATGGAAAATTCTTATTTCTCTAGGTTATAAAGGAACTTATGATGGTGAAAATTTTGAAATACTTGCACAATACATTGGAAGTTTTCATCTCATGACCTATTGAAGATAAGAACATATTTGAGGTAGACCAGAATGAATTTATCTATAAATCGGTGAAAAACATTGTCCATCCACTGCATGGAGGTTGTTGGTGCATTTGTTATGCCAAAGGGTATCACCAATCACTCAAATAGCTTATTTATTGCTTTGAATCTATTGTTCCAAACATATAAAGTGTTGGTTTAAACTTGATGGTAGTGAAACTTAAAGTCAATCTTCGTAAAATATCTTGACTCCCTTCAATGTGTCTAGAAGGTCTTCAATATATGAGATTGGATATCTATCATTGACTATAATTTTTTTGAGGGAACAATAGTCACTATAGAGGTGTTATGTATCATCTTTCTTTGTTGTAGGTGGAATGGGACTTCCACAAGCCAAAGCACTTAGCTTGATGTGTCCTTTTAGCAGGATATCTTAAATCTAGTACTATTTTTTCTCTTTTTCTATAATGGATGTGTACTACAAGTTTTTGTTGAACAATAAGTTTCCAAGTACCAAATATATGTGATGTTCAACTTTACAAGTTTTCATAGACATTTTCCCTCACTCCTATCCCTCAAAATCATCATTTTCCCACAAACCCTTGCCTAGACTATACTTTCCTAGGCTAGGACTATGTTTTGACATTTTGTACCCCTTCCCCTCACCCTTTCCATAAAATTTCACTTTCCCCCAATTCCTAGAATCCATCCCTACCTCCCAAAAGTTTCTTAAAAATTCATAAACCCCCTAACCCCTTCATCTCCCTTCATTTCTAAACTGCCCAAATCCCTTGTTTTTCCATACACTAAACCCTAATTTTCCTTCCCATTGAGCTAGGGTTTAGTATGGAATCAGAGAAAACTCAGAAGAAGAGGAATAAGGGAGGTCATATCAGTAGGTATGATCCCACTTTATCACATAATATCATGTCTTCACCATTTCTCATGAAATCATTTCAAGAGACAAATCATTTGCCACACATAGGTACACTCTTACTTCAAAATTGGTTTCTGAAATAGGGAAGATGAATTTGACAAAAGTGAAAGAAATGTTTGTCAATAATAGACTAAGGAACAAAAACCTCCTTCATTTTACACACAAGTATTATTATTTGGGAGAAATGACAAAAATGTATTTGCTATAGCAGTGTTGTTTCACTTATGGAGTAGTCTTGGGAGATTGCATTTTTAGGTGTCTTGGAGCAGGTTTGTGCAGTGCTTGATGACTCTAATGATAAATAGATATCCTTAGATTTCCAATCCATCTTTCATAAGTGAATTCGGAGCATGGGAAGGCCTTCAAAAGTCCTCCACACGATGGGTGTTGCGCTTCTGCTAGACCATGTTGCGCTTTTGACTCTATTTTTGGTCATCATTTGAAAAAGCATTTTTTGACCAAATGAAGATTAATTTTGGAAAAAAAAGCAGGTTTTTTATAAGGAAATAAAAAATCACAATAACCTCCTTCAGGTTTTACACAAGTATCATATATTGGGAGATATTCAACTTGCTTGGAGGCCTATTTAAAAAAATCAAATTCTCCAATTTAATTCCCTGTTTTAGTCATTATTTTGTGGCACATATTCCAAAAACATGGGAATGAATTTCACAAAACAGAGAGAGGTTTGTCTTAAAAACAACCTTATCTACAAAACCTCTCTCAGGTTTTTAAAATGTGTTATGGTTAAATAGTTATTTCTCCATCTTTGACCCCTCTTTTTTCGTTGTGCTTCTGGAGAATTCGTTGCGCTTTTGGACAACTTGTTTTAAAATCAATTTTGAAGGGGTTAGATTTAGGTTTTTTATTGGATTAGCGACTCCAAGGTGTAGAGGAAATATTCATGTTTCAATTCATAATTTTTTCATCAAAAAAATCATAAAGGTCAGCCTCTAAATCATCCTCCAAAGTTGTTTCTCTTCTGCTAGAATTTGTTGTGCTTTTGCTACAATTTGTTTCTACAATGTATATTGTAGAATACACAAATGCAATAAAATTTCCATGCCTTTGGTGCATTTGTAAGGTTAACTTCTACACTCTACATTTCATTTCCAGTTACCCATACGTAAAGTGTAAGGATTGAAGTGTAATAATTCCCCTAAATATGAAATATCAATCAACTTATTTTCCACCTGGCATCTTGTATATGACATGGAGAAACTGAAGTTCCACGTCTGTCTTTCATAACATACAAATCCCCTTAATCAAATGGGAAAAAATGGTTATATCTGTAATGTAACCTCTTCTAGTCATTTCCAGAGATATCTCAAATGTATTTTCAACTCAGCCTGACTTATAGAGTCCTTCAGTCAATAGTGCATAGGTAGTAGGATTAGTTGCATGAAGATGTGATGACCAGGACATCATGTCCTTTGAAATTCTAGAGTTGATTCAAGTTCTCCTTCCTTACAAAGTATTTCTGTGAGTATTGAGTAAGTAGTTGAGATAGGAACTATTGTGGAGTGGCTATTTAAGGGGATAAATGACTTTCATTCCAGCAGAAGGCACCATTTGTTGAAAAATTAAGACACATTTTTTTTTCTAAATACTGATATTTTATATTAATTTCAGAATGCAAGATATTTACATCGATGAGACACACACAAATATTGTATATCCCTCTTAGAATGGATAAATATTAATACTTCTCCCATAGAGATATATTGTAATGAAAATGAATTTTATTGAGTGGGAAAATTGATCATTCACCCATGATCAAAATATTAATGTGGCTACCTTTAACTATGTTCTACAATGAATGTCTTCTAAAAACTAAGTATATATCAAGAATTATACCAAACAATTTGTGTGTAACCTAAATAAGGACCTTTACAAGCATACTCTTCCACTAAAATATACCTATGATGTATGGTAAGTTTTTCAGTTATTTTAAAAAAAAATCCCAGCACCTCTAAATCATACCAAAATATTCCAAGTAGTCAAATAACGAATATAACAGGAAATATATATTTATTGTTGTGAACAACAAACGACCATTTCCTTTAACTATCATTCATCTTCTCCCTTATTTTGGAATGATTTTGACCTTACCCAATTGGTAAGCTTTGGCATACAATCCATTGTCAGTTATGCCTGGATGAAAAGGAATTTTACTTTGAAAGAGAGTAATTCCATTATGTTTGGTTTTAAAACCTTACACTTACTAGTTACTTCCATTGGTTAAATAACAAGTATTGTAGGCAGACTGCATGAAGACTGAGGGTGGCTTGAACTAATAATAATAATCTAATTTTAAGATCACAGCCAAGACAAACACCAAATCAGTGTATGATACCCCCTTGTTTGTGGGACACAGGACCCCCTCTACACAACGATTTGACTGCTAAAGTTTACAAAGGTGTACATACCCTACCCCCCTTTGGATTTGAACTTGTAACCTCCTAGGAGGAAACACATGTTCTTAACCATTAGGMCCATTCAAGCTATACTATATCGTCCACCTTTATCAATTTATTATTAAATACAAAAAAATTATCCTCGRTAAGGTTCTCCTCACCAAGGATCAAGCCAAACAAGTGTTTCCTCCCATAGATGCAACTCCATCTTCACTCCACTCCAACATATATTACTGCAGTTACCTTGTTTCTCAAGTGTTTTGTTGAAAATACAACTTACTTCCAACTTATTTGCCTAAGTTTAGAATGTGATAAATTTGTTTGAGTCAATAATTGTTGGAGATATGTTTTACATGTATGGATAAGAATGAAACTGCAACTAAACTAAACTAAACTAAATTGCAACTAAACTCCATGTATGGATAAGAATGATATTATTGCAAGGGTTTTTGTGATGAAATAAGAATTTCCTGAGGCCCATTCCTAGTGGAAACAATGCACACTCCTAGAGATATTATTTCACATTTTTTACTAATGGCAGGGTACAACCTTCAAGGAGAAGATGATTGCTTTATCTCAAAAACAAGGGTGATACTTGGAGATAATGAAACGATATAGAGGGCAAAATATTCATGCTTGATTTATGTTGTAATGGGTAGTAGAAGGGGCACCACCCTTTAGGTTATTTTTGGATCTGATTTATGTAATAGAAAGATTCCACTCAAGGGGATATGATAACTTCCATCCAACATAATTCACTAGTGGTTAGTGGTGCACTTTACTGGGATTTCAATAGTCCTTCATATTCATCATCACTACTATATAGTATGATACCATTTTTTGTTGACATGGAGTTTACTACCATGTCTCTCCACTACCAGTGTCATAAGGCATCATAACAATGAGATCCTTGACAAACACAACCCTTGATCATTGCAACGTTGTCTAGAGGATGGACAAATTATATTTCTTTTTCCAAATCTGTAAAATGAGTATATTACAGTTTAATGAATACATTTTTATATTATTATATATGGTTTTCTAATTTATCAAAAATTCGCCAAGAGTTTATAAGGTTTTATAATTCAATGAAATATTCACCAAGATTTTACAAGATTTTATAATTCAGTGAAAGATTCGCCAAGATTTAAAAATATTATATAATTGACTGAAAGATTCGCTAAAAAACTATATATACATAGTATATTATTGATAAAATATCCTTCAATTTTTCCTATGTATCATGGGGATTCACCCATTTATTGTATATATAAATTTAGGGGGGTTTGTTAAAATCACCCATGATGGCCTCCTGACAATTTCTCTTCTGACTCCACTGAATTCAGACTCACACTCTCTGTGTCAACTCACATAGTTTCCATACTCTCTCGCGAACTCCTTGCACTTAGCCTGGTGTGCCAGACTTAATCCAATGCACTTACAAATAGAAAATTGTATCTCTATCCCTGTAGATGATTTCTGACATTCATCTACAACTCAAATGCATACAAATGAAATTCATAACACAACATCCATTACACAAAAATTGATAATAAGAAAAAATGTCATTTTCTATTAATGGTGGAATAACAAATTACAAATATATGAGTCTGGACTGCAACTGAATCTCAATTCTCATTAACCTCCCTAACTTGGCTAACAATGAATTTTCATCAAACTCCAATAGCCTCTATCATGCATACAATATAAATATTTATACAAGAGGGGCTCCACGAGCTTCCCTCCAAGATAAACTAGTGGTGTCAAATTACCATTCAAAATGCATGTCTAAGGGAAAATTACAATTATCGAAATCTGCTGCAGATCGGATGCAGATCCCTCCTACCGCCAACCACTTAATGGTGACCTTATATGCAGCTTGTGTGAAGGAACAACTTGTCTCTTCCAACCTGTTGGCAATTTCCTTGATCGCGCCTTAGATTCTCAAAGTAAAAACAAGAGGGAGGCGCCTCTCCCTTCCTTGAATGCACACCACGCATGTAAATCGATTGGTGTGTGTTGAGGTGGAGCGATTCTCTTGCATCACCTGGTCTTTGTTTTCTTTCCTTGTTGACAATTCTTTCATAAAGTATTGGTTGGCTTCGTAATCTGGGGAATTTCTCTAACTGCTTCCTTTTTTCTGACTTTGAAAAGGTTATCAAAGTGTATGTGACCCATTCTTTTGTGCCATAGCCAACTTTCATCTTATTTTCCTAGAAAACACTTTTCATTTCCAATTTCACTTAGTACATATAGGTTTCTTCCAGTTCTTGCAGCTGTTGAATCAATTTTCCTGAACCTTATTTTTTTATGTCGCACTTTTGTGAATCGAAAGTAACTTTATGACCTTGGTCACATGTTTGACTCACACTTAGAAGATTATGTTTCATATCTTCTACTAGTAGAACATTTTATTCCTTGGTATTCTTGTTTCCAATTATGACTATGCCTTTTCCAATGATTTTAGTTGAATCATCATTTCTGAAGGAGAATGATCCATCTCTTTCCTTTTTTAATGTAAGAAACCTATCTTTATCACCTGTCATGTGTTTTGATCAGCCATTGTCAACATAGCAACCATGTGTCTTCTGCTTAGCTTGTAGAGCGAGTGTGCATTCTTCATTGTTATACTGATTTTTCTTTCTCATCCATGTTCTCTTCTAAGGTTTGTGTCTATGACTATTTTTGTTTTGTTGTGGTTCTCTAGGAGGAACTGTCATTTTCCAATATTTTGGCCATGTGTCCAAAGTTTTTACACTTGCATCATTCCACTTCAGTGATAAATGATTCAAACTTGTTGTAACTTCTTCTATGTGTTTCATTACGCCTTCTTGGATAACCCTTTTGTGTATGACTTTCAAATTTGTTTATATTCATGTTGTTATCTCTGCAACTCATAGGTTTATGTCCAAAATTATTGCATGCATAACATGAACCAAAAAATATAGTTTGATACCTGGGAGTTGAAGATATTATGAAAGGAGTTTCTCTTTTGAATCCTTCTTCTTCCTGAGGCCTATATTTCGGTCGTTGATTCTGAAATATGAATCTTCTCGGTGGAGGAGTTTCCCTGTAATATTCTTTGTATATCTTCATATCCCTTTTGATTTTTTTTGCATAGCTTTTTGGATATATTTCTTGTTCTGTTGTTTTGGAGCTTGATCCATTGTTTGTCTAATACTATCCAAGTCCGGACTTGTCATGATGGGGATTTTGACTATTGATAATGTCATCCAAAAATTTTGAGTTTTTCTACATATTTTTCTTTTGAAGATCATTTCTTAATGTGACGATCTTTGCTTCCAAATTTGCAATGATTGTGTCTCTTTCTTCTAGATTTTCTTTGAGTTCTTCTTCAATTCTTTCATCATCTTCTATTTGAACCTTCAAATTTATGATCATTTGTTCTAGTTCCTGAGTGTCTTCTTTCTTGTCTAGTTTCTCTTGTAGCTTCTTGTTTTTCTTTTTTTCTCTTCTTATAACTTCTATGCAACACAACAATTATACTCGGTAATCAACTTTTTCCTCTGAATATTCTTCTTTGGCCTCTTCATATTCTTCTTTGGTGTCTTCTTTGTTAGAGTATTTTACTGCCATGAATATAACTCTTTATGTCTCATTGTCACTCATTTCATCTTCATCTGATGATGAGATGTCTTCTTTGGTGCATAATCGTTTCTTGAAAATTTTCTTTGTGGTTCTTTTTCCTTTAAATGTTTGTTTTCTATTTGAGTAATCTTCATCATTCCTCTTATTTTTCTTATGAGGACATTTTTTAGCAAAATGACCAATACCATCACAATTAAAACAAATAAAAGGAAGCTTACCTCTATATCTTCCACTGGTTCCCTTGTTCAATCATCTCACGAAGTTGGCCACTTCTTCATCATATTTTGAGATGTCACTATTGTTGCTATGTTTTTTTTATTTTTTTATTTCCATTTTTCTTTGACCTTTTGGATTATTTGAGAGGTGTTTCTTTTATATCTAGATTTCATGTTCAGTTCTCATTTCATATGGTGTGAATATTTCATGTCATTCGTACATACTTATTGAGTCTAGATCTATTCTTTCTTCTAGTGATGATATATTAGGGTCAAATTTCATAGGAAGAGATCTTAGTACCTTTTGAACAATTACAGATTATTTGATTTCTTCTCCCAATCCTATGATTCCATTTATTTTTTCATCGACTCATAAGAAATAAGCTGCAATATTATCATCTTCCTTTATATTTAATTGTTTGAACTGACCTTTATAATTTTGAAGCTTTGTTCCTTTGACTTTTGAATCTCCTTCATAAATATTTTGAAGTTTGTCCCAAATATCTTTAGCGGATTTACAATGTATAATTTTGGTGAATATCAATTGACAAATACCATTCAAAAGTGAATTTGTGGCTTTGGAATTATTTTGACCGAGTTTTATTTCTCTTTCATTTGTCGGTGGAACTGATTTTGTATCCATCTACAACTAATTGCCAAATTTCAAGTCCTTGTGCCTCTATATATGTTTTAATCCTTCAGCTCCAAAATGCATACTTTTGTCCATCAAACTGTGGTATTCCATTTTTATACATGTTGTTTCTCTCCATGATCTACCATTCAGTTGTTAAACTGATTTCTGAAAGAACCTGCTCTAACACCAATTGTTGGATTACTGAGAGGGGGTGTAAATCAGTAATAGAGAAATTGAATCCTTTTCAACCATATAATCCAATTGTTATATCAATGTAGCATTATCATCGAAGAATTTCAGAGTAAATAAACAGTGAACAAATGAGAAATCATACGCATGCACAATACACCAGTTTTTTAACATGGAAACCCAAAGCGGGAGAAAACCAGGGAATGTTTTTTCTTATATGTCTTGAAGAATTACATTCATTGGAAGCACCAACTTCCTTTGTTTTCCAGCTGCAACTGGACGGAGGATCCAACCCCCTATTTTCTCAAGCTACAACATGAGGGAAGCTCCAAATCCCCAATTCTCTAGCTACAACCAAAAGGATGCTACAACCCCCTAAGTTCTCCAGCTACAACCAGAATATGGATACAACCACCTATCCTTGCCCTGTCCAACCACCCTAAAATATAAGTAGAATGATGGAACCACTCTAACCCTATCACTGTGAGATATACCACTGTACAACTGTGCCAACGTTTACCACTGACCTGCAACCAACCTGTAATTTTTCTCTGCAATCAACATGTACCTGAATTGAACATGTATCAACCAAAATACAACAAATACGTGACTTGTAGTTCTGCAACATGCATATGTACATGACCTATTTGTTATTAAACTCACGTATGTACATGCCCTTTTGAAAACTAGGGTTTTTCTTCTTTTGAAAACATTTCAGCCTCTGTAACTTCTTTCACATATATTTGTAACATGTCACTCTATCAAAATTGTATATGTACCTTGTGCATGCATCCTAATACATAACCTTTACCCAAAAAAACTATATATTTCTCTAGTCATGTGCCATAAGTGTGCGTAATCATGAACACGTATAATAACTCTCACATGATCTAGACTTAAAACCCATTCTAATATTCATCCGCTCAATACATCAACCAATACAGGCTCTCAACCATGTACCAAAAAACTCTTAGCCATATGCCAAGAAATACAAGATGTGCCTCAACTCTAACAAGAAGTATCAATGATAAATATACCAACACTGTATTTCTGTAGATATGACTTATATAGAATATCCCATGCAACCACTAGTCTCTCTAGGGAGAATCCTCAAATATCCATAACCATTTATATTCATAGAAATAAGACATACCTTTCGAAACAATGGATAGATCTGATGTATATGAACATTGTAGACCTTCCTAGGAGCTTGATCTCAGAATCTAGAAGCTCTGTATCTTCATCTTCTCAAGTTTCCATGGATTTACCCACATGTACACACCCTAATATACTTCCATCCCATGTTGGTATGCACCCTAATACACTGTCATCATGCGTATGTACACACCCTAATACACGGTCATCCCGCGTACGCCTCAGAAATTAGGTTTTTTTAGTATTCATTGTAATTCTGAAATTTTCACCGTCAACCCTTTGTACTACCTCATACTTTTGAAAATTCAGATGTATCAATGAGTACTTGCAATAATACTTACACAACAAAAGATATTCAATATGTTCAAGTGTGATTAAATGAGAGAGCCTTGCCTCTTATTTATACTTTCATGTGGCATCCCACTTTTCTTATTTTAGGGAGTTCTCCATTAACTTTATTATTTAAATAATTTCATTTTCAAACACTTTGAATTTTTGGGGCTTCTAGATGACTCTTGAGGGTTCTCCAACTTCACATGGCCATAACTCTCTAGTTGTGAGGAGTTATGTGACATTCTTCATACGAACGGAAATGACATGACATGTACTATCAATATAGAATAGTCTTACCTGCAAATATATCAAAACTCATACAATTATCCATCAAACAAAATTGGGTCCACTAACCAAACCTTTGTGCTATTGAATTTCTCTGCCAGACTTTCTTCAAGGTTCGATATCAATGACAACCAACCCAATTAATCAACAGTAGGGTAGAATCCACATCTTCCGGTCAACTACGAATTAAGACTGAGTTCGACAGGTAACACTTCAGGTGAAAGGGAGTGTTAGAGTTGAAGAAACCTTCAGAGTTCTAGAGTCCCAGAGCTATGAATAGCGCCTTTTTGCGTCAACTCTAGTTTCTATCCCGTGGTCACATGCATAAATATCAAGGTAAAAGGGCTAACGCCTATGGTTAAAATGAAAGTCAAACTCTAGAAAAGAAAAATAAAATGATAACAAACCATTGGGTTCTAAGATTCTTATAATCGTATCTTGACAGTGGTCCTACGATTTTTCCCAAAAATTGGATTTATAAAAATTAAACAGATATTCCACACTACTAATAAATTTAGATTTCTCAACAAATTCAACAAAGAATCCATGATGTAATTTCTTATTAAAACAAAATTCAACGGGGATTCACCATACAACAAAAATAAATTATCATATGATTTAACAAGGAATCCATGATAGAAAATTTTGGATATAGAATACAATTCAACAAAGATCCCACCATATGAATTGATTTAGGATTTAAATGAAATTCCACAGAGAACTCATGATACAAATTTAGGAATTAATTCCTAAATTTACCAATGAACAATATACTATTAAATATCTTTAAAAATAATCTCAACTAAAATCTTCGATCATAAGAACTTCAAATATGCAATAAAATAGAATTTTTAAAAACATAGACCATACACAATATCATTTAGAGTTTTACAAGAGGATCAAGCCACTTGAATATAAAGTTCGGAAACGCTCGAAATTACAGCCAAAATTTGAAAATTCTAAGCACTGTAAATATTATTCATTTGAAAACAATTGTAACAATTTGGAATTAGTAATTTCTATTGATTCTACAGTGGCCATACCAAATCTAACATGCTAATATACTCGTACTAAAAATAAATGCAGAATATAAAAATATCGGGACCAATGAAGGTTGTCTAATGAAGATTCTCTTAAAATTCTTGAACTCCTTTCTTACTTTTGTTTGCTAATCAGAGAAACTTCACCAGTACCTCCCAGCCAATTCTATGGGTACTCTTCTTCCCCCTTATCCCCCTCGAGTCGCAAAGGGGCCAAGAACAAAAACTAGAACACAATAGCTTCCAAGCTTGTCTCGCAAGGAAGATATTCCACTCTTTTCACAAGCTTCGAGTCCCACCTCTCACAAGTAAAACATAGTCAAATAAAAATTCGGAAGCATAACAGTGCTCAAAGGACCGATCCTTTTTCCTTATACATCATTTGTTTTATAGAATTTTCCTTACGGAAACCTGTCCTCATGCACAAATAATTAACTTTTTAATTTAAATTAATTATTATTATTCACCCACACACTTGCCATACTCTCCCCAAGTTGCACAATTAATTACAAAAATTTGTTTTATTTAAAAAGCCAAATTTCTTCACATTCCCCAATGTGTTCCTATTTTCTCTCTAAGTTGTCCCTTTGTTCCCCAAATTCTCATTTAATGAGTGTCTCCTAACTAGATCTTAGTTACCGTTGTATTAGGAGTCTTCTTATAGTTAGACTAGTGGCAGGTTGACTCAATATTCTATTTTATGTACACCCATTCTCTGAGGTTATTATTTATTTCTAATTAAAAATGTTTTTTTATTAATTTCATGCACACATGTGTGTTTTGTAAGATCTTTATATTTTACTTACTTTTTCCTAGAAATTGACTTATCTCAAATATTTAACCCATGTCATAATTCATTTAGTCCTATATTTAAATTTAGACTTAGATTTAGTCTTAGACTTATGCTTAGACTTTTGTTAGGCTTTATAAAAAATAATTTATTGTTTAATAAATACTTTATTCTAACAAGGTCTAATCATTCCAATGTTTTCTAGGCCACCTAGGTTTATTGACTCAAGTTTTAATTGCACAACATGCCCTTCAAAGACGTGCCTTCATGCTCCAAGGGTGCCACTTACATTTGACTTTTTTTGGAAGTTGTTCTGACCCTTTGGAGTCAAAAGTCCATTTGGTCGACCTTGTGAGAGACTAGGGGATTTTAAGGAATAAGGACTCTGCCTTATTATGCACCCCTTAGAAATATTCATGAGCTACTATCCCAGTCTTTCCTCACCACATCGTGGACCCCTCAATCTAGATAATCGTTAAGATAGAGTTTTTGCCATGGAAGGACTCCTATTATGTTGTGACAGGGATGCTACCACACCTATCCCTCAATGTTTGGTTTTTTTGCATGGCCCCTTTGCTCCTTATGTGAGTTGGATTAGAAAGAATCGTCAAGCTTGCATCCACTAATAAAAATAATTTCAATAATCCATATACATAAATCATACTGAAATCATTCATACATCACATGTGTATTAAATGAAATACTCAAATAAATAAAACCCACTCCCCGACTCAATACGGAGTCCAAGGGAGTCCATCGATGCCATCAACATCCTTAACCCGTCATATGTCCTGCACACTGAGGATAACTCATCAATATCATCTGCCAATATATACACATCAAATTACAAAAAGTCACAACACAACATCATCATCATCATGTATAATCCAAAATCGAAATAAAATCACAATGTACCATAACCAGATCACGTCCACGTAAGTTTCCTCAAAGAATAGGTTAATAAAAGTGTGCTCGATAGAGCAGGATGTTACAATTAGCCTCTAAGTTACATTCAACTCATCTTGCACTTCTACTACACATTTATTTGCACCAAGTGATCTTTTTTGTTTCTAATTTGTAATATTGAACCTAGTGCTATAGAATTTATATTATTTTCTTAGATTCTTCCAACTCTTTTACCATGTGGATTACATTTGATTAATTTATATTTAAGAAATATATAAGTGTTTGAACCATTTCTATGGGGTTCAATTTTTTTCTTCTAATAACATGGATCTCCATAGTGCCAAGAAATTCCTTTTCCTTTGAAAGCATTAACTTATTATGTTATTTCTTGATTAATTTCTTCCTCTTCCGATCTGTAACATCCTGCTCCACTCATCACACTTTTATAGACATATTCTTTGAGGACACTTGCATGCCAATGATATGTTCATGGTTCATTCTGATTGCATTTCAATTATGGGATATATATCATGATGATGATGACAAGAAATGCTTTGTCCTTTGAAATCATTAATTTATTATGGTATTTCTTGATTAATTTCTTCCTCTTCCAATCTGTAACATCCTTCTTCACTCATCACACTTTTATAGACATATTATTTGAGGACAATTGCATGTCAGTGATATGTTTATGGTACACTGTGATTTAATTTCAATTATGGTATATATATCATCATGATGATGTGTTGTGACTTATTTTTATTTTGACGCATATGTATTGCCAGATGTTATTGATGAGTTTTCTGAAATGTGCAGGACACATGACAGGTTGATGTAGGAGCATATTTCCACCTCGATGGATGCATCCGCAAAAAAACATGTTAGCACACATTTGGAGATAAGGAGAGGTGTTGAACCTCTCATTTTCAAAATTCAAATTATAAACTTCTGCAAATTTATGTGTAAGAGTGATAAAATGCCAAAGCCATGCCCTTGGAAAGGTGTGGATAGGTTCATTAAAATGACCGACTGTAAGAAGGTCTAGATCCGTGTCAGTCCTGGATCTTTGTTCAATGTAATGAGTCATAGGTTAAAGTGTCTTAACGAAATGGTTATGGCACTAAGGCGGTGGAGAGGATAATCTCGGTAGATCCCTCTTTTGTAAAATCATAGAGAGATCTTTGTATCTAGATTTTTAGATGAGATTAGATTAGAGAAAAGATAGGAGGTAGAAAAGAGCCAACATTTTATTACAGTCAGACTTTTTGTACACAGTTGTAAACATGCATTTATATGAATACAAGAGAAAGCAATTTTTCTTGCATATGAGTTGTCTGCATATGTTTATGTATTTACGAATTCGAAAGAAATTTGTGCATGTTCATGAGTTTATGTTGTAGATGTATGTGTTTGATTTCATCTGTAGGGTGAGACAAAACAAAGGAATCATAAATTCAAGGGAGGAGCCTCAGAGTTATTGAACACTCTAAAGGAGAGACTGTGAAAAGGAAGGCACGAAAGAAGACAAAATTGTTGAGGATTTTGTATAGCTTTTCCAAGTGGGCATCGAGCGAGTGCAAGGGATGCACAAGAAGAACTTTGTTTCGAGTTCAAATATAAGAGAAGTTGCAAAGGAAATACACTCACAAAGTTACTGAATACTCTGCAAGATCAACAAGGAGTGCTTGAGCATAAGTTGCCAAGAGGGCACTTGCATCTCTTCGAGGGAGAGAAGGGACAAAGACCTTTGACGTCTAAATAGTTAAAGCTAAAGGAGATAGAGATTTTGAACACTATGGAGGAAGACCTGTGCAAGGAGTGCACCATGACAACACTTGGATGAAGTGTTCAAAGACAACCATCTAAAGG
Organism: Picea engelmannii; assembly: GCA_009831015.1. NCBI lineage: Eukaryota > Viridiplantae > Streptophyta > Pinopsida > Pinales > Pinaceae > Picea > Picea engelmannii. The sequence goes on from ML780966.1 coordinate 230,163, forward strand.
CTATTCAGAGCGTAAGAGGTGCAAGCAGATAGAGAGATAACTTGTTTCAAGTTCAAAAGCTCAAGAGGTTGAACGCAAGTGTGTCAAGAAGGCACCAGAAGTATTCTAAAGAAGCAGAGGGTGGAGTCCCTTAGAAATTGAGAAAGATCAGGAAGATCAGAAGAGTACAGTGCAAGTTTGCATGCAGAGTGCAAGTGTGCGTCAGGGCCGAGGATAAATTACATTTCCAAAGCTCAGGAGAGACAACGTCTTCACAATGCAAACAAGACCAAATTCATCAGGCTCATAGAGGAATCAAATGTCAAATCCTTTGAAACGTTGGAAATATTCCAAATCAAGAAGAAATTGAAAGCTTGGGAGGAGGAGCGTTGACAACCATTAGATCAGTTGCAGAAGAGGAAAACTGGACAGTCAAAACTACGTCCAGACATGAGAAGCGAGAGAAGGAGAAGATAATATCTAAGCCATAGGAACTGGGAGCGCGTGAACGAATATCCGTTGGATCCAAGAAACATGCACAAGGTTTAACCTCATTGGAGTTGCATAGGAGAGTAGATATCGCAAAATGCAAGTCCCGAAATCATCAAGATTGTCCATTGAAAGGGGACATGTGGCGAGATATCAACATTTCGCTGAATCGCAACTCGAAAAGTTCAAAGGGAAGAGTCATGATGATTCATGAAATCCGATTTTTCTATTTGATCTGAGCCATTGGATCATGGAGAGATCTGGATCGTTGATTTTCTAGGGAGATATCGCAAGTTTGGGGATCAGAAGAAAGGAAGTAAGTGGTCCTCCAAGTTCGCGATACATGAAATCCCAACGTGCTCAGAAGGTTTAGCCCCAGGTTATAGCGAGGGGCCATATGGATAGAGGATAAGGGTGGAGTTAGCATGCTCTAGACCCCTTTCAGGATTTCAGAGATCGGGAGAGTTAGGGTGACTCACATGCAAGGACCCAACACACAAAATTGTGAAACGCCTTTTGATAGGCATGCGGTCATAGCTCCTGGTCGCATGGAGGAGGCTTGTGACTAGTACTAGTTCGCGTGGGCAGAGTCACATAAGGACCTATTGATAATTTTTTCAGAGAGGCTTCATCAGGGACCCGAAAGGGTTATTCCAGCTTAGAGAATTGGAATGATCCTTGACCGGGAGGTCAACGGACCCCACCGAGGTAGGGGGGGATCTGCATCATAGGTTATGGATGTCGATAGCATCAATGAACTTTCTTGGACTCCAGATTATGTCAGGGAGTGGATTGTATTTGTTTGAGTATTTCATTTTACACACATGTGACATATGATTGATTATAGTATGAATTAATTATATGGATTATTGACATTGTTTTTGTTAGTGGATGCAGGCTTGACGATGCTTGCTAATATGACTAACATAAGGAGAAAAGGGGACATGTAAAGAAAGCAAACATTTGATGGAGAGGTATGGCAGTGTCCTTGTCACACCCTACTAGAACTCTCGCTATGGTCTGAATGATAGGTTAATGATTACCTAGTTCAAGAGGTCCACGATGTCCTAAGGGTGTATTGAGGTAGTCACTCATGAAGATTTCTAGGGAGCACGCAATAAGGAAGAGTCCTTGTTCCTTAGAATCCCTTAGTCTCTCAAAATGTCGAATGCGTGGAGTGTTGACTCCAAGGGTCAAACAAACTTCCAAAACAATTCTAAGGTGATTGGCACCCTTGGAGCACGGAGATGCGTCTTGAAGGGAACGTCACGTAATTAAACTTGATTCAATAAATATAGGTGGTTGTAGTATTCAAGATATAAAATAGTATCCAAAACAAAAATATTTTACCTAGAAATGGTAGAACACAATGAGATAACCAGAACAATAACAGAATAATACCATAATATAACCAGAAAGAGCACCTTGATTAATGATAGAAATGTTCACTTTCCTCTTTGAGGGTGAAACCTACAACAGAGCAGATATCTATTAAAATAATATCCAAGAAAAAACTTATCATACCCTCTACTCCTATTTATACTAAATTTGTCTACACAAAAGAATAATCTAGAGGAAGATCCTTCTAGAATCGAAAGCTTCTATTAGGTCTTCTTAAATTTTACTTTTTCTTCCTTATTGATAGGCCTGATTAATATTGGCCTTTATTAAATGGAAATATATTATTCTACCTACGTGATGGGTTAGGCAAGTTGTGTCCCTAACATGTCCTCCCACTTAAAAACATCCTTGTCCTCAAGGCATGAGATGAGGAAATTGTTGCAGAATGGAAGTTGGTTCCCAAGTGGCATTTGTTGGAGTTGTATATTTCCACTGAAATAACACTTCCTTGATGGTTCACTAATGCAAATGATGCTCAAGCTGGTCCAAAATGCTTGTGGTTGTCACCAAATGGATCCTTGTTCATCCAAATCAGGAAGGTTCGTTTTAGTTTGGCACTTAGTTCCAATCATCTTCTTTAAGAAGGAGACATGGAAAGAAAGATGGAGCTTAGAATGACTGGGAAAAGCTAACTGATAGGCCACTTGTCCCACACAAATGAGAATGGTACAAGCACCATAAAATTTGGGCACCCATTTCTGACAATGGTCAACCTTGAGTGAATTCTTCTTATAAGGTTGTATTCAAAGAAACACCTAGTCTCCTTTAGTAAATTGACGTTCAGAGTGACCTTGATCTTCCTGTAACATCCCCCTCTTGCGAGCACATGTTATTGAATTATTATTTGAGGGCACTTGCGTGCAAGTGATGAGATTATGGTATGTGGTTATCTATTTTTTTTATGTATTATTATGATGATGTTGATGGATTATGATTATGTTATTTGATATCTATGTATTGACATATTCTATTGATGATTTTCCCATGAGTGTGCAGGACACTTGACAGAAAGAGGATGTCGATGGCATCAATGGACCTCCTTGGACTCTGGATTGAGTCAAGGAGTGGATTGTATTGGTTTGAGTATTTTATTTATGCATATGTGATATATGATCGATTATATATTATGATGTTGGATATGAATCATTGAAAGTGTTTTGTTGATGAATGCAGGATGACAATTGCTTGCTAATATGACTCACATAAGGAGTAAAGTGGCATTGCACATAGAACATATATTAAGGGAGAGGTGTGGGAGAATCCCTGTCACAACCTACTAGTGCTCTTGTCATGGATCAAATTGTAGGTAAACGATTAACTAGTTTGAGACATCCAAGATGCCATGAGGGAAGACTGAGACAATCGCTCAAAAATATTTCTAAAGTGCACGCAATAAAGAAGGGTCCTTATTCCTTAGAAGCCCTTAGTCTCTTCCAAGCTAACGTGAATGGAGTGTTCACTACAAGGGTTGAAAAACTACCAAAACCATTCAAAGGCGAGTGACACCCTTGGAGCACGAAGTGCGTCTTGAAGGGCACGTCTTGCTATTAAAAATTTGAATCAAAGGCGAGTGGCACCCTTTGAGTACGGAGTGCATCTTGAATGTCATATCACGGAATTAAACTTGAGTCAATGAATCTAGGTAGCCTAGAAAACTTTGAGCGAATATTAAACGTTGTAAAAACTTGAGCACTATCGAATTAATTAATTAAAGAATAAAATTAGTAATTGTAACCCCAATCAAAATCTAAGTCTATTCTATATTTTAAGCCTAAGTCTAAGTTCTTGTAAAGAGGCTAAACTATAATTATTAACTCGATTAATTTAGGAAGGAGGTAAATCCAATTGAGAAATTAAGAAAATGGAAATAACTCTAAAGAATTAAGATTATACTCATATGTGCAAGAAAATTTGAAAATGAAATTTAATATAAGAAAGGAATAAAGCATGAAAGAATTGTGCAAATATAGAAAGGAATCTAGAGTCTAGTTAACGTTAGTTTAACTAGGAGAGGATTCCTATTTTAACTCAACTCACAATTAGTAAGGCATCAGTCATTAATTGGAAACAAGGGGAATAAAGAGACAACTAGGAGTGATTTCATGAGTGCTTTTAGGATGGGTGAGGGAAATTAACATTTATTAAAATAAATTGTGGATTTAGTTGTGAAACTAAGGGAAAGGGTGACAAGTGTATTGGAGAAATAATTCTTAATTAATTATTTAAAAAGTGAACTAAATGTGCAAGTGGTAAGGTGTCATGGAGGAAACTCCTATAAAGCAAATGGGAAAAATGGGTAAGGGATCACTCACTATGGGTAAGGTTATGCTGAAGAAATTTGGATTGGTTTTACTTGTGGGAGTTTGGATACCCAGCTTGAGAGAGAGTGGTGGTTGTACCATGCTAGGCGAGCTGGGAGCTAGAGGATTACTAGTTGTGAATGTGCGTGGCCCCTTTGCAGCTCGGGGGCATAAGGGGAAAGAAGAGTACCCCTAGCATTGACTGGGAGGTGCCAGTGAAGTCTCTATGGTTAACAAGCGGAAGACCAGAAGGAGCGTCGTCGCGAAGGATCAACTTTGGATTTCRTCTTGGGATACGATATTTTATGTTTTTCAAAAATTTAAGAAGGTTAAATAGACTTGGTCTATCAAAGGTTGTACTACTGTATGTTCATTGGAATTATTTAAATCGCTCTTTACGTATATTCTTGTATGTAAATTGATACCGAAATATGTTTTTTATATTCATAAATTTGTACCCCACTGTAATTTTGTATTTCAAATGAATATGAAACCAATGATTTTATTCAAGCAAATCCACGAAGCCTAGATGATTCTGATGTATCAACACGGTATTAAATTGATGAGGAAATGTTCATAATATCGATTTTAACCTCCACTATTTTTCTTGGTTGAATGATCAATTAAATTTTATTCATGTCGCTGGATTGAATGATTTCAGTGCACCAAATTTAGATTCTTAAGAGTCTGAGGTCAGATATTAGTGTCTTCTGGATTGAATGATTTCAGTGCACCAAATTTAGATTCTTAAGAGTCTRAGGTCAGATGTTAGTGTCTTCTGGATTGAATGATTTCAGTGCACCAAATTTAGATTCTTAAGAGTCTGAGATCAGATGTTAGTGTCTTGGTCGATAGCTACTTCACAACCACTCTGATAAGTTTCAGTGGGTATCCTTCGGGTCCATCTCCCCTTGTAGCATGGTTCCTTCAACCTCTTCTTGTGCCCTTCCTCGTTGCGATCTTCATGCAACTATCACTCTTACAGCGAGTGTTCCCTTCCTCCTTTCTTTTCCTAGGTTTCTCAATCTGGGGGACTGGGTACCTTTCCCCTCTCTCAGGGAAAATCGAGACGAAATTCTTCGAGCTCATTTATGGATCCTTAGATGGAGGATCCTTCTTCTTAGTGATTCGCCAGGATATTTCATCGATACCATGATCCCTATGAACCCTCCCTTGTAGACCTGTTCCTGGTCCATCCTTAGCCACCGATATCCTAGAGAGACGAATGCACCTGCCACCCAACATTGAATGGGAGATAAGCCTTTTTATTCTTGTTTTAGCAAAGGAGGTTACCAATGGTAAATCGAGAAGGGAGGGGGAACTGTGATAACACTTTGGTGGGACGCTTCACCTGTATATCGTTCTTGCCAAATCTTCTCGGTCTAGATTACTCCCTGAACCCTGTGAAGTCGTGCACAGAAGGTAAATGCCTTTTATTTGTACATGCATCGACTGAAGAATCCAATATAAGGGAAGAGGTTGGGTGTTATAGAGTCAATCGACCTATTCACTTTTTTCTTAGCCTTGTTTTAGCTGGAGCTTGCTCCACCCCATGCACCCTTTGGTCTAGGGAGCGCATGCAGCTACAGGATGAGCCAGTGGTTCGCACGCATTTTCATCGCTCGTATGGGTACACCAGCGCCGACCCCTTAGATTTGAACTCGATTTCCTGAAATCCTGTGAGGAGCGATACCTCCGTCCGGTCGTATCCCTATCAATTCTCCTTTAATAAAAATTTATGAATTTCTGTGAAGCTCCCTATGAACTCAGATTCGATGTCAAGTATGATTTCTGACTCAAGACGATGGAACCGTGCGTATTATTTTCCCTTTAAAGCCTTATTGGTTAACGTCTACTGTTGTCTTAGAGCTGATTGCATGGCTCGGGCGTAATCACAATGAGATAACAAGCGTGCCCTTATCAACATGCTTGATGGGTTAATAGATGCATTTTTAATGGACAGGTGGGTTGAATTTAATTCCTTAAAAGGGTGTGCGTGAAGGTAGTGCCTTGTTATTAGGCCTCGGGTTAAAGTCATTGTTTTTTTGAATTTGTTTCAACTAGTTTAATGACACTATTAGGTGATATATTTAGTCAATGTCAATGTCTATTTAGAATAAATAGGATTGTTCTATGAAAGTTGCATGTAGTGGACTCCTTTACAAGGATCTAATGAAACTCTTGTTTAATGAATAATTAATTCTTACCACTATGTAGAATACACTCTTATTTCTTTCAAGGAACCCTTAGAATAACATTGTTGGGAATAAAATTTGAGCTATTTTAATATTTAAGGTCTAGTGTAAATTCCCTCCTAAATAACAATTGAAATGACTATGGAATTAGTGAGGTTGTCACTATAATTCCTATAAGTGTTTGGTTTAGATAGTGGATAATAAATGTTAATTGTATTCTTAGGAAAAACTTGATAGTTGGTAAGTATTTACTGTTTCTAATTTTCCTAAAGGGGTATTCAAGCCAGCTTGGGCCTTCTTTTAAACCTTCAAATGAAATTTTTAATTTGGACTTGAATCTCTCCTATTATCTTTATTAAGATTTTTTTCTTTAATTAAGTAGTGTTTCACGACATATCTGATTTAATGTTAATTTATGTTTAGTCGTGCGTCCTTGAAGGAATGTTGATTTATGTTTAATTCAATAATTAGATCACGTGCGCACTCTAAATAATGTTGATTTATTGTTTAATTCAATAATTTGATTAATCGTGCATCTTGAAATAAAAATAGAGGTTTGCCCTTGCACCATGAAAATAACATCTATGGTTACACTTGCTCCTTAAAATAATGTTGTTATATGATTGAATAAGAATTTATAACCTCTTGCACCGTGTAAAATAGACTAAATTTTTCATGTGTGATGAACTTAAAGTGATTTATGACTAGTTTTGGTAATTAGATTACTTGCACCATGTAGATAGAATTGATGATTGCTTTTGTGCCTTGAAAATAAAGTTGACGATGACTCATGCGTTAATAATTACATGGATGTGCGCTTGTTTATAATTTTTTACTCTTGTGCCTTTAAAGTAATGTGATGTGTGATTGATTTAGTATTTATATAATCTTGCACCGTTGAATTTATTTTGATTTCTCTTTCTCCATTAAAGTAATGCAGATGCATGGTTGATTTATTTATTAGATTCTCTTGCACCTTTAGAATAATGTTGATATGTGATTGATTATGGGAATTAGACACCTCCTTTTTCCTCAGAATAGTCGCCAGCCCTGAGACCTTAAGTGGTCAAAATTGATTGAATGAATCCTCGGCTTGAACGTTACTTATGTGTCTTGGAGGTCCTAACCTTACAAGGTAGGTTGAGAGGGTAGCTCATTATTATTCAGTGGCAGGGTTAATTACTTATTAGTATTTCGCTTCAGAAGATCTTCATGTTTTGATGGCATCATTAATAATTATGATGACGGCTTAAATAAGTGCAACCACTAAGTATGATTGTGCTTGATTTAGTCGTTTTTTATGTGTTGATTATGTATCGCTATCATTTATTTTGATGCGTTGACTTGTGTCGTTATTGATTTCGATGATTTGTCGCTTGTAATACTTTTAATTTTGATGTCATGTTGTTTATGTGTTGTTATGAATTGTGTGTGACAATTCTTTATCCTAACACAAAAAAAATGTTTGTAATTCGTTTGTTGTTGTAACAATGGGGATGTTACATATGGTATAAGAGCGGGTTCAACCCCATGACTGTGGATCGTCACAAATTCCACTATAGTAAACACCTGATTAATAACTTATCACTTTTTAAAATTCAAACTTGACCATGCGGTAATCATGGTTAGAGGACGTTGTAGATGTAGAGGACATGGTGCTAGGAGAGGAGGTTTGATGTCTCCAATTGCTACCATTCCAAAGGGGTCTAACCCCTAGGAGAAGAACAAGTCGTTGGACCAGAGCAGATTGTTGCGGGGGATGTGGTTGGTTGGATGAGGTCATTTCACAGGATTTCATAGGCCTTGATTAACTGACTATATAGAGATGAGGTCAGGGCGCATGTACCCAATGAGGGTTCACGACGCGCTCCAGCCGGCAGTGGTATCATTCACAACGAACTCAAGAAGGAAAGATTCTTGAGTTCATGGGTGCCACAGATGGCTCAGTTGTTGGGGCATGGTTGGACATGATGGCGATGTGCATTGTGCTTCATGAATATACCTCCAACTTGAATGTCCATAGGAAGGTCTTATAGCTTAAGGGAAAGCACCCTTCTATGGTGGAAGACAGTTCTACCTTAACTAAACATGGTCATTGAAGACGTTTCATGGGAACAATTCGATGCATGGTTCTGGGAGATATGTTTGTCAAAGGAATTCATTGAGATCCAGTGCAATGAGTTCCACTCCTTACGAGAGGGTGTTTGTGCGGTGCACTAGTATGAGGGTAGATTCATGGAGTTTCTTGGGTATGCTCCACATCTGAACACCGAGAAGCTAAAGGTCAACAAGTTATGTTCGGTCTTAACTTCAACATTCTTATCAAGGGGAGGATCCTAGTGCCTAGGACGTTGCATGATGCATTCCAGAAGTCCCTCATAGCTGAGGAAGAGCTGACTAGCAAGGGACAGGGAAGGACTCCTATAGGACCGATCAAACAAAGACTTCAGGTATGTTGGAACATCAGACTGCAACCCGACATACATCAAGGTATCAGGATATGTCGTGAGGATCCATGTTCACGACACCCTGATTACCAACTCCTTAGTGGGGGACTCCCTACAGAGGACCACTACATCAGGAACCATGACATCTACAACAATTGTTGTTTAGGCATGTTTAGCAAAATAGACTAGGATCTCAGGCTAGTAGGACCACAACCTCTACTTCGAGGGCCATAAGTATTGGATGGAAGACCAGGTGTTGGACATGTGGAGAGTCACATTACCAGCGATACTATATGGTTGAAAAGGCCAGAGCAGTCAGGTCAACAAGACACACTATAGTTGTAGATTTGGTCAAGGCCCATACGATTCATTCCACAATGAACAATCGCTAGGATGAGCACTAGTCCACTGTGCTCGAGACGTCGGTATGATCGTCAATCAAACTTTTAGTATTTTGATAGATCTCGGTGCTACTGAGAGATTCATTTCAGGTGCAACATTGAAAGGATTTATGATATAGGAATTTTAACATGACAAGTTTAGATACGTAGAAATGGCTTCAGGTGCCAAATAAAAAGTTGAAGGAAACGTTACGATTGTCGCAGTAACCTAGGAGATTTTGTGACGAAGTCCAACCTATACTTCATTATATTAGGATCTTATGACGTCGTGATCGACATGGATTGGTTGGAATTGCATGATATGATACTCAATTGTAAGATGAAGCAGTCGCGTTGACCAATGATGACGGACATAGAGGAGTGATCGGAGGAAGAAACTAGGGAGCATTCTTGAGGTTCATTTCTTCCCGACAACTGCATAAGAGCATGTGCAAGAGATGTAATTTATATCCAATATTAGCGATGAACGACTAGGGCATGGCAGAAGGATTAGAAAATAGTCTGGTAGTCCGATAGTTTGCGGACGTGTTCCTAGAAGAGTTACTCGGTTTTCTGCCCGAAAGAGAGCTAGAGTTTACCATCGACTTGAAACCTGGAACTGAAACTATAGCAAGAACGCCTCATCAGATGTCGACCCCTGAGTTACAGGAGTTGAAAATGAAATTGAAAGAGTTGTTGGACCTAGGATTTATATATCCAAGTGCATTTCCTTGGGGTTCCCCTGTTATTTTTTTTATAATAAGAGGATGGGTTGAGGAGACTCTGAATTGACTACCATCAATTGAATAAGGCAATGATCAAGAACCAATATTCATTGCCAAGAATAGACAAATTGTTAATTAAGTGAAGGGAACGACGATGTTTTCAAATATTGACTAGAGATCAAGTTATCACCAGTTATGAATTAAGGAGGAATACATCCCTAAGACCACATTCAAGACGAGGTTCGAAAACTACGAGTTTATTGTTGTCATTGGGATGGACAAACGCCCTAGGGCTATTCAGGAGTTTGATGAATGGGGTGTTCCATGAATTCTTGGGAAATTTTATTCCTGTGTTCATTTGTAATATTCCAGATATAAAAAAGTATGAAGAATAGAAATAAATAGCTCGAAATGGAAGATGAACAACAATATAACCAGAAAAACAACACAATAATGCCAAAATGATACCAGAATAACAATAGAAAGAGTACTTTGATTTCTGAGGGAAATGTTAACTTTCCTCTTCGAGGGGGCAACCTACAACATAGAAGATCTCTATTACAATAATATCCAAGAAAAAATTTCTCATATCCTTGACTCCTATTTATACTAAATATGTCTATCAAAAGAACCATCTGGAGGAAGATCCTTCTAGAAGCGAAAGCTTCTATTAGGTCTTATTATATTGGACTGATTCTTCCTTATTTCTAGGCCTTATTAATATTGACCTTTATTACATCAAAATATATTATTCTACCTACATGAGGGGTTAGGTCCCTAACATGTCATCCCCCTTAAAAATAGTCTAGTCCTCAAGGCTTGAGATGTGGAAATTGATGCAGAGTGGTAGTTGGTTCCCAAGTGGCATCTATTGGAGTTGTATCTTTCCACTAGACTAACACTTCCTTGATGGTTCGTTGAAGGAGATGACACTCACGTTGGTCCAAATCCGTTTGTGGTTGTAGCCAAATGGAGCCTTCTTCGTCCAACTCAGGAAGGTTTGTTTAAGTTTGGAACTTAGTTCCAATCACCTTATTTAAGAAGGAAACATGAAAAATAGGATGGATCTTAGAATGAATGGGAAAATATAACTAATAGGCCACATGTTCCACACACTTTAGAATGGTATAAGGACCATAAAATGTGGGCACTAGTTTCTCACAATGGCCAACCTTGAGGGCGTTTTCTTGTAAGGTTGCAGTCGAAGAATCACCCGATCCCCTTCTGCAAATTGACGTTCAGAGTGACCTTGACTTTCTTGTTGCTTCATGTGATTCTAGGGAATGAAAAAATTATCTTTGAGGGTACAGAGAATAGCCTCTCGAATTGTAAGCGTTTGGTCAACCGCCTAAACCTTCGAGACACCTGGAAAATATGAGAGAACTGAAGGTGAATTTTGTCCAAATACCGCTTCAAAAGGAGTCATGCAGGTAGTTGTATGGTATGAACTGTTGTACCACGCTGGTGGTAACCATTGAGCCCACTGATTTTTCCTTTCTGATGCAAGACACCTCAAATATGTTTCAAAATACTTGTTGACAAATTCAGTTTGACCATCAGTTTGGGGATGATAAGCTATGTTGAGATGCAATCGGGTGCCTTGTATCTTGAACACTTCTTGCCAAAAATTGCTGGTGAAAGTTGGGTTGCAATAAAAAACAATAGAATGTGGCATGCCATGAAGCTTGAAGACCTAATCCATGAAACGTTGAGCCACAGTGGATGTAATAAATGGGTGTTGAAGAGAAAAAAAATGAGAATACTTGGAAAGACTATCTACTACCACCATGATGATTGTTTTATTTCTTGATTTAGGTAAGCCTACAATAAAATCCATAGAGGCAGCCCGCCAATTAGAGGTGGAATCATAAGAGGTTGTAGTGTGCTAGGAGATCTGACTATTTTTCCCTTGTTGCATTGACACACATCATATTCAGCCACAAAATTACAAACGTCGTGTTTCATACCATCCCAGAAAAAACAACGTTTGACCCTGTCATAGGTTTTGGTAAACCTGGAGTGCTCAACTGTGGGTGTAGCATGAAGCTCAGAAAGTACCATGGATTTAAGTGTTGATTGTTTACTTAAATACAGATGGCCTTTGTATCGAATCACATCATGGAGCCAAGAGTACCCTGTGGAAACTAGAGAATTGGACTGTAATTGTTGTGTTAGACACAAAAGTTTGGGATCGTGTAGCCATTCCTGGCAAACAACTTGGAGACAATCTAGTACAATGAAGGAGAGAGAAAAAAGGGACCCTTCATCTTCATATTTTTTGTAATGTGCATCAACAACCACATTTTCTTTTCCTTTCTTGTAAATGATCTCATAATCATATCCAAATAGCTTAGTCACCCATTTTTGTTTCTCTGGGGAGGAAATGTGTTGTTCCATAAAATGCTTGAGGCTTTGATGATTTGTCTTAATTTGGAAGTGTTTCCCCAATAGATAAGGGTGTCAAAGATCCACGACATGCATAATAGCCAACATAACCTTTTCATAGATTGATTTTCCCAAATTTCACTCAGACAATTGTTTTCTGGTAAAGGCCAAAGTTCGACCCTCTTTCATAAGGACAACGTTAATTCCTTTCCCTGGAGCATCACATTCCAAGACAAAGGTCTTTGTGAAATCAGGAAGGGCCAGGACTATAGTGGTGCACATGGCCATATTCGAGGTTTGAAAATCCTGAGTAGGTTCTCGAGTCCAAGTGAAAGAATTATTTTTAAGGAGTGCAGTGAGAGGTGTTGCAATCATTCCATATTTCTTAACAAACTTGCGATAATAACTTGTTAATTCTTAACAAACTTTTGAGAGTCTTTGGGTGAGGTCAATATTGCATAGCTTCATTCTTTTTAGGATCCACCCTGATGTCGGCCTTGTCAACAAGATGACCCAAGTACTCGACTTTTGAGGCACCAAAAGCACATTTAGATTGTTTTAGGAAAATTTGGTGCTAAGAGAGTAGATGGAGAACTCAATCCACATGAGAAAGATGGTTTGTCCAAGTTTTTCTATAGATGAGGATATTATCAAAGAAAACTAAGACAAAATGATGGATAAAAGGACAGAAGACATGATTCATGAGGCTTTGGAAAGTGGAGGGAGCATTACACAAGCCAAAGGGAATGACCAAAAACTCATAGTGGCCCTAATGATTTCTAAAGGAAGTCTTAGAAATGTTTTCCTCTTTCAAACGGATCTAGTGGTATCTAGAATGAAGATCGAGTTTAGTAAATAATTGGGTGCCACTCAATTCATCCAAGAGGTCATCAATGATAGGAATGGGAAATTTGTCTTTAATGGTGAGTTTGTTGAGGGCGCAAAATTCAAGACACATGTGCCAAGAACCTTATTTCTTAAGTACCATCACCACAAGAGAAGAGTAGGGTCTCGTACTAGGGAAAATAACATCTGTGTTGAGAAGTTCTTGAACCATTTTCTCAATTTCATTTTTTGGGGAAAAGGGGTGACGATAGGGACAAATATTGGGAGGAAGGCTTCTTGGGACAAGGGTAATGGAATGATCATGAACAACATGGGAAGGAGGGAGTCCCTAGGGAGTGGAAAAAAACCACTTGATGTTTAGAGAGGATGGATTGGAGGTACTATGACACAAAGGGCGTCTCAGTTGCTTGTATGGCATGGAGTTGGGAAATAATGTAAGAATGACCTTTTTTTAGCATCTTTTCCATGCGATGGGAAGTAATGATATTGGGGGAACCGACAGTGATGCCTTGGAACTTATATCGGTGTCCCTCTTGGTCGAATTGCATGGTTAATTCCTTAAAATCCATGAGAATGGGACCCAAAGTCCTTAGCCATTCTGTACCCAACACAATGTCACAACCACACATGTATATAGAAAACATATGATATTTCAGGTGGTATTCACCAATTTGGAGATGCACATTTTCACAACGCGCTCCACATTTTATGGACCCACCATTGGAAATCATTATTTGGAAATTATTGATTGGATGGATATAACAATTAATTTCTTGGTAAATGTGGCGATGAATAAAATTATGGGTGCTTCCATTATCAACAACAATGATGACCTTCCTATGATTGATGTAACCAATTAGCTTGAGGGTTTGGGGAGTGGAGAAGATTGTGAGAGAATTTAGGGAAGTGATCGGTTGTACTTCGGGAGGGTCTGATGGAGGGGTTATGTCAGTGGGTTCAAGTGACAGAGACACAAGTGGAGCCTCAACATCCTCTTCTGAAACATCCTCCGATATTTCAATAAAAATATTTTGTTCCTTACACTTGTGTCTCAGAAAATATTTGTCATCACAATTATAACAAATGTCGTTGAGTTGGCATTCAGTCATTTCGGCCCTGGTCAATTTTTGGATATTTAGTGGAGAAGGAGTGGGAGTTACTGGTTTAGTGTGAGGAATAAAGGGTGGTTTTTGGTTTTGAGAAGAGACAATAGGTTGTTCTTCCTTAGCTATTTTAGTAGCCTTCACCCAACTCTGAGGCCGATCCATGAGGACATGGGCACGAATATCATCGTTGAGGCCACTGATAAAACATTCTCAGAAAAAATCATTAGACATGCCCTCTGTATGAAAATCCAATCACTCAAAATCAGCTATAAAGTATTCCACTGTGCCAAATTCCTTCAACTTTGTCAAACAGCCTCAAGAGTTGGTTTCAATGTAAAAGTGTTCATAAATATCTTCCACTAAGTGTGTCCAAGAAACATACCCTTGGCAGGCATCTTTTCTCCATTACCACCATTTCCAACGTTCTTGATCTAGATGGAGAACACCATACCGAAGTTTGGCCAACTGATAGGTAATGTCGTACAAAGAGAAATAATGTTCCATTTGAGTTACCCACCTAATGGGATCTGATCCATAAAATTTGGTTACATCAACACACGGAACGCATAGGTCACACTGAAAGTGATGGGGCTGAAAATTATGGGAATGAGAGGAAGTTTCACCTTCGGTATGTAAAGGTGGGTCAGATAATGGAGGATCTATAGGGATATGCATCTTGGTGCAGATCATCATAGAAGAAGATTCAAGACGGGTAGTAATGTCTTGTTTGAGGTCTTGTCTGAGTTCCTCGATTGAGGTGATGATGGAGAAATGTATGCTTTTATTGATGGTGGTAATATTGGCACTGTGATGTATCACTTCTTATTGGGTCTCTGTGAAATTAGAGTGCAATTTATTGAAGCAAGCTTCCAAGTATTGACTACGGGTATGGACCATGATGACGAGGGAACTGAAAAGGGGTAGGTGGGGCCACACAAAGAAAACAAATTTGCTGAAAAAATGATAGGTATGAATGTGATAAGAAAGAAGAGAGAAATCCAATGGAATAGGTCTCAAATAATGGTGCCAACATGATCCATACTTTACACCTGCGGAGTTATACTCCGATATGAAGAATATTGCAGTGATGAAATTCCCAAATTATTAAGAGGAAGAAATGTGTAGTAATTTGGCAACTCGAATGCACGAAACACACTTGCGTGGCAATAGATCCTATATGTTCCATTTTTTTTGTTTCTGTCCCCAAAGGTTAGGTATTCAAGGGTTCTATAGAAAAGGGTTTTTCCTGTGTTATAGCTCTCTGATATATGTGGAAGGTCCAACAGTAGTACTCATCCCAATATCTTAGGGCGCCAACTAAGGAGGCTCGATCATGCCCTTAGCCGTACTACCCGACTACCTAGGTACTAGAGAGTATCTTCCCGAGTCCGGCAGCCGATTGATTTATCTATGGAGGGCTTCAATAAATCTAGGTCGATCTGTATATAGGTGTTGTCTAATGCACTACCTCTCGAAGGGGTACCAACAAGGTTTACAAGGGTGGCCAACAGATGCTCTCTTAAGTACCACTTGTATTTCCTATGTTTATGAATCCTCAATCGTAGGTTTATGCACTTAACGACATATCTTTGTAGCTTAAAGACACCAGAATACGTATCTACCCTGAAAACAAATTAACCCACTATTTCCTACCGAGGAAGGTGCTTTGATACCACTTGTAATATTCCAAATATAAAAAAGTATGCAGAACATAAATAAATAGCTAGAAATGGTAGATGAACAACAATATAACCAGAACAACAGCACAATAATGCCAAAATGATACTAGAATAACACCAGAAAGAGTCCTTTGATTACTGAGAGAAATGTTCACTTGCCTCTTCAAGGGGGAAACCTCCAGCGGAGAAGATCTCTATTAAAATAATATCCAATCCAAAAATTTTCATACCCTCGACTCCTATTTATACTAAATATGTCTATCAAAAGAACCATTTAGAGAAATATCCTTCTAGAAGCGAAAGCTTCTATTAGGTCTTCTTATATTGGATTTATTCTTCCTTATTGCTAGGCCTTATTAATATTGACCTTTATTGCATCGAAATATATTATTCTAACTACGTGAGGGGTTAGGTCCCTAACATCATTGATGACACATTGAAATATCCTCAGACGATGGAGGAGCATGACGAACTTTTGAACTCCGTATTACAGTGTTTACGGGAACACAAATTATGGGAAATTGTCGAAATGCTCTCAAGGATTCATTTCTTAGGGCATGTTATATCCGGCGAAGGCATCATTGTGGATCCAACGAAGGTAGAGGCTATTATGCAATGGCCTATGCCAACAAACATACCAGGAGTACATATATTTTGGGTTTAGCAAGATATTACTGACGGTTCGTCAAAGTTTTTTCGAGGATAGCAAATCTAATTGCAGAATTGCAAACGAAAAACAAGAATTTGTATGGACCAAGCAGTGTGCAGAAGCATTTCGAAGGCTCATTGGGATGTTGATGACAACATTGATACTGAAAGTCCCTGACTTGGACAAGAATTTATTGGTATGCACATACGCTTCAAAGGAAGGTTTAGGCAGAGTATTGATGCAATATGGTCAAGTGATCGCCTACATCTCAAGGAAATTAAAAAGGCATGAGGAGAACTATGCAATGCATGATTGGCATTTTTTGGCCATTATGCATACCTAAAGAATGTAGAGACACTATCTAATTGGATGGAAACTTGAACAAAAAGGATCATTGTGGAATGAAATACATTTTGCGCATAATGACTTGAGCGTATGGCAAAAGAATTGGTCAGAATTACTTAGCAAATACGATTTGAGAATAAGTAAATTAAATGAATGGTGAACAGAGAGGCAGATGCATTGCATATGAGACCAAACATATTCTCGGTGATACCTCTTTAGACGAATCTTCGACAAGGGATTCTTCGACTAGTATAAAGAGGTTAAGGAAATTATTGGACAAGACACCATTACAGTACCAAAGTTTAAAGGATATACATCGGACCATGATAGATTGATGAGGTATAATAACTAGATTTATGTACCGCCTAACTAAAAATTAAGAATTTTGATCTTAAATGAAGCTCATAGAGAAGTATACATGGCTCATCTAGGAGTCACGAAGATGAGGGTAGACCTTAAGCCCTTATTCTTGTAGAAGGGATAAAGGAGGGCTTAGTTAGCTACGTGGTGAGGTGCTTAGAATTTCAGTGAGTGAAGGATGAACATAGATATCAGGCAAGATTACTACATCCACACGCTATTCTAGAATCAAAATGGGAGGTCATTTCGATGGAATTCATTTTTGTCTTGTCACTAACGGCAAGGAGGCACGACTCGATTTTCATGGTAGTTGACCCTCTGACGAAGAGTGCACATTCTATTCCTGTGCATACAATGTATCAGGAACCAGACATAGCTGGAATTGTTTTCAGCAAGATTGTGAGACTTCCTGGCATGCCAAAAAGAATCATATTCAATAGAGGAATAGTGTTTACAGGACAATTTTGGAATAGTTTCGAAGAGGCCTTGGGAACCCAACTTAACTCTAATACATTGTATCACCCTGAGACCGATGGGTAGACATAAATAATGAACCAATTTTTTGGACGATATGATGTGTATGTATGTAATGGACCAACATAAACCTTGGGGATAATGCTTCCCACTGGTAGAGTTGGCATACAACAACAACTATCAAGGTATTGTTAAGATGGCACCATTGAGTTTCTCTAAGGGCGACCGTGTTGGATGCCATTGAGTTGGGTTTGACTTGAGGATAGGTCCTTGTGGGACCAAAAATGATCCAAGAAATGGAAAAACAATTGAAAACTATAAGAAAAAGGATTAAGACGCACAAGATCGAAAGAACAGTTATGTTGATGTGCATCGGGTTGACCGCAACTATTTAGTTGGCAACCGAGTTTTCTTGTCGGTGAAACCACACCAGAGTTTGATTAAGTTCAAAAAGGGTGCTAAGCTCTCTCCTAGGTTGTAGGGACTTTCGAAGTTGTGGAAAGGAAGGGACTCGTGGCCTATCGACTGTCCTTACCTCGTTCTTGGAGGCGTATACACGATGTTTATCTTGTTTTTGTTTCGTGACATTAAGTTAGTGATCCTACACATAAGATTGACATGAGCTCCTTGTGGTTTCGGACAAGGGTGCACTCATGCCGGAACCAATAAACATTCTATACCATCACATTCGATAGCTACGACATCGAATAGTCTATCAGGTCAAGGTCTAGTAGGACAAGTATAGTCCACACTCGGCTACCTGGGAGGATGCATATGATATGCGTCAACAGTTCCTTTTTTATATAGTTTAGAGATATGGATCTTGTCAGATGCTTTATATACTGCATTTTATATACTGTACAACTTCGGGATGAATTTTAAAACAAAAGGGGGTGTATGTAACATCCTTCTCTTGCAAGCACATCTTATTGACTTATTCTTTGAGGACACTTGCGTGCAACTAATTTGGTTATAGTATGTGGTTATCTATTTCACTTATGGATTCTTATGATGATGTTGATGGATTATGATTATGTTGTTTGATATCTATGTATTGACAGATGTTATTGACGAGTTTCCCCTGAGTGTGCAGGACACTTGATAGATTGAGGATGTTGATGGCATCAATGGACCTCCTTGGAGTTCGGATTGAGTCAAGGAGTAGATTGTATTCGTTTGAGTATTTCATTTATGCATATGTGATATATGATCAATTATATATTATGATGTTGGATATGGATTATTGAAAGTATTTCTTTGATGAATGCAGGCTGACGATTGCTTACTAATATGACTCACATAAGGAGGAAAGGGGCCATGCACATAGACCATATATTGAGGGAGAGGTGTGGAAACATCCCTGTCACAGCCTACTAGCACTCCCGTCGTGGCTCAAATTGTAGGTTAATGATTACCTAGTTCGAGAGATACATGATGTCGTGAAGGAAGACTTAGACAGTCGCTCATGAATATTTCTAAGGGGAACATAATAAGAAAGGGTCCTTATCCTCAGAATCCCTTAGTCTCTCACAAGGTCTCTTGAATAGATTTTTGACTCCAAGGGTTGGAAAACTACCAAAACCAGTCAAAGGCAAGTGGCACCCTTGGATCATGGAGTGACTCTTGAAGGGAACATCGTGTTATTAAAAAATTGAATCAAAGGTGAGTTTCCCCCTTGGAGCATGGAGTGTGTCTTGAAGGGCACATCGTGGAATTAAACTTGAGTCAATGAATCTAGGTGGCCTAGAAAACTTTGAGCGAATATTAAACCTTGTAAAAACTTGATCATTGGAAAATTAATTAATTAAAGAATGAATTTAGTAATTGTAACCCCAATCAAAATCTAATCCTATTCTAAATTTTAATCCTAATTCTAAGTTCTTGTAAAGAGGCTAAACTATAACTATTAACAAAATTAATTTAGGGAGGTAAATCTAGTTGAGAAATTAAGAAAAAGGAAATGAGTCTAAAGAATTAAGATTATACTCATATGTTCAATAAAATGCCAAAGTGAAATTTAATATAATAAAGGACTAAAGCATGAAAGAGTTGTGCAAACATAGAAATGAATCTAGAGTCTAGTTAACACTAGTTTAACTAGGAGAGGATTCCTATTTTAACTTAACTCAGAATTAGTAAGGCGTCATTCATTAATTGGAAACAAGGGGAATAAAGAGACAAATAGGAGTGATTTTAGGAGAGCTTTTACGATGGGTGAGGGAAATTAACATTTATTGAAATAAATTGTGGATTTACTTGTGCAACTAAGAGAAAGGGTGACAAGTGTATAGGGGAAATAATTATTAATTAATTATTTAAAAACTGAATTAAATGTGCAAGTCACAAGGTGTCAAGGAGGAAACTCCTATAAATAAAATGGGAAAAAGGGGTAAGAGATCACTAGTTATGGGTAAGGTTATGTTGCAGAAATTTGGACTAGTTTTACTTGTGAGAGTTGGGATACCCGGCTTCAGAGAGAGTGGTGGCTATACCTTGCGAGGCGAGCTGGGAACTATATGATTACTGGTTGTGTGTTTGTGTGTCTCATTTGTGTCTTGGGGGCATAAGGGTGGAGAAGAGTACCTCTAGCATTGGCTGGGAGGTATCGGTGAAGTCTCTAGGGTTAGAAAGAAGGAGGTCTGAAGGAGCATCGTTGCGAATGATCAACTTTGAATTTTGTCTTTGGATATGGTATTTTATGGTTTTCAAAAATTTAAGAAGGTTAAATAGACTTGGTATATCGAAGGTTGTACTCATATATGCTCATTGGAATTATTTAAATTTATCTTTATGTACATTCTTGTATGTAAATTGATAGTGAAATGTGATTGTTATATTTAGAAATTTGTAGTGCACTGTAATTTGTAATTTCAAATGAATATGGAACTAATGATTTTATTCAACAAAATCAACGAAGTTTAGATGATTCTGATGTATCAACACGGTATTAAATTGATGAGGAAATGTTCAGAATATTGATATTAACCTCTACCATTTTTCCCAGTTGAATGATCAATTTACTTTTGTTCTTGTCGTTGGATTGAATGATTTTCGTGCACCAAATTTTGATTCTTAAGAGTCTGAGATCAAAGGTTAGTGTCTTGGTCGATAGCTACTTCATAACCACTCTGATAAGTTTCAATGGTTATCCTTCAGTTCCATCTCCCCTTGTAGCATGGTTCCTTCAACCTTTTTTGACTCTCTTCCTCATGGCGATCTTCATGTAGCTACCACTCTAACAGTGAGTGTTCACTTCCTCCTTTCTCTTCACAATTTGCTCAATATGAGGGACTAGGTTCCTTTCTCCTCTCTCCAGGAAAAGGGAGATGAACTTATTCGAGCTCATTTCTAGATCTTTAGATGGAGGCTCCTTCTTATTAGTGATTGGCCAGGATATTACATTGATACCATGATCCCTCCGAACCTTCTCTTAGACACTTGCTCCTGGTCCATCCTTAGCCACCGATATCCTAGAGAGACAAATGCACTTGCAGGCCAACATTGAATTGGAGTTGAGCATTTTTATTCTTGTTTTAATGGAGGTGGTTACCATTGCTAAATCGAGAAGGGAGGGGGAATTGTGATAGCACTTTGGCGGGGCTCTTCACCTGTATATTGTTCTGGCCAAGTCTTCTCCCTCTAGATTACTCCCTGAACCCTTTCGGGTCGTGCACAAAAGGTAAATTCCTTTTATTTGTACATGCATTGACTGGTGAATACAATATAAGGGAAGAGGTTGGGTGTTCTAGAGCCGATCGACCTATTCACTTTTTCCTTAGCCCCATTTTAGCTGGAGCTTGGTCCACTCTATGGACTCATTCGTCGTAGGAGGTGGAATGCACCCTTTGGTCGAGAGTGTGTATGCAGCAATAGGATGAGATAGTGGTTCGAAAATGTTTGTATCACTTGTATGGGTGCACCAGTGCCGACCCCTCAGAGTTGAGCTTGATTTACTTAAATCGTGCGAGGAGTGATACCTCCATCTGGTCGTATCCCTGTCGATTCTCCTTTAATAAAAAAAATTGAATTTTTGTGAAGCTCCCTATGGATGCGGATTCGATGTGAGGTATGACTTATGACTCAATACGATGGAACCATGCATATTATTTTCCCTTTAAATCCTTATTGGTTAATGTTGGATGTGGTCCCAAAGCTGATAGCATGGCTCAGGCGTAATCACAATGAGATAACAAGTGTGCCCTTAACATAATACTTGATGGGTTAATAGATGCATTGTTAATGGACAGGTGGGTTGAATTTAATTCTTTAAAAGGTGGGCATGAAGGTAACGCCTCATTATCAGGCCTCAGGTTAAATTCATTATTTTTATTAATTTATTTCAACTAGTTTAATGACATTTTTATATGATATTTTTTGTAAGGCCTGGATTACCGAGACTCATAAAAATAAATAAATACATAAATACTTTCTAATCTACTTCTTGAATCACTGCTACTTAGTTTAGAATTTCCTTTCTTGATATTCTTCTACCATCATAACAATTTACAGTTTAGCAACAACAGCATAATAATTAACAACATAGCAACAACAACATACTAACATCATAGTAATTAACAACAATATAATGATATAAGAAAATGCATAAGGTCTTTACCTCAACCTGAAGCTCAACCTGAAGCTTAGTTGATTTATCCCTTTCCTAGTTGATGATGTTGATCCTTCCCAAACTAAGTATTAACTTCTCAGCCAACTAGGAACACCCACTATGACTCCCTAGCTCTAGGAATTCTTGCAGTTTCTTGGGCCCCGAGCACAAAATTCCTAGCAACAACTGTGTCCTTGTGAGAGTCCTTAAGACAAATTTTTCACTAAAACTTTCATCCTTTCTTCCTCCTCCTTCTTCCCAAATTGTTTTCCTTCCAAAAACCAAAGATCCTTCCCCAAGTTATTCCCCCTCTCCCTTATCCTCCTCCCTCGAATCCCACTCCCTCCTATGATTCTCCAAACGCTTTATCCCCCATTAACTCCTCAACCACCTTATCCCTCCCATTAATTACTTCAACTACCAATTTTAATAATATTATAATAAAGACTCCATAAATTTATTTTATTAATTATTTAAATTAATATTTATCAATCATGATAATTAAATAGTTAATTAGGGTTGTTACATACACCCACCCTTCAATAAACTTTGTCTCAAAGTTAGAGTAATTTAGAATACAAGGGTAATGACACAAGGTTCATACATCCACATCAAATAAACAACATCATCAATAAATAAATAAATAAACACTTATACATACTAGTGTACATGTGCAAGGAATGCATGTGTAGCTAGTACATACAAGACTCGCACACCTACTAATAATTTATCACAACAACGTTCATTTAGATAATTATAGATTAGTTAAGCAATTATAAATATACATATATACATATTTTCTTTTCAAAAAAATGGGGGAAGAAAATAAATTCTACTACAAGGTGAAATCCCCACACAATATGAACTATTTCTATTCATCCTTCCTCCCTAAATTACTTCCCTATCTGATCTAGGTGGATATTTGTGGCCACCCACCTTTTCCAAGTGGCTCAAAACAACATTCTTGCAATTTTGGCAATTTACTATTTTTAGCAGGTTTTAACTTCTCGGGCCATTTTGAGGGCCCAAATAAAGGTTTTTCAAGATAGAGGTTCTCAATGATAGTCAAAGGAATTATTTATCCCCCAAAATGAATCTCCTCAATGATACCTTTCCAACAAGCTATCACACGCCTAAAACGGAGATCGTATACAAAAGTTACAACCCCGGGAAGTTGATGTACTCGCTTACCCAAACGGGGCCCACATGACTTTTGACGCTTCATCTCCTAGGGTTAGGTTTTTGGATGTCTAGGGTTTTTTGCATTCCTACTTATTGTAAAAATGCCTTCATAGCCTCATTGTAATCATCTTCTTGTGAATGCGAGTAGCCGTCACATCTAGTCTCAGAGATAAGCTGCCACCATTCTAGCGAGTCTTTCACTCTGTATTTTTATAGTCTCTATACATTTATTTGATTAATAGAAATCATGTATTACTATATATTTGTGTTTATGGTTGCATCTCTGATACATTTCTATTATATTATTGAATATCTGCAATATCTCTGTGCATTTCTTTATTATATCTCCGCTCTCATTTCGTGCCGAAAATAATTTGGATCAGTGGTTTCAAAGCAGGTTGCTCTTGATCATTTTTTCAGTGCATGTCCCTGACGAGGTCCAAGTATAGAAAGTTGGGTCTCGACCTTGTCTCTCTTGAGGACAATCTCTCTCACACACCCAAGAAACCCTCAATGGCGGAAGAAAAGAAAAATGACGGAGCAGACGATCCTATCAGTGTATTGCTTGAGCAAGCTCTCACGTGACAGAGGGATGAAATGATGGAGAATTTCTCTCACATCCTTCAACACCTGCCGATAGAAACAGGTGCGTCTTCATCAAGCGGCCACTTTGGAGGCACCTCGCCTTTCAAGGTACAAGTTAATTTTGATATTCTTGTATTTGAAGGACAGATAGATGCAAAAGCCCTAGACAAATGGTTAAATCTGCTAGAAGGTTATTTATTTGTTCACAAATTTTCCGACAAAGAAAAGATCACCTTCGCACTCCTTAAAGCTCTCCCCCATGTCAAACATTGGTGGGAAACGTATTGGGAGTAGAGTTCCACAGAGGAGTCTAAAATATATGGGGTTGATCCCACTTGGGATTTCTTTGTGGATGCGATAAAGGAACAGTATTACCCTGTTGGAAACTATGAGGACCAGTACATGAGATGGACCACACTGCGGCAAGAGAGGGGCCAAGCAGTGCCAGAGTTCACCAATACCTTCCCTACCTTGCACACCAATATGGGTATCAAAGACTCCGAGTGACATTTGGTTCTAAAATATTGTGGGGCTCTACACAGATACATCCAGACTGAAATGGATTTTCTGGACATCTCATCACTCGGTGCTTCTTATCGATATGTTGTTAAAATCGAGAAGAAATTTAAGCACCAAAACAAATGGGATTTCGGATCTGCAAATCCGCAACAACCAAAGTATGACAAATACAGCCCTAACAAACAATCTCCCAAAAACTAGTCCAAGACATAGGAAAAGAAGGGTCACGGGAGGACAAAGAAGGACACCAGAAAATGGTGTGATTTCCACAAAATCCCTTGGCACAACACCGATGAATGTCGCTCAAAATAGTCATTGGTGGCCGAGATCAAAGACAAGGAGCCAAAACCTGATTCAGAATTTGATTCTGAAAATACTGGTAAAGAACAAATCATTGACGCAAACCCCACTTCTATTGTCGTGACCGCATCAATTGAACAAGAAGAACCAACAGATCTTGAAGAGGTGGAACACCTTTTTCATTCATAGATGTGGGTGAAGGGGACCCCGCTGCATTTTATTGTTGATAGCGGAAGCCAAAAAAACCTCATCTCGACAGAGGTCTTCAAACAATTGGAATTGTCGACAACACCACACCCACAACCATACAACATCAGGTGGCTTCAACAAGGACGAGATCTCCATGTTAGCCAACAGTGTCGATTGTCATATGACATCCAACCCTTCAAGGATGAGGTATTATGTGATGTTTCCCCATTGGATGTTTGTGATGTTCTCTTGGGCCAACCATATATGTGGAGACGCCATGTTGTTTATGAGTCTCGACCCCGTAGTGTCATTGTTACTTTGGGGGTCATCTCTACAGAATACCAGAGGTAGTTCCACCTAAAAAGTGTCGCAAGTTAGTATCTCATACTGTAAAATTCATCTTCTTCACAATCTGTTCAAAAGGGGAATAGAAGGACACTGCAACCACTACAGCCTCGCCCCCTGCACCTTCTATCCAATAGAAGTAGGTCGACAAGGTTGCAGCAAAGCACAAATATTTCTTCTGCACACCTTCCTCTCATGTAGCTCAACCTGTTGAACAAGCTCAACTTCAACAGGTTCATGACAAACTTCCACAAACTAAGCAGCATGATGTCTCCAGCAATACAAGCAGCTCACCAAGATGTAGATCCAGCAAACACGTTTCCCTTTGCCCTGGGAACTCAAAGCAATGGAGACCATTTCTTCCTAATGAGGGAGGATTGATCTAGGTGGATATCGGTGGCCACCCACCTTTACCAAATCGCTCAAAACAGTTTTTTGGCAATTTTGGCAATTTACTATTTTTAGCAGGTTTTAACTTCTAAGGCCATTTTGAGGGCTCAAATGAAGGTTTTTCGAGATCGAGGTTCTCACTAATAGATTAAGGCATTATTGAGCCTCCAAAATGAATATCCTCGATGATACCTTTCCAACGAGCTATCACACACCTAAAACAGAGATCGTATGCAAAAGTTACGACCCCGGGAAGTTGATGTACTCACTTACCCAAACGGGGCCCACATGAATTTTGGAGCTTCATCTCCTAGGGTTAGGTTTTTGTATGTCTATGGTTTTTGGCATTCCTTCTTATTGTAAAAAGGCCTTCAGAGCCTCATTGTAATCATCTTCTTACGAATGCGAATAGCTGTCACATCTCTTCTCAGAGATAAGCTGCCACCATTCTAGCGAGTTTTTCACTCTATATTTTTACAGTCTCTGTACATTTCTTTGATTAATATAAATTGTGTATTATTGTATATCTGTGTTTATGGTTGCATCTCTGATACATTTCTGTTATATTATTGAATATCTGCAATATCTCTGTGCATTTCTTTATTATATCTCCGCTCTCATTTCGTGCCGAAAATAATCCAGATCATTATTCCATCCATATCCTTCCACTGTTGGACTATCTTGGAGCGTCAACTATATTGACCTAACTCCAAATGGAACCTGTAAGAGGAAGTGTCAACTCTCTTTGCCAAGCTTCCTAAGCAGGAAAATGACAGTCATCATCACATGTCTAGGGGAGCGTGAGCTAATATTGCCCTCCCATGACTCCAGGTTTAAGAGGATACACGGTGGGAAATGCCTCCACCCCTCCTAATAGGACTAGGGTCCACACCCTACCATGGAATATACATTGGCACTGTGTTGCTGGGAATTTTATCATCATGTATTTAGTCTTAGGTAGTCTCACCACCTGAAAACCTAAACTGGTCCATATATCATAGAAAAGCATTCGAACCAACATAATTTCACATACAAAGATTCATACCATATTGTTTCTCGTTCGGTGTTCACGAAATCAAGTTTTTATTATCATTATCCTTTGGATATTCCATAGCCCATTGACCTGCATATTAGTCTATAACACAAAATCATGCATATCTATGCATTATCATCAAGTAAATGCATTCAACCATAATCTCAATTCGGTATCCACGTACCAACAACTTTAAATGTCAAAATTTTCAAGATAGTAATAGATTGCATAATATCCCCATAATCCAAATAATGTTAAACATTCATAGAATTGGCATTCTCGTAATATATTTCATAATATCCATCATCATTCAAATAATGTTAAACATTCATAGAATTGTCATTCACATAATAGATTGCATAATATCCATCATCATTCAAATAACGTTAAACATTCATAGAATCGACATTCACATAATAGATTTCATAATGTCCATGATCATTCAAATAACATTAACATTCATAGAATTGACATTCACATAGGTCCATATGTCTTAAAAGTTCAAGTGTATCATTAATAGTTTCACAGTGAATAGAAAATAAAGGTGATTGGTCCTTAGGTAATTCTAGATTTGTAAGTCAAAAGGTGGCATTACATACACCCAAACTTCGAGAAACATATTCCAGAGGTGGTAAAAAAAAGTGAGGGATGATCTCATCGTAAGGTCTTGGCATCCTAGTAGAAGATCATGGGCTATACTTGTCCCACTGGACCTTACCTTGGTCTACCAGACAGTTCCTGAGTTGTTGGATCGTACGGTCCAATATGTGTAACAGTTCTACCGTGAGGGTTCCCGCATCTGATACCTACAATTCCTTCCAATTTAGTTTATGAGATTCATCAACAACATAATGACATAGAACAAATACATGAAAAAAATTATGAGTTTTATGCAAATGGGGTGATAGTATGAGACGATAGGTAACAGGTCCAATTCTCTCTTGGATTTTTAACGGTCCTATAAGGGTCCTATAAGTTGAGGTGAAATTTTTTTCCCCTTCACGAAATGGATGGTACTCTTATTAGGCCTGATATGAATGAAAACTTGATCTCCCACTTTATAACTTCGGTCAATCCTATGTGCATCAACATAAATTTTTTGTTTGTTTGGTTCTTCCTTTAGTCTCTGCCTAATCTGAATCACTTGTTCCTCCATCTCTTGAATCAATTCTGGCCCAATTGTCACTCAGTCTTCTAACCTTTCCCAACTCAATTGTTTCATGCATGGCCTTCCATACAGATCTTCGTAGGGTGGCATTTCAATGGGGCTATAAAAGTTTTTATTGTAGGCCAACTCTATCAAAGGTAGGTACTTCTCCCAATGGATTTGATTATCCATAGCATACATCCTAAGCATGTCTTCCATAACCTTATTTAATCTCCTATTTTCCCATCTGTTTCAGGATGATAAGTTGTGCTTAAGTTCAACTAAGTCCCCAACACTGACTACAAACTTTTCCAAAACCTCGAAGTGAATCTAGAGTCTCTATTTGAAATGATTTTCTTGGGTAACTTGTGCAAACGGATTATCTCACTTACAAACAAGCATGCCACATCAATGACATCGTAAGTGTCTCTAACCGAAATAAAATGAGCACACTTGGTCAACTTATAAACTATCACAAGAATGGAATTGTGTCTATGCAATGTGAGCGACAATCCCACAACAAAATCCATAGAAATGACTTCCCATTTGGACATAATGACATCATGCGGTTGTAGGAGACCTGCCGGGTGGTGGTGATCAGCTTTCACTTATTGAAACTCTAGGCACTTGGTGATGAAATGGACTACATCACACTTCATGACTAATGAGAATAAAATCTTATTCATGTCTTCGTACATTTTCTTCACACTCAAATGCGCACAATAAAGTGCTCTATGGGATTCCTTGAGTATGATTCTTTGAATATCCCCGCCTTTAGGGATGTACATCCTTCCTTGATATATTAATAGTCCATCTAATTCCTGGCTATATCCTTCATACTTTGGATCAAATTGACTTCCAATATTGAGGGTTGAAGTAACCTTTAAATATCAACTATCTCTAAGATGGTCTCTGAAATGACGGTGTCAGAAATGAGTTCCTTCCCCTGGAGCCCCTGCCCCTACTTCCTGCTCCATGAGAAGGTCGTGGGCCTTCGTATGTCGTTGGTGATGAGTGGGATTTTTCATTCAATGCCATTGAAATACCTGTAGCAACTTCCCTAGGTGCAATTCTATTGTCATAAGGAGGCGGCGTAGAGATCCCTCCCTTGGAGAAGGTCCTAGGGGCCTTCCCCATGAATCCCTAATGTTATGGAAAGGTTGATCTCATACCTCCGTTTAATATCATATGCTCCTCTACATAACATGCATTTTCAACTGCTTCAACTACTGACGATAGTTTCCACATCCATACCATGGCCCTTGTCTTAGGGTTTAACCCATACACAAAATGTTTTTCATGTCGGTGATCGGTATCCATGTATGAGACATATTTTACCAACTCCATGAACCAGGTCTCATACTCTTCCACGGTCCTATTTCCCTGAACTAGAGCATGAAATGCTCCTACTTGTTGTTCCTCATAATAATCTAACAAATATTTCCTCTAAACCCTTTCCTCAAAAAGTTCCCATGAGACAGTGTCTAGGGTAAGGTGAAACTACCTCTCAAGGTTACCCCACTAGTTCAAGGCATTGTCCCTCAACTGAAAGATCATTATTTTTTCCTTTGATGTGGAAGCATAGTCTATTAAGGAAAAACATCATGTCATTCTTTCCAACCATGCCTTCGCACATTCACTTGAATGACGCCTGACAAACTATGGGTGTTTTATCTTCTGTAGTTCTTTGGTGATGTCCCCGGTTGGAGGCCCTCCCTCTGAGTCCCTTGACGCTTCAGGGTTACCCACCCCATATGGTGGGGGTTCCACTTCAACATCTGCTGACTGACACCCCTTTAATGTCTCATTAATAGCCTCCAAAGAGCATAAAATGAGATCTAATTTAGGCGATGGTGGTGGCTGCGCCGACGTTGGTGGTCCTTGTGACAATGCCCCTTGGCCTGGATTTCCCCGAGTCCTAACCATCTTTAATAATTGAATCTACATCAAATCAAATACTTGTCAGGGAAGAGTTTAAGGTAGTTCACGTTCGCTCAACTTATAATTGTAAACATAGGGTTACGCGTAAGTTTTTTTTTTGCTTGTCTGTAAACATACATTACTCTCTTTAGGGTAAGCGGCTAAAAGTCGGGTCAAAATCCTCCTAGCTTGGTAACTTCATTCATGAATCCTAGTAACTCTCTCACCTTGCTAGCTATGCTAACCCTACATTGTACTCGCTAATTACCCCAAGTTATTTCCTTGGCGTGTATGAAGTTTCCCCTCCCTTGGCCTTTTATAACACTCTATACCTTTATAAGTTTTAACATTTATTTTTGTAATTCTTACCATACATCAATTAATTATTACAACCAATAACCTTTGAACGTAAATTAAATCCATTAACCTAAGTTTCATATTTTAATCCCCTTAATATTATACTAATATTAAAGCACATATTAGTACTAATCACTATTATTAATATTATATTAACACAACATTTAAAATTAATATATATAAATTCT
>ML780966.1:261957-279832 GCA_009831015.1 Picea engelmannii
TGTATTTTTAAATCAGTTTTTTCTCCTATTTTTTTCTTTCTTTCCTTATTATTATTATTATTATTATATATAACTTGACTAACACTTTATAAATAATCGCTTTTCCATTATATTTCATTTTTCCTTACATGTAAAGATGATTTGTAATGGGGAATGGGACATAATGCATGATTTCTTTCGTGCTAAGTCTTCTCTCCTCTTTTTGGGTTTTTTAAGTAGTTTTAGGTTTGTTTTGCTTATTTTTACAATATTTATGAATCTAACTCTGTTATTTTTTTGTCTACGCGGGTGAAGAATAGTATAGGTGGTTGGAACAAGGTTCTTCTGGGAAGTATTCATAGGTTTTATGGGTTGTAAATAAAGGGTTTCTAGGTTGTAGGTTAGGGGTTTGGGGACATATTTTTGAAACCGGGCTCTAATACCATATGTAAGGCCTGGATTACAGAGCCTCATAAAAATAAATAAATACATAAATAATTCCTACTCTACTTCTTTAGTCACTTCTACTTAGCATAGAATTTCCTTTCTTGATATTCTTCTACCAGCATAATAATTGACAATTTAGCAACAACAACATATACTAACAAAATAATAATTAACAACATAGAAATAACAGCATACTAACAACATAATAATTAACAACAATATAATGACAACAAAAAATGCATAAGTTATTTACCTCAACCTGAAGCTCAACCTAAAGTTTAATTGGTTTATCCCTTTCCTGGTTGATGATGTTAATCCTACCCAAACTAAGTATTAACCTCCCAACCAACTAGAAACAACCTCTTTGGCTCCTTAGCTCCAGGAATCCTTGTGGTTTCATAGCCCCCGAGCCCAAAATTCCCAGCAACAATTGTGTCCCTATAAGATTCTTGAAGCCAAACTGTTCAGTAAAACTTTCAACCTTTCTTCCACCCCCTTCTTCCCAATTTTTTTACCTTCCAAAAACCAAATATCCTTCCCCAAGTTTTGCCCCCTCTCCCTTGTAATCCTCCCTTGAATCCCACTCCCTCATTCAATTCTCTAACCGCCTTATCTCCCATTAATTCCTCAAACACCTTATCCCTCGCATTAATTACTTCAACTACCAATTTTAATAATATTATAATAAAGACTCCATAAATTTATTTAATAATTAATTAAATTGATATTTATCAATCATTATAATTAAATAATTAATTAGGGTTGTTACATTTTTAGTCAATGTCAATGTCTATATAGAATAAATAGGATTTTTCTATGAAAGCTGCATGTAGTGATCTCCTTTACAAGGATCTAATGAAACTCTTGTTTAATGAATAATTAATTCTTACTACTATGTAGAATACACTCTTATTTCTTTCAAGGAACCCTTAGAATAACACTGTTTGGAATAAAATTTGAGTTATGTTAATGTTAAAGGTGTAGTGTAAATTCCCACTTAAATAGAAATTGAAATGACTATGGAATTAGTGAGGTTATCCTTATAATTATTGTAAGTGTTGGGTTCACATAATGGATAATAAATGTTAATTGTATTCTTAGGAAAAACTTTACAATTGGTAAGTATTTATTGTTTCTAATTTTCCTAAAGGGGTTTTCATGCAAGCTTGGTCCTTCTTTTAAACCTTCAAATGAAATTTTTAACTTGGGCTTGAAGCTCTCCTATTATCTTAATTATGATTGTTCTTCTTTAATTAACTAGGGTTTCAGGGAATCTCTGATTTAATGTTAATTTATGTTTAGTACCGCACCATGGAAGGAATGTTGATTTATGTTTAATTTAGTAATTAGATCACGTGCGCACGCCTTAATAATGTTGATTTATTGTTTAATTTAGTAATTTTATTAATCACACGTCTTGAAATAAAAATAGAGGTTCATCGCTGCACCATGAAAATAACATCTATGGTTACACTTGCGCCTTAAAATAATGTTGTTATATGATTGAATAAGAATTTATACCATCTTGTGCCATGTAAAATAGAGAAAATGTCTCATGCGCGATGAACTTAATGCAATTTATGACCGGTTTTGGTAATTAGATTACTTGCCCCATGTAGATAGAATTGATGATTACTTTTGCGCCTTGCAAATAACGTTGATGATTACTCATGCATTAATAATTATGTGGATGTATGCTTGTTTAGAATTTTTTACTCTTGCACATTGAAAGTAATGTGATATGTGATTGATTTAGTATTTATGTACTCTTGCAGTGTTGAATTTATGTTGATTTATCTTGCGCCATTAAAGTAATGCAGATGCATGGTTGATTTATTTATTATATTATCTTGTGCCTGTAGAATAATGTTGATATGTCATTGATTATGGGAATTAGACACCTCCTTGTTCCTCAGAATAGTTGCCAGCTCTGAGACCTTAAGTGGTCAAAATAAATCAGATGAATCCTAGGCTTGAGCATTGCTTATGTGTCTTGGAGGTCTTAACCTTGCAGGGTAGGTTGCGCGGCTAGCTCATTATTATTCAGTGGCACGTTTAATCACTTATTGGTATTTCACTTCATACGATCTTGATGTGTTGATCGTGTTGTTAATAATTATCATGATGCATTAATTAAGTGCAACCATTAAGTATGGTGATGCTTGATTTAGTTGTTGTTTATGTGTTGATTATGTATCGCTATCATTTATGTTATTGTGTTGACTTGTGTCATTATTGATTTCAATTATGTGTCACTTGTAATACTTTTAATTTTGATGTCATGTTGTTTATGCGTTTCTATGAATTATGTGTGACGATTCTTTATCCTAATTCAAAAAAAACATTTATACTTCATTTGTTGTCATAACGGCAGAGACATTACACTTCCTGTCGCTTCATGTGATTTTGGGCCATAACCAAATTATCTTTAAGGGTACGAAGAATATCCTCTTGAAATGTAAGCATTTGGTCAACCGCGTGGACCTTTGAGACACCTGGTAGGTATGAGAGAATTGAAGCTGGGTTTTTTCCATATACTTCTTCAAAAGGAGTCACGCAAGTAGTTGTATGGTAAGAAGAGTTGTACCACAATTCAACTAGTGGTAGCCATTGATCCCACTATTGTTTCCTTTTCGATGTAAAACAACTCAAATGTGTTTCCAAACACTTGTTGACAACTTTAGTTTGACCATCGGTCTGGGGATGATAAGTAATGCTGAGATGAAATTTGGTGCCCTATAGCCTAAACAGTTATTGCCAAAAATTGCTAGTGAAAGTGTGGTCTCGATTAGAAACAATAGAATGAGACATGTCATGAATCTTGAAGACCCAATTCATGAAACGTTGAGCCACATTGGAGGTGGTAAATGCGTGTTGAAGAGCACATCAATGACCATACTTGGAAATATGATCAATGACCACCATGATGACTGATTTATATCTTGATTTAGGTAAGCCCACATTAATATCCATAGAGATATCCCTCCAAAGAGCAGGTGGAAACAGAAGTAGTTGTAGTGTTCCATGAGCTTTAATTGTTTCACCCTTGTTTCATTGAAAAACATCACATTCTGCCACAAAATTTTGAATTTCCTGTTTCATACCATCTCAGAAAAAAAAACGTTTGACCCAGTCATAGGTTTTGGTAAACCCTAAGTGCCCATTTGTGGGTATAGCATGAAGCTCATAAAGTAATGTGGATTTAAGTTGTGATTTTTTACTTAAATACAAACGACATTTGTAGGGAAGCTCATCATTATGCCAAGAGTACTCTGGGGAAACTAGAGAATTGACCTACACTTATTGGATCAAATGCAAGATTTTGGGATCTTGTAGCCATTCCTGGAAAAAATCTCCGAGCCAATCTGGTACAACGAAGGAGAGGGAAAAAAGGGACCCTTCATCTTCATATTTTCTTCAAAGTGCATCAACAACCAAATTTTCTTTTCCTTTTTTGTAAATGATCTCATAATCATATCCAAAGAGCTTAGTCACCCATTTTTGTTGCTTCGGGGAGGAAGGACATTGTTCCAGAAAATACTTAAGTCTTTGATGATTTGTCTTAATTTGTAATCGTCGCCCCAATAGACAATGGTGCCAAAGATCCATTGCATGTATAATATCCAAAAAAAAAAATCATAGATTAATTGACACAAATGTCACTCTAACATTTGTTTGATGGTAAAGGCCAAAGGTTGACCATCTTGCATAAGGACTGCTCCAATTCCTCTCCCTAAAGAATCACATTCCAAGACAAAGGTATTTGTGAAATCAAGAAGGGTCAGGACTGGAGTGGTGCACATAGTCGCCTTCAAGTTTTGAAAGGCCTGATCAACTGTAGGAGTCCAAGTGAAAAAATTATTCTTAATGAGAGCAGTGAGAGGTTCCCAAATCTTTCCATAATTCTTAAAAAACTTGCGATAATAACCTGTTAAACCCAAAAATACATGCAAGATTTTGAGATTCTTTGGGTGAGGCCAATCCTGCATAGCTTCAATATTTTTAGGATCCACCCTAACCCTTGACTTTCCAACAATATGACCCAATTACTCGACTTTTGAGGTGCCAAAAACACATTTAGATGGATTGAGAAAAAGTTGGTGCTGAGAGAGTAGATTTAGAACTTGATCCACATGAGAAAGATGTTTTAAAACACATGTATTCCAACAGAGAACGAACACCTTCAGTAATCACTCACATACCCAGATCAAAGATCAACACACTGATGTTTTCACATCGTAAAACCCCTATGGGGAAACATCCACGTCCCCAACCAATGTGGCCACTTGGAGCAATTTATTTATGCAAAAGAAAAAAATTACAAAGAGATTTTACAAGAGAGTTTCTCACAATCGATCATCAACAAATGACCCTCCATGCTCTTCATATATAGATCATGGACCAATCGGGTGTTAAGCCACAGATCAATGTTCGTTAAGATCGAGGAGAGTATGAACCATCAGATCACTCTATGTCGAGAACATATTGTGATTGTTAGATTTCCTAACTACAAATGCATACTAATGCATACTAAAGAAACCCATTAAGAAACACACTTTTACCTAGAAACACATTACAACAAGTAGATCTTAACTAACTCCTAAGTGTCTAAATATCCTAACATCCCCCCTTAAAAACAACTTGGGATAGGATTGAAGGATTTACAATGTTGACACAATAGGAGAAGGAAGGAGGAATTAGACCCTATCACCCCTTAATGACAACTTCCTGAACTCCTAACATAGATCGAAGTTTAGAAAACTTCGCTTCTGTAAGAGACTTTGTGAAAATCTCTGAACTTGATATTCTGTATGGAAAAAGAGAACTTCAATAACTTGATCATGAATGATCTTTCTGATGAAGTGCATGTGTAGCTCGATGTGATTTTTTGTGTTGATGTTGAACTAGGTCTTTAGAGAGCTTGATGGCACTCTGATTGTCACACCAAAGGCTAGTAAGATGTTGTTACTCGAATCCAAACTTTGAAAGGATCTGTTGAATCCGCAAGGCTTCCTGACTTGCATTTACTGCTACTCGATACTCTTCTTCTGCTAAAGAAAGTGAAATAACATGTTGTTTCTTACAGGACCAAGTGATAGGTCCTAAACCAAGGATGAAAACATAACCTGCAGTATACTTTCGATCATCAAGGTTGTCGACCCAATCTGAATCAGTGAAACTAACCAATAAAGGATTGTTCCCTGAACTATAATGTATCCCAAACTGAATTGTACCACGGAAATAGCGAAATATCCTTTTAGCTTCTTTCCAATGGATTTCATGGGGTGTTTTCATATATCAGGCAACAATACCAACAACAAAGGAAATATTGGGACAAGTATGAATCAAGTATAAGAGGTTTCCAACTAACTGACTTTACAGGCTACCATCAACTTCAGGAAAAGTACATGTGGCAATAAGCTTGACTCCATACTGGAAGGGAGAAGGGGATGATTTACAATCATCCATGTGAAAGTGACGAAGAAGGTCACAAGCATACTTAGACTGGGAAAGAAAAATTCCTTCATTGGTTTGCAAAACTTGGAGGTCAAGGAAATAGTGCAAAAATCCTAAGTCTGTCATTTCAAATTTCTTCTTAAGGTTGGTTTTCACATGGTTTGAAATTTTTGAGTCACTACTAGTAAGGATACAGTCATCAAAATAAAGGACAAGGATTATGAGATGGATTCATACTTTCTTGGTATAGACATTAAGATCATAATGGCATCTAGAGAATCCAATGTTAATAATAAAGTTTCCCATTTTGGCATACCAAGCTCAAGGAGATTGCTTAAGACCATAAATATATTTCTTAAGGTGAAAAACAAGGCTAGAGTCATTCTGGACATAGCTAGGAGGTTGTTCCATGTAGAGTTCTTCTCGCAAATATCCATGCAAGAAGGTGGATTTAACATCCATCTGATGGACCTCCCATTTATGTGAGGTAGCAAGGGAAAGAACAAGGCAGATGGAATTCATTTTGGCTACAAGGGAAAAGGTTTCATTATAGTCAATTCCTTCAACTTGGGAAAATCCTTTGGAAACTAACCGAGCCTTGTGTCTTTCAACACTTCCATTTGATGCATACTTAGTTCTGTAGACCCATTTTCATTTGACAATTTTGCTTCCTTTTGGAAGAGGTACAAGATCCCAAGTATCATTTTCCATTAAAGAACGATACTCTTCATTCATTGTTGTATCCCAATCTAGATGACCTGAAGCTTCTGCAAATGTCTCTGGAACACGAATCTCTGAAACTTGAATCAAAAGAGAAGAGGCTCACTAAAACTTTGAACGTGTTCGACGTTGATCTAAAGGATCACTGACAAGACCACCAACTACTTCTTGTATTGAATGGACCCATCTAGGAAGTGGTGGAAATAGTGATGGTTCAGGTTCAAAGGAATCATATGGATGAAGGTGAGCATGCAGAGGTCGATTTTCATCCTCACTGTCATCATCTGAAGAAGAAACCAGAATAGGAATAGAAGAATGCAAAAATGTCGAAGATGGCTCGCAGGCCGAAGAAGGCACAATCATCAAATTAGGCTCGTAGGCCAAGAGATTTTCATCAAATTTAACATCTCTTCTAATAATAATTTCATTACAATGTGGTTGAAGAAGTCTATAACCTTTGTCATCTTCAGAATAACGAACAAATATGCCCTTCTCACTTTTAGGCTGTAATTCTTTCCT
The DNA here is from genome assembly GCA_009831015.1 of Picea engelmannii. Taxonomy (NCBI): domain Eukaryota; kingdom Viridiplantae; phylum Streptophyta; class Pinopsida; order Pinales; family Pinaceae; genus Picea; species Picea engelmannii. The sequence goes on from ML780966.1 coordinate 269,080, forward strand.
TTTCTCATCAGGAATTTGAGCTCATGCTATACTACCAAATATAGGGAAGTGACTTACATTTGGTTAAATTTTAGTCCAAGCTTCTTCCATTGTTATATTTTTAAAATCCGTTGTGGGAGTGCGATTGACTATCTAATTTGCACAGTTGATTTCTTTCGCCCAATACTTTAGGCTTAATCCCTCATATTGGATCATACAATTAACCATTTCTTTTAATGTATGGTTCTTTCTCTTAGCAACACCATTTTATTGTGGTGTATATGGAACAATGTGTTTCATTTGGATGCCTTGTGTAGTGCAGTAACTTGTAAAATTATTTTTCACATATTCGCCTCCATTATCTATTCTTAACTTTTGAATTTGATGTCCATATTGCTTTTCTACAAGGGCCTTGTAGGCCAAAAACTTGTCAAAAACTTTGCTCTTAAGTTTTAAGAAGTAAACCCATGTACGTTTGGAAAAACCATCAATGAAAGTTAATAAATACTTGCACCCAGAAAAAGAAGGAGAAGAAAGTGGACCACACAAATCACTGTGAACAAGATGGAAAGAGACCGAGGCATGCCAAGAGGCACATTTGTCAAAATTGACCCGATGATGTTTGTCGAGAAAACAACCGACACAAACACCATCTTGGCATGAAACAGGAGGAAGACTAGTCACCATCTATTTGATTACATAGTTGTTGTAATGAGCGATAGTTTAGATGGCCAAACCGCTCATGCCAAAGTTTTATAAAGTCATCGCTATGAGCAACAAAAATTGATGAAAAATATGATGACCAAAAGTTCTCAAGCTTGTACAACCTGGTAATATCATCAACAATTCCAGTTGTAAGAAAATGCTTAGGATATTTTAGATCCTTGATGACAACTTGGTGAGGTGAGAACTCTACGGTTTTACCTTCACCTAAATGAGTGATTGATATACTGATAGAAGTTTACAAGAAAGACTTGGAACACATAATACATCATTGAAATTACCATTATCTACTTGAACTATTCCAGATCCTACAACACTAAGAGATCTATCATCACCAACAAATATTTTCTTGGTGCTACATTCATTTAGAGAAGAAAATATGTCTTTATCCTTAGCCATATGATAAGATGCTCCATAATCAATAAGCCACTCATCAGAAGAAGAAGAAGTAGAAGTTCTATTGAAGGAGAAACCAGAAGTGGAGAGTGCATGTCCCTGAGAAGAACAAGAATAAGTAGAATCAATATTGATGTTGTGCTTCTTCATCGTTGCTTCTAAAGATGCCATCTTCTTGAAACATTTGGACTCATCATGACCATCTTTATCAAAAAAGTTGCAATGTCTGTCAGTCTTCTTGTTTTTATATTTTGCTCCTTTGTCACCATTAGGCATTGAAGTTGTCTAAGCGGGCTTGGGACCTTTATGTTGCTTCTTGTTGTAGCGAGGATGTTGCTTCTTGGGATAATTGGGTTTATCTTTCTACTAGGAAACTTAGGCTTTGTTGGAGGTACCTGTAGTGATGATCACTCAAAGTTGTATAAGATTATCCTCCTCTCTAATTAAAGCAACAAAAAAGGACTCAAGAGTGGGTTTTTGATAATATTTCTCTAGAGCCTCTCTCATGGCATAAAAGGTAGATACAAACACAAAATATGCACTACCTAGATTAGAAAGAGTAAGATAGATGTAACGCTCTTCCTCCATGTTTATCTCACATTCCTCACATAAAATTTTGAGTGTTTTAAACTTAGATAGATAGTCTCCAAGGTAAGAAAAATCACTTGGACTTAAGGTCGGTACTTGATTTTCTAATTGTTGTGCTCAAATAATATTGAGTTTACCAAACACAGATTCAATATTTTTCCAAGCTTCACTAGGGTCATCAATTTATTTAAGGTGAAACCTTAAATCAAGAGAGATGGACATTCTGATTAGTCCACGTGCTTTGTCACTCCTATTAGCCCATTTTTCTTTCTTATCATCATCAGTGGGTGCTTTTTCCTTTCCCAAGGTAATATGGTACAATCTTTTACTTATTAATAAATATTCCATATGAGATTTCCATTGGAAGTAGTTGTTGCTGGTAAGCAAGAGATTACTTGTAGAATCCATATTAAATATGAATATAATATGGATTTAAAAACTAAAACTAATGATCTAGATGGAAATATCTCAAAAAGTTATGCGGTTTAAAAAAAAACGGCACTGAAAACGGACTTCGGATGTGAGAGTTATGCCATTTTTAAAAAAGGCATAAACGGTAACCAAGAGATCTCGTTATAGTGTAAGTTGCTTTATGAAGTGACCCACTTTTATAAAGAGAAGTGGGAATCACTTTTACAGTGAAATTACTTTATAAAAGAAAAGTTGCATGCAAAAAAAAGAACTCTAAAATAAAATATTAAAGCTACTTATAGTGATTCACTTGTATTTTTTAGGAAGAGGGTTGGGGATGTTGTTGTTGTTGTTGTTGTGGAAGACGGCCTTGGAGAGCATGCTAAAAAAAACCTCTTTTCACACAAGAAAAAAATTTCACTTCTCGATGACAACAAGGGTTAGATCTCGGTTAGCTTACCCAGAAGATGCACCTTTTCCTATTTGTTTCTGAGTTGCCGAGATTGGACAAGGCCCGGGACAAAGATCATACAAAGATCTAAAAGATTAGAAACCCGAAAATAAATAATACAAAACTGAAATAAAACCAAAATAATACTCTGCAAAAATTAAAAAAAATGGGTATGCAAGCTTTATACCTCCATGTCTGACTGAAATGGTCATATCTTGGGCAAACAGAAACCTTTTTGAGTGAAACGAAAAATGATCCTAAATGAAACGAGCGCTACATATGCAATGGAACAGTCCTATCAGCCCAAAAATGTATGGAAATGATAGAAAATGAATATGAGGCAACTCGGCTTCACGATCGCTATCTACAACAGTAGTGGGTCTTCAAACAGGCTATGATACCATGTTCGACAACATAGGTATTCCAATAGAGGATGAACACCTTCATTAACCACTCACATAACTAGATCAAAGATCAACAAACTGATGTTTTCACGTCGTAGAACCCCTACGGGGAAACATCCACGACCCTAGCCAACATGACCACTTGGATAAATTTATTAATGCAAAAGAAAAAATATTACAAAGAGATTTTACAAGAGAGTTTCTCGCAATTGATCATCTAAAAATGACCCTCCATGCTCTTTAAATAGAGATCATGGACCAATCGGGTGTTAAGCCACAGATCAATGGTTGTTAAGATCGATGAGAGTATGAACTGTCGGATCACTCTATGTCGGGAACATATCGTGACTGTCGTATTTCCTAACTACAAATGCATACTAAAGAAACACACGTTTACCTAATGACACATTAGACCAAGTAGATCTTAACTAACTCCTAAGTGTCTAAATATCCTAACACAAGATGGGTTTTCAGCACGAGATAACAATTCAAATATTTGCAAGACATTAATTGGAGGAGAAAAGAGTATTTCTATTAAAATGTAATCATCAGAAGTGAATGAATTACAAACTTTTGTGTCGGTATGGTTCAGAACCAAGGAAATAAGTCCCTTCCAGTTGGGCCTCCACGACTTCAATCCTCCACCAAAGGATAGCTCATATAAGAGAGACAATGAAGTTCTCAATCAACTAGGGAAGAGCTTGGGGGTTGAACAATGTGTTCAAACTTAAAAGGATAAAGGGATGTAGACTCAATATGACGTGAATAATTTCTCCAGAGGAACTTTTCTCTCAAAGTTGATTTTTTCTCCTCTTTTCCACAGCTTGGATATGGCCCATTTATAACCTTAAAATGAAACTAAAGGACCGATTCAGAACCTTTCCAGTATGTGGAAGGTCAAGGATCATGGATCCCATGACGTGACATGGAAACCTGACACCATTCTTTAATTTTCGACACAAAACCCGATGTGCGTGGGTTGTAATGGTGCAACCTGCATATACGCATGTTGTAAAATAGTTAGGGCGCGTATATGTGGAAAAATATTATTTTTAGCCCGAGGAATTGCAAAAAGGGACTTCAAGTCTACATAGGGAAATGGAAAAGGCCTTTTGAGAAAATTTGCATAGGGTGAGGAAAATATTGCTATAACAGACCTAGACCTAAACCATGACCATGACATAGACCAAGACCTAGACCTAGACCTAGACTTAAACTATGACCTGGAGCTAGACCTACACCAAGACTTAGACCTACACAATTACCATGACCTAGACTATGACTTAGACCTACACAATTACCATGACCTAGACTATGACCTGGACCATGGGAAGACAAGGCATGATAAGGCAAAACACGACAAGGCATTGTCTTGGTATAGATCTCGGTCTATGTATGGAAATGCAAGGAAACACAAAGCAAGGAAAGCCAAGGAAATACATGACAATTCTAAGCAAATCTAGACATGGCAAGGAAAGGACAGGTCTTGGTCTACATGTTGTATCTTGTTATAAAATTTATTGTGTTGAAAGATTAGTTTTTTTTTCTTTGATTTTAAATAAGGCCTTGAAGTTATGTTGTTTTCCATGTAGTCCAAAAGAAATTATGGATCAATAGTATAATGATACTACACCATAAGGATGCAACATAAACCTATTTAGTAACATTTGATTCTTTGTAAATCCTATTAATTATGATAATCCATGTTTCACAACTATGAAGATACCTTAGATATGTGAATAAAGAGAGCTTATGTTATGACATTGAAATTCTCATGCATGTATTTTTATTTAGGATAGATGGGATAACAAGTTGTAGAATTACATAATTAATGAATCCTTTGGTTGTAATTTTTACGCATTAAACTTGTTCATTTAGTACAAGAATTATATTTTTTAGGCAAAAAAAAGGTATCATATAAATGCCATTATTTTTTTATTAAATTAACTTGATAACAAATTCTCTATAATGATGAAAATAACTATATTTTTACAAACAATTAGTTTTATGAATATCATAATGAAAGTACCTTTTAGAGTAACTGTAGTTAGCCAAATCATGGAATGGGATGGAAAGGAAAGGTATGGAAAAACATGACATGGCAAGGCATGACATGGCATCGCATGTCAACACAAGGTATGGCATGGCATGACATGGAAAGACAAGGCATGGCTTGGCAAGGGAAGGAAAGGAAAGGAATGGCAAGGGAAGGCAAGGCATGGCATGGCATGGTATGGCAAGGCAAGGCATGTCAATGCAAGACATGGAAAGGAAAAACATGATATGGAAACGAATGGCATGGAAAGTGAAGGCAATGCGAGGCATGTAATGGCATGGCATGGCAAGGAAAGGCAAGGCATGTCAAGGCATGGCATGGTATGGCATGGCAAGGAAAGGCAAGGCATGTCAAGGCATGGCATGGCATGGCATGGAAATGCAAGGCATGGATTGGAAAGACAAGGCAAGGAATGTCAAGGAGAGGCATGGCATGGCATGGCATGGCATGTCAAGGAAATACATGGCATGGCAAGGCAAGGAAATGCAAAGCATGTCATGGCATTGCATGGAAAGGCATGGATGACATGGAAAGGCAAGGCAAGGCATGGCATGGCATGGCAAGACAAGGAATGTCTTGCGATGGTGTGGGATGGCATGGGAAGACAAGGCATGGCATAGCAAGGCAAGGCATGGAAATACATGCAAAGGCATGGCATGGAATGGAAAGGAAATGCCTGACAAGGAAAAATATCCTCCTCTATTAGTCCTATTTGCTTGCTCCAATTGAGAAAATCTCGAGGCACGGTGTGAAAATGAGTACAAAAAGCACCCATGGTCCCTTAAAAATTGGGCACATAAGGAACACATGTGTGTTCCTATGAACGCACACACATTCTCAGGAATGCACACATGTTCTTAAGAATGCGTGCATGTTCCTGTCGACAAACCTACGTGGCATGTTAACTAGAGGTTCGGGCTTTGCCAAACCTATAGGATTGGGAATGCATGCGCATTCCTGAGAATGCACACACATTCCTGGAAGTGTGCATTCGTGTTGACCCTCTTGCCATTTTTTTGTCCACCAACTTTGTGCACTCACCCACATGAGATGGCTTGAGGCCTTTTCCGCCAATTTCTTGTCTTGATTTTTGTTCTATTTCTTAACAAGACACACCCACACATGGCTAGTACTAAGTGATACTTGTTGGTAAACCATAATCCCTCTTCTAACTCCATCTAATGGGTCAGAGCATCATGAAAATGCATAGTGAAAAAACCTTTGGAATATAGAGAGAGGTTGAAAGTTGTGGACCATGTGGTTGTAACCTAGTGATGAAGAACAACAATGGAGGTCTCCAGCTCATTAAACCTATGGATGAGAGCATTAGTTTTGTTAGTATTCATTCATTCAATAATCTTCAATGCCTACATTTTTAAAAGTGGGATAGCGATTGAACACTCCATTATAAAAACCTTTGAGGAGGGGGTTCAAAGGGAGGAGGAATTTCATAAGACGTCATTTTTAAAAGTTTTAAAAGTGGGATAATGATTGAACACTCTGAAAACCTTTGAGGAGGGGGTTCAAGGGGAGGATGAATTCCATAAGACGTCATTTTTAAAGTTTTAAAAGTGGGATAATGATTGAACACTCTGAAAACCTTTGAGGAGAGGGTTAGAGGGGAGAAGGAATTTCATAAGACAACCTTTGAGGAGGGGGTTAGAGGGGAGGAGGAATTCCATAAGATGCCATTTATAAAAGAATGTGGTCTAGAGGAAAAGTATGTGTTCCTAACTTCATATTCTTTGATTAAGTAGAGTGTATTTAACGGAGTAATGTATATTTAACTACTTGTTGATGAAATGATGTTGTTTAAAGAAGGAAATTCATTCCTTCCTTTTTTGTTTGATGTGGTAAACCAATAATTCAAAGCAAAGAAGCAATGATGCTTAATAGTCTTCTCATAAAGATAAAAAAAAATGTTTATAGACTAGAGCACAGTCAAGTTTCTATTATTGCTCAAACTATTAGCAAACATACCAATATACAATGCCTTTAAATACTATACAAATGCAAAGGAGCAAAGAGAAAATAAGTCCTTGTGCACTGCAACACGAACAATTCCCTCATAGCCAAATTGGATCGGAAGCCAACGTAACTACAAGCAAACCCAAATCCCTAAAATTGGAAAGTAGGAGAAGCAATTATGCACAGTTGGCTATGCAAAAAATTCAAAATAATGAATGAGGTAGTTCGAACAACACTTATCGATAGAAGGAACAAATTACCATTATGCGTACCAATGATACCCAAACGTCATCCTTCATTTTCAAATGCGTCTGAAAAAATAATATATATGCGTGAATTTGTATTCTCTTTAATAAACTTAAAAATTACCTTGATTAAAATAAAAATAATAATTAGTCCACTTATACAGAAATTTATAATGAAAAAATAATATATATGCGTGAATTTGTATCTCTTTAATAAACTTAAAAATGACCTTGATTAAAATAAAAATAATAATTAGTCCACTTATACAGAAATTTATGGTTATAAACAGTAACCGCTTTTTTTTCACTTTTCTCTCTATTGGGTGACAGAAATCGAGCATGACTGAAAATAATGGTACTTTGGTACAGTCACGCTGAAAATAATAGTACTTTTTCTCATCTCCCACACATATTTGGAGGAGACACATTATTACATATATTACTAAAAAGATAAAGAAAAGGAAATTTATGATTATAAATAGTAATTGCTTTTTTTCACTTTTTTTTTTTACTGGGTGACAGAAATCGAGCATGACTGAAAACAAGGCTATTAGGTAGCATATACTTGTCGAATATAATAAAGAAAGTATTGTTTAAGGAGATAGGGAGACAAGGAGTAGGCATGAAATGACTAGATGGCAGAAATATTTATTACAATAACATTGGGGAAAGTGAAGGCAGCGATAAGACTTCAAAGTTTTTGGCCAATAAAATATCAGATAAATGAGATTTAAAATTTAAAATTAATCATTATTTTTTAAAACTTTTGATAAAATGGTGTATATTTTATGGTCAACCATAAACTAATAAAAAATCAAACCTAACTCAACATTATATACCATGTCTATCTACAGGGATAATAATAATACTTTGGTACAGTGAAGCTGAAAATAATAGTACTTTTTCTCACCTCAAACACATAATTGGAGAAGACACATTATTACATATAATACCAAAAAAATAAAGATAAAGTAACAGGTAGCAATCTTCCCTGCCCTGCCAGAGTTCTGTTGTCCAAGAAAGTCGAAGCATCGATTGATCTGGTCTGGTCTATTTTTTGAAAATCTTGGTTGGTTTAGAATGGGGTATATTCTTAGGGATAATGTTCCAGAATACATGGAACTTTCATCATGATGAAATTATGAGAATCTGAATAAGTGTAGATTGGGGTATATTCTTAAGAGCTATGTTTCAACATGCATGGAATTTGGATTATGATGAAATTTTGGAACTTTAATCATGATTAAATTATTTTGTGTGTGTTTGAATTTTTTTTTGTCTAAATCTATTTGCTACCAAATTAGCTTACTAGAAAACCATTAATATTATTACGACCCTTTAATATCAAAGGAAAACCATTCTCAAGAAATCAAACACTTTCCCTCACACACAAAATCAGTCTACTTGCTATCAAATTAGCTTACTAGAAAACCATTAATATTATTACGAACCTTTGACTTTGACATCAAAGGGAAACCATTCTCAGGAAATCAAACACTTTCCCTCACACACACAAAAGCTCTACACTTAAAATTTGAACCTGTTAAACCTGAGCGGTTTACATTACAACGCCCTGTCTGCACTACTAAACAGCAGCGCAACAAATAACAACAGTATTAAAAAACAATTGATGAGCCTTATATATTTACAAAACCAGTGAAATGTTGGCTGCAATTCACAGGCTCACCGCCCCCGTATTAAGTCCTTGGGATAGACCTTTTCAGAGCAGCAGCTAATGCAAGAAGAATGAATGCTTTTGGGAAAAATTGTTCCCATGCTTTTGAGGGACGCGAGAATTGGTGCGGCCATGGAAGCAAATATCTCCCTTTTTATGTTTCCTCGCTTTGGAGGAAGCCTACCCATCTTTCCTTGGGCTCTGCCACTTCCACTTCCAGTGCCACTGGCAGGCTCTGCCATGAACACACAATAAGAATCTGCAAAGAGTTTGTTCTCCACTATCCCGATTCACAGTTAGCTTGCCCAACCAGATGCTATGAAAGCAAAGTACCAGAAATCAGATAAAGAGCAACAAGAAAGAAATAGTTCATGATACCAAAGACTGCCGGCCAGTGGCCTCTGTTTTTAAAGAAGCCTCATATTTCTATTTTTTTTTTCGTTTTCAAAAGAAGAAATAAAACTTCAACTGCAAGCAACTAAAGGAATTCATTCACTCCGTTTCCGATTGTGTGAAAGGGGATGTGTAGCCTCTCTCGGCGTTTATTTTCAACGACCGTACATTTTGATGGCTTTCAAAAGCGAATTTACTTGGTCAAGTCGTGGTTGGTTCAGATCGGGACCAACTGGCAGAACTATGACATCAGAACAGGAAATATGTTGCATTAAAAACCAACATTTGGGCCAGATAGTAGCAGTCTGGTAGTATTTTATGTCATTTCAGTGACATATTTGACTTAATAACGACTCGGGAGTCCAGAGTGAAGACAGGGGCGACATATTTGACAAGATTAAGAACAGAGGAAGACGGGCGCGCAGCAATCAACATGATCAGGAGGGAAAATATCGCATATGACGTCGGACGATCTGACAGCACGCGTGCAAATTTGTTCGAATATTTTGTACCCGTTGGTCGGGGATGAATTTTAGGAGCATTGAATCTGGTCAGATTTTCGGGAGTAGCCAGAGTTTGATATGGATAAAGTTTCTTGTATTTGATAATCATATTTTAAAAGTTTTACCCCATTTTAAATCAATTTAGATGTTCAGAAAATTTATCAAACTTTTAAATTAATTGGAAATTTAAAACTATATCACCAAAAAACATACGGAAAAAATAATTCGAGAAACAAAATTATGTTCAGTTAACCTACTTCTTAATTAATTAGTTCGTTAACCATGTAAACTGGTAACACGGGCGATACGATGGCCCCTATCGCACGCTTCAGTAACATTATTGTGCGATGCCATTTAGTTGTTAAACCGCCATTGTTATAAAAAAAACATTTAATTTAATGGTGTGCAGAATTTTGATCTTTGGAATTTTAGAAGTATTTTATTTTATTTTAAGATAATTCATATTATATTAGTTTTGAAAAATAAAATCAATTTTAAATTTATAAAATTTTATATAATAATTTTTTTTAATTCATATGAATATTATAAAAAAATAATTTTAAGTTCATAAAATTTTGTTTGCAGAAGAACTTAATTTTATTTTACTAAAAAAATAATTTTAAGTTCATAAAATTTTGTTTGTCGAAGAACTTAATTTTATTTTAAGATAACTTATACTAGAGTAATTTTGAAAAAATAAATAAATTAAAATAGAAACAATTTTAAGTTTATAGATTTATAAAATAAAAATGTGTAATTCATTTAAAAAAATAAATAATTAAATAAATTAAAATTAAATCATTTATAAAATTGTAAAATAATTTTTTTTAAGTTTTAAAAAATAAAAAATTAAATAAATTAAAATTAAATTATTTTTAAATTTGTAAAATATTTTTTTTTAATTCATACAAATATTATAAAAAATAATTTGAAATTCATGAAATTTTGTTTTGGAAAAACT
>ML780966.1:288003-298959 GCA_009831015.1 Picea engelmannii
AATTTAGTAATTGTAACCCCAATCAAAATCTAATCCTATTCTAAATTTTAATCCTAATTCTAAGTTCTTGTAAAGAGGCTAAACTATAACTATTAACAAAATTAATTTAGGGAGGTAAATCTAGTTGAGAAATTAAGAAAAAGAAAATGAGTCTAAAGAATTAAGATTATACTCATATGTTCAATAAAATGCCAAAATGAAATTTAATATAATAAAGGACTAAAGCATGAAAGAATTGTGCAAACGTAGAAATGAATCTAGAGTCTAGTTAACACTAGTTTAACTAGGAGAGGATTCCTATTTTAACTTAACTCGAAATTAGTAAGGCGTCATTCATTAATTGGAAACAAGGGGAATAAAGAGACAACTAGGAGTGATTTTAGGAGAGCTTTTACGATGGGTGAGGGAAATTAACATTTATTGAAATAAATTGTGGATTTACTTGTGCAACTAAGAGAAAGGGTGATAAGTGTATACGGGAAATAATTATTAATTAATTATTTAAAAAGTGAATTAAATGTGCAAGTCGCAAGGTGTCAAGAAGGAAACTCCTATAAAGAAAATGGGAAAAAGGGGTAAGGGATCACTAGTTATGGGTAAGGTTATGTTGCAGAAATTTGGACTAGTTTTACTTGTGAGATTTGGGATACCCAACTTGAGAGAGAGTGGTGGCTCTACCTTGCGAGGCGAGTTGGGAACTATATGATTACTGGTTGTGTGTTTGTGTGTCCCATTTTTGGCTTGGGGGGATAAGGGTGGAGAAGAGTACCTCTAGCGTTGGCTGGGAGGTATCGGTGAAGTCTCTAGGGTTAGAAAGCAGGAGGTTGGAAGGAGCATCGTTGCGAATGATCAACTTTGAATTTCGTCTTTGGCTATGGTATTTTATGGTTTTCAAAAATTTAAGAAGGTTAAATAGACTTGTTATATCGAAGGTTGTACTCATGTATGCTCATTGGAATTATTTAAGTTTATCTTTATGTACATTCTTGTATGTAAATTGATGGTGAAATATGATTGTTATATTTAGAAATTTGTAGCGCACTGTAATTTGTAACTTCAAATGAATATGGAACCAATGATTTTATTCAACAAAATCAATGAAGTTTAGATGATTTTGATGTATCAACGCGGTATTAAATTGATGAGGAAATGTTCAGAATATCGATATTAACCTCCACCATTTTACTTTTACTTTTATTCTTGTCGTTGGATTGAATGATTTTCGTGCACCAAATTTTAATTCTTAAGAGTCTGAGATCGAAGGTTAATGTCTTGGTCGATAGCTACTTCACAACCACTCTGATAAGTTTCAGTGGTTATCCTTCAATTCCATCTCCCCTTGTAGCATGGTTCCTTAAACCTTTTCTGGCTCTCTTCCTCATGGCTATCTTCATGCAGCTATCACTCTACTAGTGAGTGTTCACTTCCTCCTTTCTCTTCCCAATTGCTCAATATGAGGGACTAGGTTCCTTTCTCCTCTCTCCAGGAAAAGGGAGATGAACTTCTTCGAGCTCATTTCTACATCTTTATATGGAGGCTCCTTCTTATTAGCGATTGTCCGAGATATTCCATTGATACCATGATCCCTCTGAACCTTCTCTTAGACACTTTCTCCTGGTCCATCCTTAGCCGTCGATATCCTAGAGAGAGAAATGCACTTGCAGCCCAACATTGAATTAGAGTTGAGCATTTTTATTCTTGTTTTAATGGAAGCGGTTACCATTGCTAAATCGAGAAGGGAGGGGGAATTGTGATAACACTTTGGTGGGGCTCTTCACCTGTATATTGTTCTGGCCAAATCTTCTCCCTCTAGATTACTCCCTAAACCCTTTCGGGTCGTGCACAAAAGGTAAATTCCTTTTATTTGTACATGCATTGACTAGTGAATCCAATATAAGGGAAGAGGTTGGGTGTCCTAGAGCCGATCGACCTATTCACTTTTTCCTTAGCCCCATTTTAGCTGGAGCTTGGTCCACTCTATGGACTCATTCATCGCAGGAGGTGGAATGCACCCTCTAGTCGAGGGTACGCATGCAACGATAGGATGAGATAGTGGTTCAAAAATGTTTGTATCACTCGTATGGGTGCACCAGCGCTGACCCCTCAGAGTTGAGCTTGATTTCCTTAAATTGTGCAAGGAGTGATACCTCCTTCTGGTCGTATCCCTGTTGATTCTCCTTTAATAAAAAAGTTTGAATTTTTGTGAAGCTCCCTACGGATGCAGATTCGATGTGAGGTATGATTTATGACTCAATATGATGGAACCATGCATATTATTTTCCCTTTAGATCTTTATTGGTTAATGTTGGATGTGGTCCCAGAGCTGATAGCATGGCTCAGGCGTAATCACAGTGAGATAACAAGTGTGCCCTTAACATAATACTTGATGGGTTAATAGATGCATTGTTAATGGACAGGTGGGTTGAATTTAATTCTTTAAAAGGTGGGCATGAAGGTAATGCCTCATTATCAGGCCTCGGGTTAAATTCATTATTTTTATTAATTTATTTCAACTAGTTTAATGACATTTTTAGATGATATTTTTTGTAAGGCTTGGATTACCGAGACTCATAAAAATAAATAAATACATAAATACTTTCTAATCTACTTCTTGAATCACTACTACTTAGTTTAGAATTTCCTTTCTTGATATTCTTCTACCATCATAACAATTTACAGTTTAGCAACAACAGCATAATAATTAACATAGCAACAACAACATACTAATAGCATAATAATTAACAACAATACAATGATATAAGAAAATGCATAAGGTATTTACCTCAACCTGAAGCTTAGTTGATTTATCCCTTTCCTGGTTGATGATGTTGATCTTGCCCAAACTAAGTATTAACTTCTCGACCAACTAGGAACACCCACTCTGACTCCCTAGCTCTAGGAGTTCTTGCAGTTTCTTGGGCCCCGAGCGCAAAATTCCCAGCAACAACTATGTCCTTGTGGGAGTCCTTAAGACAAATTGTTCACTAAAACTTTCATCCTTTCTTCCTCCTTCCCAAATTGTTTTCCTTCCAAAAACCAAAGATCCTTTCCCAAGTTATTCCCCCTCTCCCTTATCCTCCTCCCTTGAATCCCACTCCCTCCTACGATTCTCCAAATGCTTTATCCCCCATTAATTCCTCAACCACCTTATCCCTCCCATTAATTACTTCAACTACCAATTTTAATAATATTATAGTAAAGACTCCATAAATTTATTTTATTAATTATTTAAATTAATATTTATTAATTATTTAAATTAATATTTATCAATCATGATAATTAAATAGTTAATTAGGGTTGTTACATACACCCACCCTTCAAGAAACTTCGTCTCAAAGTTAGAGTAATTTAGAATACAAGGGTAATGACACAAGGTTCATACATCCACATCAAATAAACAACATCATAAATAAATAAACACTTATACATACTAGTGTACATGTGCAAGGAATGCATGTGTAGCTAGCACATACAAGACTCACACATATACTAATAATTTAGAACAACAATGTTCATTTAGATAATTATAGATCAGTTAAGCAATTATAAATATACATATATACACATTTTCTTTTCAAAAAAATGGGGGAAGAAAATAAATTCTACTATAAGGCGAAATCCCCACACACTATGAACTATTTCTATTCATCCTTCCTCCCTAACTTACTTCCTTATCTGATCTAGGTGAATATCGGTGGCCACCCAGCTTTTCCAAATGGCTCAAAACAACTTTCTGGCAATTTTGGCAATTTACTACTTTTCGCAGGTTTTAACTTCCGGGGCCATTTTGAGGGCCCAAATGAACGTTTTTCGAGATAGAGGTTTTCAATGATAGCTAAAGGCATGATTGATCCCCCAAAATTAATCTCCTCAATGATACCTTTTCAACGAGCTATCACACGCCTAAAACAGAGATCGTATGCAAAAGTTACGACCCCGGGAAGTTGATGTACTCACTTACCCAAACGGGGCCCACATGACTTTTGGCGCTTCATCTCCTAAGGTTAGGTTTTTGGATGTCTAGGGTTTTGGGCATTCCTACTTATAAAAAGGCCTTCAGAGCCTCATTGTAATCATCTTCTTGTGAATGCGAGTAGTCGTCACATCTCTTCTCAGAGATAAGTTTCCACCATTCTAGCGAGTCTTTCACTCTGTATTTTTACAGTCTCTGTACATTTCTTTGATTAATAGAAATCGTGTATTACTGTATATTTGTGTTTATGGTTTCATCTCTGATACATTTCTATTATATTATTGAATATTTGCAATATCTCTGTGCATTTCTTCATTATATCTCCGCTCTCATTTCGTGCCGAAAATAATCTGGATCAGTGGTTTCAGAGTAGGCTGCTCTTGATCGTTTTTTCAGTGCATGTCCCTGACGAGGTCCAAGTATAGAAAGTTGTTTCTTGACATTGTCTCTCTTGAGGAAAATTTCTCTCACACACCCAAGAAACCCTCAATGGCAGAAGAAAAGAAAAATGACAGAGAAGACGATCCTATCAGTCTATTGCTTGAGCAAGCTCTCACGCGACAGAGGGACGAAATGATGGAGAATTTTTCCCACATCCTTCAACACCTTCCGATAGCAACATGTGCATCTTCATCAAGCGGCCACTTTGGAGGCACCTCACCTTTCAAGGTACAAGTTAATTTTGATATTCCCATATTTGAAGGATAGATAGATGCAGAAGCCCTAGACAAATGGTTAAATCTACTAGAAGGTTATTTCTTTGTTCACAAATTTTCCGACAAAGAAAAGATCACCTTCGCACTCCTTAAAGCTCTCCCCCATGTCAAACATTGGTGGGAAACGTATTGGGAGCAGAGTTCCATGGAGGAGTCTAAAATATATGGGGTTGATCCCACTTGGGATTTTTTTGTGGATGTGGTAAAGGAACAATATTACCCTGCTAGAAACTATGAGGACCAGTAAATGAGATGGACCACACTGTGGAAACAGAGGGGCCAAGCAGTTTCGGAGTTCACCAATACCTTCCCTACCTTGCGCACCAAGATAGGTATCAAAGACTCCGAGTGACATTTGGTTCTAAAATACCGTGGGGCTCTACACAGATACATCCAGACTGAAATGGATTTTCTGGACATCTCATCACTCGGTGCTGCTTATCGATATGTTGTTAAAATCGAGATGAAATTTAAGCACCAGAAAAAATGGTATTTTGGATCTGCAAATCCACAACAACCAAAGTATGACAAAGACAACCCTAACAAATAGTCTCCCAAAAACTAGTCCAAGACACAGGAAAAGAAGGGTCACGGGAGGACAAAGAAGGACACCGGAAAATGGTGTGATTTCCACAAAAGCCCATGGCACAACACCAATGAATGTCACTCAAAATAGTCATTGGTGGCTGAGATCAAAGACAAGGAGCCAAACCCTGATTCAGAATCTGATTCTGAAAATACTGGTAAAGAACAGATCATTGACGCAAACCCCACTGCTATTGTCACAACCGCATCAATTGAACAAGAAGAACCAACAGATCTTGAAGAGGGGGAGCACCCTTTTCATTCACAGATGTGGGTGAAGGGGACCTCACTACATTTTATTGTTGATAGCGGAAGCCAGAAAAACCTCATATTGGCAGAGGTTGTCAAATAGTTGGGATTGTCGACAACACCACACCCACAACCATACAACACCGAGTAGCTTCAGCAAGGACGAGATCTCCATGTCATCCAACAGTGTCGATTGTCATACGACATCCAACCCTTCAAGGATGAGGTATTATGTGATGTTGCCCCATTGGATGTCTGTGATGTTCTCTTGGGCCAACCATATATGTGGAGATGCCATGATGTTTATGAGTCTCGACCCCGTAGTGTCATTGTTACTTTGGGCGTCATCTCTACAGAATACCATAGGTATTTCCAACTATTGTTACACCTAAAAAGTGTCACAAGGTAGTATCTCATACTGCAAAATTCATCTTCTTCACAATCTGTTCAAAAGGGGAATAGAAGGACATTGCAACCACTACAGCCTCGCCCCCTGCACCTTCTATCCAATAGAAGCAAGTCGACAAGGTTGCAACAAAGCACAAAGATTTCTTCTACACACCTTCCTCTCATGTAGCTAGAATTGTTGAACAACCTTAGCTTCAACAGGTTCATGACAGACTTCCACAAACTAAGAAGCGCGATGTCTCCAACAATACAAGCAGCTCACCAAGATGCAGATCGAGCAAACACTTTTCCCTCTACCCCGGGAACTCAACGCAATGGAGACCATTGCTTCCTAAAGAGGGAGGATTGATCCATGTGGATATCGATGGCCAACCACCTTTACCAAATGGCTCAAAACAGTTTTGTTGCAATTTTGGCAATTTACTATTTTTAGCAGGTTTTAACTTCCAGGGCCATTTTGAGGGCCCAAATGAAGGTTTTTCAAGATAGAGGTTCTCACTAATATATGGAGGCATTATTGAGCCTCCAAAATGAATATCCTTGATGATACCTTTCCAACAAGATATCACACGCCTAAAACAGAGATCGTATGCAAAAGTTACGACCCCGGGAAGTTGAAGTACTCACTTACCCAAACGGGGCCCACATGACTTTTGGCGCTTCATATCCTAGGGTTAGGTTTTTGGATGTCTAAGGTTTTTGGCATTCCTTTTTATTGTAAAAAGGCCTTCAGAGCCTCATTGTAATCATCTTCTTGCGAATGCGAGTAGCCATCACATCTCTTCTCAGAGATAAGTTTCCACCATTCTTGCAAGTCTTTCACTCTGTATTTTTACAGTCTTTGTACATTTCTTTGATTAATAGAAATTGTGTATTACTGTATATTTGTGTTTATGGTTGCATCTCTGATACATTTCTGTTATATTATTGAATATCTTCAATATCTCTGTGCATTTCTTTATTATATCTCCGCTCTCATTTCATGCTGAAAATAATCTAGATCATTATTCCATCCATATCCTTCCTCTGCTAGACTATCTTGGAGCATCAACTATATTGATCTAACTTCAAATAGAACCCGTAAGAGGAAGTGTCAACTCTCTTTTCCAAGCTTCCCCAGCAGGAAACTGACAGTCATCATCACATGTCTAGGGGAGCGTGAGCTAACATTGTCCTCCCATGACTCCAGGTTTAAGAGGATACACGGTGGGAAATGCATCCACCCCTCCTAATAGGACTAGGGTCCACACCCTACCATGGAACATACATTGGCACTGTGTTGCTGGGAATTTTGTCATCGTGTATTCATTTTTAGGCAGTCTCACCACCTGAAAACTTACGCTGGTCCATATATCATAGAAAATCATTCGAACCAACATAATTTCACATACAAAGATTCATACCATATTGTTTCTCGTTCGGTGTTCATGAAATCAAGTTTTTATTATCATTATCCTTTGGATATTTCATAGCCCATTGACCTGCATATTAGTCTATAACACAAAATCATGCATAGCTATGCATTATCATCAGGTAAATGCATTCAACCATAATCTCAATTCGGTATCCACGTACCAACAACTTTAAATGTCAAAATTTTCAAGATAGAAATAGATTGCATAATATCCCCATAATCCAAATAACGTTAAAAATTCATAGAATTGCCATTCTCGTAATATATTTCATAATATACATCATCATTCAAATAATGTTAAACATTCATAGAATTGTCATTCACATAATAGATTGCATAATATCCATCATCATTCAAATAACGTTAAACATTTATAGAATCGACATTCACATAATAGATTTCATAATGTCCATCATCATTCAAATAACATTAACATTCATAGAATTGACATTCACATAGGTTCATATGTCTTAAAAGTTCAAGTGTATCATTAATAGTTTCACAGTGAATAGAAAATAAAGGTGATTGGTCCTTAGGTAATTCTAGATTTGTAAGTCAAAAGATGGCATTACATACACCCAAACTTCAAGAAACATATTCCAGAGGTGGTAAAAAAAAGTGAAGGATGATCTCATTGTAAGGTCTTGGCATCCTCCCAAGTAGAATATCATGGGCTATACTTTTCCCACTGGACCTTACCTTGGTCTACCAGACGGTTCCTGAGTTGTCGGGTCGTACGGTCCAATATGTGTAACGGTTCTACTGTGAGGGTTCCTGCATCTGATACCTACAATTCCTTCCAATTTAGTTTATGAGATTCATCAAAAACACAATGACGTAGAAAAGATACATGAAAAACATTATGATTTTTATGCAAATGGGGTGGCAGTATGAGACGATAGGCAACAGGTCCAATTCTCTCTTGGATTTTTAACGGTCCTATAAATTGAGGCGAAATTTTTTTCCCCTTCACGAAACGGATGGTACTCTTATTAGGCCTGATACGAATGAAAACTTGATCTCCCACTTTATAACTTCGGTTAGTCCTATGTGCATCAACATAACTTTTTTGTTTGTCTGGTTCTTCCTTTAGTCTTTGCCTAATCTGAATCACTTGTTCCTCCATCTCTTGAATCAATTTTGGCCCAATTGTCACTCGGTCTTCTAACCTTTCCCAACTCAACTGTGTCCTTCATGTCCTTCCATATAGATCTTCATAGGGTGGCATTTCAATGGGGCTATAAAAAAAATTATTGCAGGCCAACACTATCAAAGGTAGGTACTTCTCCCAATGGGTTTGATTATCCATAACATACATCCTAAGCATGTCTTCCATAACCTTATTTAACCTCTCAGTTTTCCCATCTGTTTTAGGATGATAATTTGTGCTTAAGTTCAACTAAGTCCCCAATGCTGACTACAAACTTTTCCAAAACCTCGAAGTGAATCTAGAGTCTCTATTTGAAATGATTTTCTTGGGTAACTTGTGCAAACAGATTACCTCACTTACAAACAAGCATGCCACATCAGTGACATCGTAAGTGTCTCTAACCGGAATAAATGAGCACTCTTGGTCAACTTATAAACTATCACAAGAATGGCATTGTGTCTATGCAATGTGAGCGGCAATCCCACAACAAAATCCATAGAAATGACTTCCCATTTGGACATAAGGACATCATGCGGTTGTAGGAGACCTGCCGGGTGGTGGTGGTCAACATTCACTTATTGAAACTCTAGGCACTTGGTGATGAAATGGACTACATCACACTTCATGACTACTGAGAAGAAAATCTTATTCATGTCTTCGTACATTTTCTTCACACTCAGATGTGCACAATAAAGTGCTCTATGGGATTCCTTGAGTATGATGCTTTGAATATCCCCACCTTCGGGGATGTACATCCTTCCTTGATATATTAATAGTCCATCTAATTAATGGATATATCCTTCATACTTTGGATCAAATTGACTTCCAATCTTGAGGGTTGAAGTAACCTTTAAATATCAACTATCTCTAAGATGGTCTCTTAAGTGACGGTGTCAAAAATGAGTTCCTTCCCCTAGAGCCCCTACCCCTACTTCCTGCTCCATGAGAAGGTCGTGGGCCTTCCTGCAGCATTGGTGATGAGTGGGATTTTTCATTCGATGCCATTGAGATACCTGTAGCAACTTCCCTAGGTGCAATTCTATTGTCATAAGGAGGTGGCGTAGAGATCCCTCCCCTGGAGAAGGTCCTAGGGGCCTTCCCCATGAATCTAGAATGTTATGGAAAGGTTGATATCATACCCCTGTTTAAGCTCATATGCTCCTCTACATAACATGCATTTTCAACTGATTCAACTACTGATGATAGTTTCCACATCCGTACCATGGCCCTTATCTTAGGTTTTAACCCATACACAAAACGTTGTTCATGTTGTTGATCGGTATCCATCTATGAGACATATTTTGCCAACTCCATGAACCTGATCTCATACTCTTCCACTGTCCTATTTCCCTGAAATAGAGCATGAAATGCTTCCACCTGTTGTTCCTCATAGTAATCTGACAAATATTTCCTCTAAACCCTTTCCTCAAAAATTTCCCATGAGACAGTGTCTAGGGTAAGGTGAAACTACCTCACCAAGTTACCCCACTAGTTCAAGGCATTGTCCCTCAATTGAAAGATCATTATTTTTTCCTTTGATGTGGAAGCATAATCTATTAAGGAAAAACATCAGGTCATTCTTTCCATCCATGCCTTCACACGTTCACTTGAACGACGCCTGACAAACTATGGGTGTTTTATCTTATGTAGTTCCTTGGTGATGTCCCCGGTTGGAGGCCCTCCCTCTGAGTCCCTCGACGCTTCAGGGTTACCCACCCCAGATGGTGGGGGTTCCACTTCAACATCTGCTGACTGACACCCCCTTAATGTCTCATTAATATCCTCCAAAGAGCGTAAAATGAGATCTAATTCAGGCGATGGTGGTGGTTGCGCCGACGTTGGTGGTCCTTGTGACAATGCCCCTCGGCCTGGATTTCCCCGAGTCCTAACCATCTTTAATAATTGAATCTGCAGCAAATCAAATGCTTTTCAGGGAAGAGTTTAAGGTAGTTCACGTTCTCTCAACTTATAATTGTAAACATAGGGTTACGCGTAAGTTTTTTTTTTTGCTTGTCTGTAAACATACATTACTCTCTTTAGGGTAAGTGGCTAAAAGTCGGGTCAAAATCCTCCTAGCTTGGTAACTTCATTCATGAATCCTAGTAACTCTCTCACCTTGCTAGCTATGCCAACCCTACATCGTACTCACTAATTACCCCAAGTTATTTCCTTGGCGTGCATGAAGTTTCCCCTCCCTTGGCCTTTTATAGCGCTCTATACCTTTATAAGTTTTAAGATTTATTTTTGTAATTCTTACCATACATCAATTAATTATTACAACCAATAACCTTTGAACGTAAATTAAATCCATTAACCTAAGTTTCATATTTTAATCCCCTTAATATTATACTAATATTAAAGAACATATTAGTACTAATCACTATTATTAATATTATATTAACACAACATTTAAAATTAATATATATAAATTCTTAATCCCCTTAAAAAAAAAAAAAAAACT
>ML780966.1:299009-331488 GCA_009831015.1 Picea engelmannii
TTGAACAAGATTGGGCATCGTGGGATCTCGCATGAGGCCCATGTGCCTCTCGCTCTCCTTTCTCTGAATAAAATATTAACCATTTCTTTTTAAACCCTAAACTCTTTTATTCCTCCCTCATTTGCTCGGTTGTCTGGTTCGCTTGTGCAGGGAGGTGTGAGGGAGGATGGCTACCATGCCCAACCCACCTTCTCTACTCCTCTCATTCATACTACCTTCAAACTCAGGCTTCTTCTAGTCAATGGCAACCGCTAGATCTCATGGTCTAGGAGGTGTGGTTCATGTCTTCTCTCTTTAGTAGACGGTGAGGACATAGCTTGGTCTAAGTGCATCTTGCATGCAAGGCGTGAGGTAGTGTGGTTCCCTTTGTCCTACACATCTGAAATCATTGTTGTGAGAAAAGGTGTGTGGCCTGGTCTAAAAGATACATTCTAGTGTGATTGTAAGAGTCTCAATTAATTTTTTTTTCTTTCTTTTAACTTCCTTGCCGATTGGTGGCTCCTCCAACATCTTTTTTTATAGTGACCACTCTGGATGTGTAGGCTCAGCCCAACAACTATATAATTTTTTTTTCCCTCTCCTACCTAATGGAAGGTATAAGGGTTAATTCAAGTGGACACTATTTGAGAGGGCATTTCCATCATTTTAATTAAATCTGTATTGTTTTTTTTTAAATCTAAATTTTTGTTTGTTTTATGTTTTTAATTTTTAGTTTCATGTTTTTGTTTTTTTTTAATATAAATGTATTTCTATATGTATATTTATATTTGTGTATGTATATTTGCACATAACCTATTTTGTTTTTATATATAAATAAAAATTTATTTATTTTCTTAACAAAATAAAATTAAAATTTGTATATAATAACTTTATATATATATATATAACTTGACTAACATTGTATAAATAATCGCTTATCCATTATATTTCATTTTTCCTTACATGTAAAGATGATTTGTAATAGGGAGTGGGACATAATGCATGATTTCTTTCATGCTAAGTATTCTCTCCTCTTTTTGGGTTTTTTTAAGTAGTTTTAGGTTTGTTTGGCTTATTTTTACAATATTCTTGAATCTAACTCTGTTAATTTTTTGTCTACGTGGGTGAAGAATAGTATAGGTGGTTGGAATAGGGTTCTTTTGGGAAGTATTCATAGGTTTTATGGGTTGTAAATAAAGGGTTTCTAGGTTGTAGGTTAGGGGTTTGGGGACATATTTTTGAAACCGGGTTCTAATACCATATGTAAGGCCTGGATTACAGAGCCTCATAAAAATAAATAAATACATAAATACTTCCTAACCTACTTCTTTAGTCACTTCTACTTAGCTCAGAATTTCCTTTCTTGATATTCTTCTACCAGTATAATAATTGACAATTTAGCAACAACAACATATACTAACAAAATAATAATAAACAACATAGAAATAACAACATACTAACAACATAATAATTAACAACAATATAATGACAACAAAAAATGCATAAGTTATTTACCTCAACCTGAAGCTCAACCTAAAGTTTAATTGGTTTATCCCTTTCCTGATTGATTATGTTAATCCTACCCAAACTGAGTATTAACCTCCCAACCAACTAGGAACAAGCTCTTCGGCTCCTTAGCTGCAGGAATCCTTGTGGTTTCATAGCCCCCGAGCCCAAAATTCCCAGCAACAATTGTGTCCCTATAAGATTCCTGAAGCCAAATTGTTCAGTAAAACTTTCAACCTTTCTTCCACCTCCTTCTTCCCAATTTTTTTACCTTCCAAAAACCAAATATCCTTCCCCAAGTTTTGCCCCCTCTCCCTTATAATCTCTCCCTTGAATCCCACTCCCTCCTTCAATTCTCTAACCACCTTATCTCCCATTAATTCCTCAACCACCTTATCCCTCGCATTAATTACTTCAACTACCAATTTTAATAATATTATAATAAAGACTCCATAAATTTATTTAATAATTAATTAAATTGATATTTATCAATCATGATAATTAAATAATTAATTAGGGTTGTTACATTTTTAGTCAATGTCAATGTCTATATAGAATAGATAGGATTTTTCTATGAAAGCTGCATGTAGTGATCTCCTTTACAAGGATCTAATGAAACTCTTGTTTAATGAATAATTAATTCTTACTACTATGTAGAATACACTCTTATTTCTTTCAAGGAACCCTTAGAATAACATTGTTTGGAATAAAATTTGAGTTATGTTAATGTTAAAGGTGTAGTGTAAATTCCCACCTAAATAGGAATTGAAATGACTATGGAATTAGTGAGGTTATCCTTATAATTATTGCAAGTGTTGGGTTCATATAATGGATAATAAATGTTAATTGTATTCTTAGGAAAAACTTTACAGTTGGTAATTATTTACTGTTTCTAATTTTCCTAAAGGGGTTTTCATGTAAGCTTGGTCCTTCTTTTAAACCTTCAAATGAAATTTTTAACTTGGACTTGAAGCTCTCTTATTATCTTAATTATGATTGTTCTTCTTTAATTAACTAGGGTTTCAGGGAATCTCTGATTTATTGTTAATTTATGTTTAGTCGCGCACCGTGGAAGGAATGATGATTTATGTTTAATTCAGTAATTAGATCACGTGCGCACACCTTAATAATGTTGATTTATTGTTTAATTTAGTAATTTTATTAATCACGCGTCTTGAAATAAAAATAGAGGTTCATCGTTGCGCCATGAAAATAACATCTATGGTTACACTTGCGCCTTAAAATAATGTTGTTATATGATTGAATAAGAATTTATACCATCTTGTGCCATGTAAAATAGAGCAAATTTCTCATGCGCCATGAACTTAATGTGATTTATGACCGGTTTTGGTAATTAGATTACTTGCGCCATGTAGATAGAATTGATCATTACTTTTGCGCCTTGCAAATAACGTTGATGATTACTCATGCATTAATAATTATGTGGATGTGTGCTTGTTTAGAATTGTTTACTCTTGCGCATTGAAAGTAATGTGATATGTGATTGATTTTGTATTTATGTACTCTTGCACTGTTGAATTTATGTTGATTTATTTTGCGCCATTAAAGTAATGCAGATGAATGGTTGATTTATTTATTATATTATCTTGTGCCTTTAGAATAATGTTGATATGTCATTGATTATGGGAATTAGACACCTCCTTGTTCCTCAGAATAGTCGCCAGCTCTGAGAGCTTAAGTGGTCAAAATAAATCGGATGAATCCTAGGCTTGAGCATTGCTTATGTGTCTTGGAGTTATTAACCTTGCAAGGTAGGTTGGGCAGCTAACTCATTATTATTCAGTGGCACGTCTAATCTCTTATTGGTATTTCACTTCATACGATCTTGATGTGTTAATTGTGTCGTTAATAATTATCTTGATGCATTACTTAAGTGCAACCATTAAGTATGATGATGCTTGATTTAGTTGTTGTTTATGTGTTGATTATGTATCGATATCATTTATGTTAATGCGTTGACTTGTGTCGTTATTGATTTCGATGATGTGTCACTTGTAATACTTTTAATTTTGATGTCATGTTGTTTATGCGTTGCTATGAATTGTGTGTGATGATTCTTTATCCTAATGCAAAAAAAACATTTATACTTCATTTGTTGTCATAATGGCGGAGACGTTACGCTTCCTGTCACTTCATGCGATTTTGGGCCATAACCAAATTATCTTTAAGGGTACGAAGAATATCCTCTTGAAATGTAAGCATTTGGTCAACCGCGTGGACCATTGAGACACCTAGTAGGTATGAGAGAATTGAAGCTGGGTTTTGTCCATATACTTATTCAAAAGGAGTCACGCGAGTAGTTGTATGGTAAGAAGAGTTGTACCACAATTCAACTAGTGGTAGCCATTGATCCCACTATTGTTTCCTTTTCGATGTAAAACAACTCAAATGTGTTTCCAAACACTTGTTGACAACTTTAGTTTGACCATCGATCTGGGGATGATAAGTAGTGCTGAGATGAAATTTGGTGCCCTATAGCCTAAACAGTTATTGCCAAAAATTGCTAGTGAAAGTGTAGTCTCGATCAGAAACAATAAAATGAGGCATGTCATGAATCTTGAAGACCCAATTCATGAAACATTGAGCCATAGTGGAGGCGGTAAATGTGTGTTGAAGAGCACATAAATGAGAATACTTGGAAATACGATCAATGACCACCATGATGACTGATTTATATCTTGATTTAGGTAAGCCCACATTAATATCCATAGAGATATCCCTCCAAAGAGCATGTGGAATCAGAAGTGGTTGTAGTGTTCTAGGAGCTTTAATTGTTTCACCCTTGTTTCATTGAAAAACATCACATTCTACCACAAAATTTTGAATTTCCTGTTTCATACCATCTCAGAAAAAAGAACATTTGACCCAGTCATAGGTTTTGGTAAACCCTAAGTGCCCATTTGTGGGTATAGCATGAAGCTCATAAAGTAATTTGGATTTAATTTGTGATTTTTTACTTAAATACAAACGACGTTTGTAGCGAAGCTCATCATTATGCCAAGAGTACTTTGGGGAAATTGGAGAATTGACCTGCACTTATTGGATCAAATGCAAAATTTTGGGATCTTGTAGCCATTCCTGGAAAAAATCTTGGAGCCAATCTAGTACAATGAAGGAGAGTGAAAAAAGGGACCCTTCATCTTCATATTTTCTTCAAAGTGCATCAACAACCACATTTTCTTTTCCTTTTTTGTAAATGATCTCATAATCATATCCAAAGAGCTTAGTCACCCATTTTTGTTGCTTCGGGGAGGAAGGACATTGTTCTAGAAAATACTTAAGTATTTGATGATTTGTCTTAATTTGTAATCGTCACCCCAATAGACAAGGGTGCCAAAGATCCATTGCATGTATAATATCCAAAAAAAAAAAAATCATAGATTAATTGACCCAAATGTCACTCTGACATTTGTTTGATGGTAAAGGCCAAAGGTTGACCATCTTGCATAAGGACTGCTCCAATTCCTCTCCCTAAAGAATCACATTCCAGGACAAAGGTATTTGTGAAATCAGGAAGGGTCGGGACTGGAGTGGTGCACATGGTTGCCTTCAAGGTTTGAAAGGCCTGATCAACTGTAGGAGTCCAAGTGAATAAATTCTTCTTAAGAAGAACAGTGAGAGGTTCCCAAATCTTTCCATAATTCTTAAAACACTTGCGATAATAACCTGTTAAACCCAGAAATACATGCAAGATTTTGAGATTCTTTGGGTGAGGCCAATCCTGCATAGCTTCAATATTTTTAGGATCCACCCTAACACCTGACTTTCCAACAATATGACCCAAT
Source organism: Picea engelmannii (assembly GCA_009831015.1). Taxonomy (NCBI): domain Eukaryota; kingdom Viridiplantae; phylum Streptophyta; class Pinopsida; order Pinales; family Pinaceae; genus Picea; species Picea engelmannii. Next base: position 304,301 of record ML780966.1, read on the forward strand.
TACTCGACTTTTGAGGTGCCAAAAACACATTTAGATCATTTGAGGAAAAGTTGGTGCTGAGAGAGTAGATGTAGAACTTGATCCACATGAGAAAGATGTTTTAAAACACATGTATTCCAACAGAGGACGAACACCTTCAGTAGTCACTCACATACCCAGATCAAAGATCAACACACTGATGTTTTCACATGGTAAAACCCCTATGGGGAAACATCCATGGCCCCAACCAATGTGGCCACTTGGAGCAGTTTATTTATGCAAAAGAAAAAAATTACAAAAAGATTTTACAAGAGAGCTTCTCACAATCGATCATCAGCAAATGACCCTCCATGCTCTTCAAATATAGATCATGGACCAATCGGGTGTTAAGCCACAGATCAATGGTCATTAAGATCGAGGAGAGTATGAACCGTCAGATCACTCTATGTTGAGAACATATTGTGACTGTTAGATTTCCTAACTACAAATGCATACTAATGCATACTAAAGAAACCCATTAAGAAACACACTTTTACCTAGCAACACATTACAACAAGTAGATCTTAACTAACTCCTAAGTGGCTAAATATCCTAACATCCCCCCTTAAAAACAACTTGGGACAGGATTGAAGGATTTACAATGTTGACACAATAGGAGAAGGAAGGAGGAATTAGACCCTATCACCCCTTAATGACAACTTCCTGAACTCCTAACATAGAGCGAAGTTTAGAAAACTTCGCTTCTGTAAGAGACTTTGTGAAAATGTCTGCAACTTGATCTCTTGTATGGAAAAAAAGAACTTCAATAACTTGATCATGAATGAGCTTTCTGATGAAGTGCATGTGTAGCTCGATGTGATTTTTTGTGCTGATGTTGAACTAGGTATTTAGAGAGCTTGATGAAACTCTGATTGTCACACCAAAGGCTGGTCGGATGTTGTTACTTGAATCCAAACTCTGAAAGGATCTGTCGAATCTGCAAGGCTTCCTGACTTGCATTTACCACTACTCGATACTCTTCTTCTCCTAAAGAAAGTGAAATAGCATGTTGTTTCTTATAGAACCAAGTGATGGGTCCTAAACCAAGGATGAAAACATAACCTACAGTATACTTTTGATCATCAAGGTCGTCGACCCAATCTGAATTAGTGAAACTAACTAATAAAGGATTGTTCCCTGAATTGAAATGTATCCCGAACTGAATTGTACCAAGAACATAGCGAAATATCCTTTTAGCTTCTTTCCAATGGCTTTCATGGGGTGTTTTCATATATCGGGAAACAAGACCAACAACAAAGGAAATATTGGGACAAGTATGAATCAAGTATAAGAGGTTTCCAACTAACTGACGTTACAGGCTGCCATCAGCTTCAGGAAAAGTACAGGTGGCAATAAGATTGACTCCATACTGGAAGGGAGAAGGGGATGATTTACAATCATCCATGTGAAAGTGACGAAGAAGGTCACAAGCATACTTAGACTGGGAAAGAAAAATTCCTTCATTGGTTTGCAAAACTTGGAGGCCAAGGAAATAGTGCAAAAATCCTAAGTCTGTCATTTCAAATTTCTTCTTAAGGTTGGTTTTCACATGGTTTGAAATTTTTGAGTCACTACCAGTAAGGATACAGTCATCAAAATAAAGGACAAGGATTATGAGATGGCTTCATACTTTCTTGGTATAGACATTAAGATCATAATGGCATCTAGAGAATCCAATGTTAATAATAAAGTTTCCCATTTTGGCATACCAAGCTCGAGGAGATTGGTTAAGACCATAAAGATATTTCTTAAGGTGAAAAACAAGGCTAGAGTCATTCTGGACATAGCTAGGAGGTTGTTCCATGTAGATTTCTTCTCGCAAATATCCATGCAAGAAGGTGGATTTAACATCCATCTGATGGACCTCCCATTTATGTGAGGCAGCAAGGGAAAGAACAAGGTGGATGGAATTCATTTTGGCTACAAGGGCAAAGGTTTCATTATAGTCAATTCCTCCAACTTGGGAAAATCCTTTGGAAACTAACCGAGCCTTGTGTCTTTAAACACTTCCATCTGATGCATACTTAGTTCTGTAGACCCATTTTCATTTGACAATTTTGCTTTCTTTTGGAAGAGGTACAAGATCCCAAGTATCGTTTTCCATTAAAGAACGATACTCTTCATTCATTGTTGTATCCCAATCTAGATGACCTGAAGCTTCTGCAAATGTCTCTGGATCATGAGTCTCTGAAACTTGAGTCAAAAGAGAAGAGGCTCGCTACAACTTTGAACGTGTTCGACGTTGATCTAAAGGATCACCGACAAGACCACCAACTACTTCTTATGTCGAACAGACCCATCTAGGAAGTGGTGGAAATAGTGATGGTTCAGGTTCAAAGGAATCATATGGAGGAAGGTGAGCATGCAGAGGTCGATTTTCATCCTCATTGTCATCATCTGAAGAAGAAACTAGAATAGGAACAGAAGAAGGCACAAATGTCGAAGATGGCTCTCATGCCGAAGAAGGCACAATCATCAAATTAGGCTCACATGCCAAGAGATTTTCATCAAATTTAACATCTCTTCTAATAATAATTTCATTACAATGTGGTTGAAGAAGTCTATAACCTTTGTCATCTTCAGAATAACGAACAAATATGCCCTTCTCACATTTAGGTTGTAATTCTTTCCTTTTCTCATCAGGAATTTGAGCTCATGCTATACTGCCAAATACAGGGAAGTGACTTACATCTGGTTAAATTTTAGTCCAAGCTTCTTCCATTGTTAGATTTTTAAGATCCTTTGTGGGAGTGCGATTGACTATCTAATTTGCACAGTTGATTTCTTCTGCCCAATACTTTAGGCTTAATCCCTTAGATTGGATCATACAATTAACCATTTCTTTTAATGTATGGTTCTTTCTCTCAACAACACCATTTTGTTGTGGTGTATATGGAACAATTTGTTTCATTTGGATGCCTTGTGTAGTGCAGTAACTTGTAAAATTATTTTTCACATATTCGCCTCCATTATCTGTTCTTAACTTTTGAATTTGATGTCCATATTGCTTTTCTACAAGGGCCTTGTAGGCCAAAAATTTGTCAAAAACTTTGCTCTTAAGTTTTAAGAAGTAAACCCATGTACGTCTGGAAAAATCATCAATGAAAGTTAATAAATACTTCCACCCAAAAAAAGAAGGAGAAGAAAGTGGACCACACAAATCACTGTGAACAAGATGGAAAGGGCCCGAGGCATGCCAAGAGGCACGTTTGTCAAAATTGACCCAATGATGTTTGTTGAGAACACAACCGACACAAACACCATCTTGGCATGAAACATGAGGAAGACCAGTCACCATCTATTGATTACATAGTTGTTGCATTGAGCGATAGTTTAGATGACCAAACCGCTCATGCCAAAGTTTTATCAAGTCATCGCTATGAGCAACAAAAACTGATGAAAAAGATGATGACCAAAACTTGTCAAACTTGTACAACTTGGTAATATCATCAGCAATTCCAGTTGTAAGAAAATGCTTAGGATATTTTAGATCCTTGATTACAACTTGGTGAGGTGAAAACTCTACGATTTTACCTTCACCTAAATGAGTGATTTGATATACTGATAGAAGGTTACAAGAAAGACTTGGAACACATAATACATCATGGAAATGACCATTATCTACTTGAACTATTCCAGATCCTACAACACTAAGAGATCTATCATCACCAACAAATATTTTCTTGGTGCTACATTCATTTAGAGAAGAAAATATGTCTTTATCCCTAGCCATATGATAAGATTCTCCAGAATCAATAAGCCACTCATAAGAAGAAGAAGAAGAAGAAGAAGTAGAAGTTCTATTGAAGGAGAAACCAGAAGTGGAGAGTGCATGTCCCTGAGAAGAACAAGAATAAGTAGAATCAATATTGATGTTGTGCTTCTTCATCGTTGCTTCTAAAGTTGCCATCCTCTTGAAACATTTGGACTCATCATGACCATCTTTATCAAAAAAATTGCAGTGTCTGTCAGTCTTCTTATTTTTATATTTTGCTCCTTTGTCACAATTAGGCATTGAAGTTGTCTAAGCGGGTTTGGGACCTTTATGTTGCTTGTTGTTGTAGAGAGGATGTTGCTTCTTGGGATACTTGGGTTTATCTTTCTACTGGGAAACTAAGGCTTTGTTGGCGGTACCTGTAGTGCTGATCACTCAAAGTTGTATAAGATTATCCTCCTCTCTAATTAAAGAAACACAAAAGGACTCAAGAGTGGGTTTTTGATAATATTTCTCTAGAGCCTCTCTCATGGCATAAAAGGTAGATACAAACACAGAATATGCACTACCTAGCTTAAAAAGAGTAAGATAGATGTAAAGACTCTTCCTCCATGTTTATCTCACATTCCTCACATAAAATTTTGAGTGTTTTAAACTTAGATAAATAGTCTCCAAGGTAAGAAAAATCACTTGGACTTAAGGTCGGTACTTGATTTTCTAATTGTTGTGCTCAAATAATATTGAGTTTACCAAACACAGATTCAATATTTTTCCAAGCTTCAATGGGGTCATCAATTTATTTAAGGTGAAACCTTAAATCAGGAGAGATGGACATTCTGATTAGTCCACGTGCTTTGTCACTCCTATTAGCCCATTTTACTTTCTTATCATCATCAGTGGGTGCTTTTTCCTTTCCCAAGATAATCTGGTACAAGCCTTTACTTATTAATAAATATTCCATATGAGATTTCCATTGGAAGTAGTTGTTGTTGGTAAGAAATAGATTACTTGTATAATCCATATTAAATATGAATATAATATGGATTTAAAAACTAAAACTAATGATCTAGATGGAAATATCTCAAAAAGTTATGCAGTTTAAAAAAAAACGGCACTGAAAACAGACTTCGGATGTGAGAGTTATGCCATTTTTAAAAAAGGCATAAACGGTAACCAAGAGATCTCATTATAGTGTAAGATGCTTTATGAAGTGACCCACTTTTATAACGAGAAGTGGGAATCACTTTTACAGTGAGATTACTTTATAAAAGAAAAGTTGCATGCAAAATGAAGAACTCTAAAATAAAATATTAAAGCTACTTATAGTGAATCACTTGTATTTTTTAGGAAGAGAGTTGGGGATGTTGTTGTTGTGGAAGACGACTTTGGAGAGAATGCTAAAACAAACCTCTTTTCACACAAGAAAAAAATTTCACTTCTCGATGACAACAAGGGTTAGATCCCAGTTAGCTTACCCGGAAGATGCACCTTTTCCTATTTGTTTTTGAGTTGTCGAGATTGGACAGGGCGCGGGACAAAGATCATACAAAGATCTAAAAGATTAGAAACCCAAAAATAAATAATACAAAACTGAAATAAAACCAAAAATTTAAAAAAAAATGGGTATGAAGGCTTTATACCTCCATGTCTGACTGAAATGGTCATATCTTGGGCAAACAGAAACCTTTTTGAGTGAAACGAAAAATGATCCTAAATGAAACGAGCCCTCCAGACACAATGGAATAGTCCTATTAGCCCAAAAATGTATGGAAATGATAGAAAATAAATATGAGGCAACTCGGCTTCACGATCGCTATCTACAACAGTAGTGGGTCTTCAAACAGGCTCTGATACCATGTTAGACAACATAGGTATTCCAACAGAGGATGAAAACCTCCATTAACCACTCACATAATTAGATCAAAGATCAACAAACTGATGTTTTCACGTGGTAGAACCCCTACGGGGAAACATCCACGACCCTAGCCAACATGACCACTTGGAGCAATTTATTAATGCAAAAGAAAAAATATTACAAAGAGATTTTACAAGAGAGTTTCTCGCAATCGATCATCAGAAAATGACCCTCCATGCTCTTTAAATATAGATCATGGACCAATCAGGTGTTAAGCCACAGATCAATTGTTGTTAAGATCGATGAGAGTATGAACGGTCGGATCACTCTATGTCAGGATCATATCGTGACTGTCATATTTCCTAACTACAAATGAATACTAAAGAAACACACGTTTACCTAATGACACATTAGACCAAGTAGATCTTAACTAACTCCTAAGTGTCTAAATATCCTAACACAAGATGGGTTTTCAGCACGAGATAATAATTCAAATATTTGCAAGACATTAATTGGAGGAGAAAAGAGTATTTCTATTAAAATGTAATCATTAGAAGTGAATGAATTACAAACTTCTGTGTCGGGACGGTTCAGAACCAAGAAACTAAGTCCCTTCTAGTTGGGCCTTGTTGACGGGCGAAATTGACCGCTCGTCAACTGGACGAGTGAATCTGTTCTGGGGTTGTCTACTTAACCCAAGCCGTTTGGATTAATCCACTCTGATGGGTTTAGCAGCTCTGTTGGCCGATCTAAGTCCTAAGAAAGTGAAAAAACAAAACTAAAGAAACTAACTTAATGAAAAAAAACACTCGCTGAAAAACTATATACAAATCTAAAATATACTTACAGTTTACTAACTAATATTTATAAAATAGTAGTTCTACTTATTATATGTACAATATATCCATATGATTATATCTCTAATATATGTATAATATTTAAAGAATGCAAATTTTGAACTAAACCTGCGAAAATCAAATATGGATTGATTTATGACAGCGAAACTATCATTCAGTCTTTTTGATTTTTTATAACTTTTATAAACAAGAAATGAAATAGCAACTGTCTAATTGAGAAACAAAGATAACAAACAATACAATGTATTTAGACTACAGGAAATTCCTATATTAATTAAACTGATGAAATAAAACGAGGGGACTAACCTGTAATCGCATCTCCCATTTGTCCTGCATACAGTATCCAATTTTCGTTGTTTGATAAGGTAAACTGCATCAAATCTTACAAACGCTTCTCATAAACGTGAAGCAACAGTGATTGAATGCTAATGACAGAACATATAAGAGAAGTAGTGACAACAATTCTATGATTTCACAAATGGTCACACTGAGATAAATCCGGCTGTGAAAATTTGTATATAAATGTTCAATGAACAAAGAAGATTAATCTTCTAATCCCAAATTTGAACAGAGTAATTACTGTATGTAATATAAGGGACATAAAACACGGACATCATATAAATTCCATCACATCAATCTATAATAAACCATGATATCTAAAGTAGTCACAATTTAATTACAAATCAAAATGACCAAAGCTTGAATAAAAATATGATATATCGAAGCTAAAGTTGTACCAATATCAACTTCCATTCAAGTCTGTCAATCATAAATCCATAGTTTCTGCTCCCAGGAAGTGTTGATCTTTAGTTTACAAAAAAATACATTTATATAGGTTACAGGATCAAAACATTTCCTGTGGATATCATCTAATTTGTTCCAAAAATTGTGGGGGATGCAACCTCCCAAATTCTACTTGATATCAAAACTAACAGCCTATTCTAAAACAACATAAAAAATAGCATGATGAGAGATGCCACTAGTGGCTCAAATCTCCTTTAGAAATCATAGGTTCCTATAAACACATAAAAATAAAAGATTTCAGATGCATTTTTGGTTATAAAAACAAGAAATTCGAATTCTAGTAACTAGCTATAGAATCTCATGATTCTGTAGCTAGTTATAATTATAACTAGAATCGTATTTTATTGAATCAATGAAAACAGACTAGAGGTAATATGTGGAAACAAATCATGTATCCTAATTAAAAAAAAGACAAAATCATCCTAAACTTATTTTTAAACATTCATACCTCAGATTAATGGATTCGACTTAATCAAGCAATCTTTGAATTCATAATGGCAGTCGCTGCTTCCACGTTCTTAAAAACAATAGACCCTGTGGTTTTTTGTCATTTATCTTTGGTTTGGGCTACGGATTGTAGTCTGCCATTCTCTTTCGTTAGCAAATTCACCTGGTCTTCCAAGGATTTGATCCGAGACTGATGTAAAGGCACGTCTCTGTAATACCTATCGAGCCATGATTAACATTCGCTACATTGCGGCTGAATAGACCATGTATTAGCAGTGATAGTATTAACAATAGGGGAATTTTCCATTTGACCCATAGGTTCACTACTAAGTTTGATTCCAGGGAAATCAGGATTGTCTTTTAGACACGGTGGAAGGTTTGTAACATAATCATAGGGTTTACCAGAGCAAAGTCCATACGAATATGGATATTCTTCCATTAAAAATCTTTCAATCTTCGAATCAAAATCTTCGCTTAACACAATTGCGTTTTGGTCTGCACAGGGCTTAGGTTTATTTCAGGCACATCATAAAACCCAACGAGTGGCTTTTTTACTTTTATAATTGATATCAACATTGCCTTTACACTTTTTCTTTGCGGATTTTTAACAGACTTAACACCACCTTTGGGATACGAATCTGGTAGAGTGTCGGGTTGGGTAGTGTCCGGATAGGTCGAGGGTTCCACATTAGAAATAGGATCACAGGGAAAGAGAGAAGGAGGAGGGATGGTAGGCTCAACGAGGGTCTCTATGACGACAGACTTGTCAACCTGTCCTATTTCACTGCTAGCAAAACCATTTCTTAACAGGAAGGCATCCCAACAATCATCGTCTAATTTCAACTGATGAACAATAATAATCTTGATCAAACAATGGTGGAAGATGCTAGAATCAGATTTCTGCCTTTTAAAATGCTTTGCCATTTTGTATAGACTTCGAAGGAGAAAATAGGGCATGTTTAGGGGAAAATCGATAAAACTCATGAGCAACCGCAAGTGATATAAGAAAACCAAACCATATCTCCCCTCACAGGTAACGAACTATTTGACAATAGCTAACAAATCATGCCATCTAGTTTTAGAGCTGAAACAGGCATACCTCGGTCACAGCTGGTAATCTTCCTTGAGGTGAACAACAATGACCAGGGAAGCTCTTCAACCTTTGAGTTTTTAAACCACTTTTGTCTCACCGATTGCAGACCGGTGGCTTGGCTAATAAAATCTTCATTTAACTCAAGCTGGACGTCTCCTATTTTATCTCTGCAACCATCGAACGTTAACGCAAATTCTTGAGCGACTGTTAAATTAAAACCCTCTAACTTTTCAACAAAGACACGCCAGCCATTCCTTTCTAAGTCTTCTCGGGCATTATCAAATGATAACAATGTCTAGACACTGTTAGGCTCAATTCTCACTACAAGAGCCATAGCTAACAACAATGAACCGACATAGGATTCGATGGTAGGGTTTGACAGAACAAGCGCAGAGCCATTGCCCCGAGCCTCCCCAACGAAATGCAAAGACAACTCAAAATGGTAGGCGGGAGTGTTAATTTCTATGCGTGTGAGAAAAGTCATGTAGATCGAGGCCATGCAAAAACATAACACCATGTTGTACTTGGAATGACACCTCGCCATAATGGTACACACAAAGATCATAACTATTGAAAACAATCCTATGCATATCCACGATTTGATCACAAAATCAATATGTCAAATAAACAATTGAATCAAAGATTTTATAAATCAAAACCCCATTAACATTAGTCGAATGCTAAATGGGTGGTGGTTTAATAAACATGTAACCAAGGTGTGTTCGAGACCAAGGGGTTATAACCATGAAAACAACCATGTTCATGACAAAATAAGACAAATCGACGATAAACCATATGAACATTAACCCTTTGATGAAATCAAACATGAATTCCAGCTGTGAGTATGAAAACGAAATCGAAAAGCAGGTACGTAGAAAGCGACGAGTAACAAACGTTGTTTAATGAAAAAGATTGTGATGAGTGACGAGAATTTAAAAACCATGTATAGGCAGCTTGTAAAAATAGAGATTAATATGGTTGCCAATAGGCCTCCACAACTTCAATCCTCCACCAAAGGAAAGTTCATATAAGAGAGACAATGAAGTTCTCAATCAACTAGGGAAGAGCTTGGGGGTTGAACAATGTGTTCAAACTTAAAAGGATAAAGGGATGTAGACTCAATATGACGTGAATAATTTCTCCAGAGTAACTTTTCTCTCAAAGTTGAATTTTTCTCCTCTTTTCCACGGCTTGGATATGGCCCATTTATAACCTTAAAATGAAACTAAATGACTGATTTAGAACCTTTCCAGTATATGGAAGGTCAAGGATCGTGGATCCCATGATGTGACATGGAAACCTGACACCATTTTTTAATTTTTGGCACAAAACCCGATGTGCGCGGGTTGTAATGGTGCAACCTGCATATATGCATGTTGTAAAATAGTTAGGGCGCGTATATGTGGAAAAATATTCTTTTTAGCCCGAGGAATTGCAAAAAGGGACTTCAAGTCTACATAGGGAAATGGAAAAGGCCTTCTGAGAAAATTTGCATAGGGTGAGGAAAATATTGCTATAACAGACCTAGACCTAAACCATGACCAAGACATAGACCTAGACCTAGACCTAGACCTAGACTTAAACTATGACCTAGATCTAGACCTACACCAAGACCTAGACCTACACAATTACCATGACCTAGACTATGACTTAGACCTACACAATTACCATGACCTAGACTATGACCTGGACCATGGGAAGACAAGGCATGACAAGGCAAGACACGACAAGGCAACGTCTTGGTATAGATCTCGGTCTAGGTATGGAAATGCAAGGAAACACAAAGCAAGGAAAGCCAAGGAAATACATGACAATTCTAAGAAAATCTAGACATGGCATGGAAAGGACAAGTCTTGGTCTACATGCTATATCTTGTTATAAAATTTATTGCGTTGAAAGATTAGTTTTTTTTTCTTTGATTTTAAATAAGGCCTTGAAGTTATGTTGTTTTCCATGTAGTCCAAAAGAAATTATGGATCAATAGTATAATGATACTACACCATAAGGATGCAACATAAACCTATTTAGTGACATTTGCTTCTTTGTAAATCCTATTAATTATGATAATCCATGTTTCACAACTATGAAGATACCTTAGATATGTGAATAAAGAGAGCTTATGTTATGACATTGAAATTCTCATGCATGTATTTTTATTTAGGATAGATGGGATAACAAGTTGTAGAATTACATAATTAATGAATCCTTTGGTTGTAATTTTTACGCATTAAACTTGTTCATTTAGTACAAGAATTATATTTTTTAGGCAAAAAAAAGGTATCATATAAATGCCATTATTTTTTTATTAAATTAACTTGATAACAAATTCTCTATAATGATGAAAATAACTATATTTTTACAAACAATTAGTTTTATGAATATCATAATGAAAGTACCTTTTAGAGTAACTGTAGTTAGCCAAATCATGGAATGGGATGGAAAGGAAAGGTATGGAAAAACATGACATGGCAAGGCATGACATGGCATCGCATGTCAACACAAGGTATGGCATGGCATGACATGGAAAGACAAGGCATGGCTTGGCAAGGGAAGGAAAGGAAAGGAATGGCAAGGGAAGGCAAGGCATGGCATGGCATGGTATGGCAAGGCAAGGCATGTCAATGCAAGACATGGAAAGGAAAAACATGATATGGAAACGAATGGCATGGAAAGTGAAGGCAATGCGAGGCATGTAATGGCATGGCATGGCAAGGAAAGGCAAGGCATGTCAAGGCATGGCATGGTATGGCATGGCAAGGAAAGGCAAGGCATGTCAAGGCATGGCATGGCATGGCATGGAAATGCAAGGCATGGATTGGAAAGACAAGGCAAGGAATGTCAAGGAGAGGCATGGCATGGCATGGCATGGCATGTCAAGGAAATACATGGCATGGCAAGGCAAGGAAATGCAAAGCATGTCATGGCATTGCATGGAAAGGCATGGATGACATGGAAAGGCAAGGCAAGGCATGGCATGGCATGGCAAGACAAGGAATGTCTTGCGATGGTGTGGGATGGCATGGGAAGACAAGGCATGGCATAGCAAGGCAAGGCATGGAAATACATGCAAAGGCATGGCATGGAATGGAAAGGAAATGCCTGACAAGGAAAAATATCCTCCTCTATTAGTCCTATTTGCTTGCTCCAATTGAGAAAATCTCGAGGCACGGTGTGAAAATGAGTACAAAAAGCACCCATGGTCCCTTAAAAATTGGGCACATAAGGAACACATGTGTGTTCCTATGAACGCACACACATTCTCAGGAATGCACACATGTTCTTAAGAATGCGTGCATGTTCCTGTCGACAAACCTACGTGGCATGTTAACTAGAGGTTCGGGCTTTGCCAAACCTATAGGATTGGGAATGCATGCGCATTCCTGAGAATGCACACACATTCCTGGAAGTGTGCATTCGTGTTGACCCTCTTGCCATTTTTTTGTCCACCAACTTTGTGCACTCACCCACATGAGATGGCTTGAGGCCTTTTCCGCCAATTTCTTGTCTTGATTTTTGTTCTATTTCTTAACAAGACACACCCACACATGGCTAGTACTAAGTGATACTTGTTGGTAAACCATAATCCCTCTTCTAACTCCATCTAATGGGTCAGAGCATCATGAAAATGCATAGTGAAAAAACCTTTGGAATATAGAGAGAGGTTGAAAGTTGTGGACCATGTGGTTGTAACCTAGTGATGAAGAACAACAATGGAGGTCTCCAGCTCATTAAACCTATGGATGAGAGCATTAGTTTTGTTAGTATTCATTCATTCAATAATCTTCAATGCCTACATTTTTAAAAGTGGGATAGCGATTGAACACTCCATTATAAAAACCTTTGAGGAGGGGGTTCAAAGGGAGGAGGAATTTCATAAGACGTCATTTTTAAAAGTTTTAAAAGTGGGATAATGATTGAACACTCTGAAAACCTTTGAGGAGGGGGTTCAAGGGGAGGATGAATTCCATAAGACGTCATTTTTAAAGTTTTAAAAGTGGGATAATGATTGAACACTCTGAAAACCTTTGAGGAGAGGGTTAGAGGGGAGAAGGAATTTCATAAGACAACCTTTGAGGAGGGGGTTAGAGGGGAGGAGGAATTCCATAAGATGCCATTTATAAAAGAATGTGGTCTAGAGGAAAAGTATGTGTTCCTAACTTCATATTCTTTGATTAAGTAGAGTGTATTTAACGGAGTAATGTATATTTAACTACTTGTTGATGAAATGATGTTGTTTAAAGAAGGAAATTCATTCCTTCCTTTTTTGTTTGATGTGGTAAACCAATAATTCAAAGCAAAGAAGCAATGATGCTTAATAGTCTTCTCATAAAGATAAAAAAAAATGTTTATAGACTAGAGCACAGTCAAGTTTCTATTATTGCTCAAACTATTAGCAAACATACCAATATACAATGCCTTTAAATACTATACAAATGCAAAGGAGCAAAGAGAAAATAAGTCCTTGTGCACTGCAACACGAACAATTCCCTCATAGCCAAATTGGATCGGAAGCCAACGTAACTACAAGCAAACCCAAATCCCTAAAATTGGAAAGTAGGAGAAGCAATTATGCACAGTTGGCTATGCAAAAAATTCAAAATAATGAATGAGGTAGTTCGAACAACACTTATCGATAGAAGGAACAAATTACCATTATGCGTACCAATGATACCCAAACGTCATCCTTCATTTTCAAATGCGTCTGAAAAAATAATATATATGCGTGAATTTGTATTCTCTTTAATAAACTTAAAAATTACCTTGATTAAAATAAAAATAATAATTAGTCCACTTATACAGAAATTTATAATGAAAAAATAATATATATGCGTGAATTTGTATCTCTTTAATAAACTTAAAAATGACCTTGATTAAAATAAAAATAATAATTAGTCCACTTATACAGAAATTTATGGTTATAAACAGTAACCGCTTTTTTTTCACTTTTCTCTCTATTGGGTGACAGAAATCGAGCATGACTGAAAATAATGGTACTTTGGTACAGTCACGCTGAAAATAATAGTACTTTTTCTCATCTCCCACACATATTTGGAGGAGACACATTATTACATATATTACTAAAAAGATAAAGAAAAGGAAATTTATGATTATAAATAGTAATTGCTTTTTTTCACTTTTTTTTTTTACTGGGTGACAGAAATCGAGCATGACTGAAAACAAGGCTATTAGGTAGCATATACTTGTCGAATATAATAAAGAAAGTATTGTTTAAGGAGATAGGGAGACAAGGAGTAGGCATGAAATGACTAGATGGCAGAAATATTTATTACAATAACATTGGGGAAAGTGAAGGCAGCGATAAGACTTCAAAGTTTTTGGCCAATAAAATATCAGATAAATGAGATTTAAAATTTAAAATTAATCATTATTTTTTAAAACTTTTGATAAAATGGTGTATATTTTATGGTCAACCATAAACTAATAAAAAATCAAACCTAACTCAACATTATATACCATGTCTATCTACAGGGATAATAATAATACTTTGGTACAGTGAAGCTGAAAATAATAGTACTTTTTCTCACCTCAAACACATAATTGGAGAAGACACATTATTACATATAATACCAAAAAAATAAAGATAAAGTAACAGGTAGCAATCTTCCCTGCCCTGCCAGAGTTCTGTTGTCCAAGAAAGTCGAAGCATCGATTGATCTGGTCTGGTCTATTTTTTGAAAATCTTGGTTGGTTTAGAATGGGGTATATTCTTAGGGATAATGTTCCAGAATACATGGAACTTTCATCATGATGAAATTATGAGAATCTGAATAAGTGTAGATTGGGGTATATTCTTAAGAGCTATGTTTCAACATGCATGGAATTTGGATTATGATGAAATTTTGGAACTTTAATCATGATTAAATTATTTTGTGTGTGTTTGAATTTTTTTTTGTCTAAATCTATTTGCTACCAAATTAGCTTACTAGAAAACCATTAATATTATTACGACCCTTTAATATCAAAGGAAAACCATTCTCAAGAAATCAAACACTTTCCCTCACACACAAAATCAGTCTACTTGCTATCAAATTAGCTTACTAGAAAACCATTAATATTATTACGAACCTTTGACTTTGACATCAAAGGGAAACCATTCTCAGGAAATCAAACACTTTCCCTCACACACACAAAAGCTCTACACTTAAAATTTGAACCTGTTAAACCTGAGCGGTTTACATTACAACGCCCTGTCTGCACTACTAAACAGCAGCGCAACAAATAACAACAGTATTAAAAAACAATTGATGAGCCTTATATATTTACAAAACCAGTGAAATGTTGGCTGCAATTCACAGGCTCACCGCCCCCGTATTAAGTCCTTGGGATAGACCTTTTCAGAGCAGCAGCTAATGCAAGAAGAATGAATGCTTTTGGGAAAAATTGTTCCCATGCTTTTGAGGGACGCGAGAATTGGTGCGGCCATGGAAGCAAATATCTCCCTTTTTATGTTTCCTCGCTTTGGAGGAAGCCTACCCATCTTTCCTTGGGCTCTGCCACTTCCACTTCCAGTGCCACTGGCAGGCTCTGCCATGAACACACAATAAGAATCTGCAAAGAGTTTGTTCTCCACTATCCCGATTCACAGTTAGCTTGCCCAACCAGATGCTATGAAAGCAAAGTACCAGAAATCAGATAAAGAGCAACAAGAAAGAAATAGTTCATGATACCAAAGACTGCCGGCCAGTGGCCTCTGTTTTTAAAGAAGCCTCATATTTCTATTTTTTTTTTCGTTTTCAAAAGAAGAAATAAAACTTCAACTGCAAGCAACTAAAGGAATTCATTCACTCCGTTTCCGATTGTGTGAAAGGGGATGTGTAGCCTCTCTCGGCGTTTATTTTCAACGACCGTACATTTTGATGGCTTTCAAAAGCGAATTTACTTGGTCAAGTCGTGGTTGGTTCAGATCGGGACCAACTGGCAGAACTATGACATCAGAACAGGAAATATGTTGCATTAAAAACCAACATTTGGGCCAGATAGTAGCAGTCTGGTAGTATTTTATGTCATTTCAGTGACATATTTGACTTAATAACGACTCGGGAGTCCAGAGTGAAGACAGGGGCGACATATTTGACAAGATTAAGAACAGAGGAAGACGGGCGCGCAGCAATCAACATGATCAGGAGGGAAAATATCGCATATGACGTCGGACGATCTGACAGCACGCGTGCAAATTTGTTCGAATATTTTGTACCCGTTGGTCGGGGATGAATTTTAGGAGCATTGAATCTGGTCAGATTTTCTGGAGTAGCCAGAGTTTGATATGGATCAAAGTTCTGTGTATTTGATAATCATACTTAAAAGTTTTACCCCATTTTAAATCAATTTAAATGCCCAGAAAATTGATCAAACTTCTAAATTAGTTGAAAATTTAAAATTATATCACCAAAAAACATACGAAAAAAATAATTCCAGAAACAAAATTATGTTGAGTTAACCTACTTCTTAATTAATTTTAAGATAACTTATACTATAGTAATTTTGAAAAAATAAATAAATAAAAATAGAAACAAATTTAAGTTTATAGATTTATAAAATAAAAATGTGTAATTCATTTAAAAAAATAAATAATTAAATAAATTAAAATTAAATCATTTTTAAAATTGTAAAAGAATTTTTTTTAAGTTTTAAAAAATAAAAATTAAATCATTTTTAAATTTGTAAAATATTTCTTTTTAATTCATACAATTATTATAAAAAATATGGTTGCACCTAGAGATACTATAATAAATGGTATCGTGACCCGTGCACACATAAGTGGATCAAAGCCCACTTCCGTGTCCTTCAACTTTTTCTGTCCCCGAGGTGTAGGACAGTCGCTGATAGAGTGTGTTGTTAAGCCACTCCGTGTCCATGTTAAGGGTTGGTGTGGCTCAGGCCGGATGCGATCCAGATGCCAACAAGTTAATCCCGATACCAACAGGTTTGACCACATTAACAAACAAACAAAAAAAATATTATAAAAAATAATTTGAAATTCATGAAATTTTGTTTTGGAAAAACTTAATTTTCTTGTAAGATAGCTTATATTATAGTAATTTTGAAAAAATAAATAAATAAAAATAGAAACAATTTTGAAAAAAAAATAATAATTTTCTTGTAAGATAACTCGGTGAAAATAGGGGAATGTAAAGGAAGTTTGATATGTTTATGAAATTTTGTTTTAGAGAAACTTAATTTTCTTGTAAGATAACTTATATTATAGTAATTTTGAAAAATTAAATAAATTAAAATAGAAACAATTTTGAAAAGAAAAAAAACTTCATTTTCTTGTAAGATCATTTATATTATAGTAATTTTGAAGCCCTCTGGGGTAAATACCAATTGGAAATAGTGGAAATGTAATTATAGTAATTTTGAAGTCTTCTCGGGTAAAGACCAATTGGAAATAGTGGAAATGTAATTATAGTAATTTTGAAAAATTAAAATATCACAAGGAAGCTAGGGTCTGGAGAAACTGCAAGCTAGGGTTTGGCAGTCACGGCCACAACAGAGGACAACATGAGTACCAAGGGGGGCGGTAATGGAATCCCCTCATACAAGCAGGTAGTGGTAGATAGAGGGAAAGGCCCATGAAGCGTAGGTTTCAAGGCACCAATGACAAGCACATCGGGATCAGAACCAGAAAAGAGTCAAGAAAGCAACCAGGGAAAAAGCAATCGCATGGGGGAAGAAGCCAAAGAACTTAGAAGGATGTGCAAGAAATAGCGAGCCCTAATGGGGTAGAAGGGCGCAACCCATGTAAACCAAAAAAAACAATGATACCCAAGGTAATACTAGAAGATCTGCAAATGCAACTCTACAGGGACTAGATGAAGACGCATGCGCTAATCTACAATTTTATGGGTTTGTGGCCCACAGAAAGAACGTTGCACAACTGGATTAAATATCAATGGAAGTCAAGCGGAGAAGTGGAACTCCACCTGGGCTCGAAAAGTTTCTTCACAACATTATTCATGAACCTAGAAGATAGGGATAAGGTCTTTGAGGAGGGGGGGCGGGGGAGGGGGCATACTTCCACGCCTCAGCAGGACTATACATGCGACCATGGAAGGAAAAATTCTCTGTAGAGAATGAAACTTTAAAAAATGTACGTGTTTGGTTGAGACTTTACTCCTTGTCGTTAGATTACTGGTTACCTTCCACCTTCGAAGCAATAGGGAAAAAACTGGGAAAATACATGAAGACATCAGAAGCAACACTAAAAGGGAGATATACGTCCTATGCAAGAATCTGCATAGAGATGGATGTGTTGAGGGCACTCCCAGAAGCCATAAGCTTGGAATTTAGGGATGAGGAATGGATACAAAACATTGAGTACGAGAAGATCCCCTTCAGATGTAGAAGATGTCACGAACATGGAGACCTAATCAGAGAATGTCCTCTCATTAAAAAACAAGAAGTGGAAAACACCAAACTACAACAGGATGAGGATGGATTTATAAAGCCGAACCACAAAAATAGAGCTAACAAGAAACAAAGTAAAACCCCAACAGGGAGCAATCTGGAGGTCATGAATAGAATAGAAGGACAGGACAAGACCAACAAAGGGGAAGAAGGAGGAAAGGAGAAGGCAAAAGCTAAAGAAGCTAGGGAACAAGAAACAAATGAGTACACAAATAGCCCAAGAAAGAACATGGGACAAGGGGTAGCACAAATCCTATGGATGGAGTAACCAGAGATCCCAACACCCCCATGCAGGAGGCAGACAGAGATGTGGAAATGACTCCAAGCATGGTAGGAACGAAAGATCTTGATCTCAGAGAAATTGTGGAAAGGGAAGGGATAGATCTCCCAAACATATTGGAGCAATGGAAAAGGCAGGGCGTAGACAATGTACCAGCGGAGCAACTAGACCGGATCCAATACCTATTCCTCCTAAGGGAGGAAGCCAAATCCAGAGGTCTCAAGCACACACACGGGGAGATAGGACACCTAGGAATCAAAGCAGGCGAGGGATAACCACAACTCTCACCCAAGAAGACAAGAAGGAAAAAAAGAAGGAAATCAAACACCGTAGCCCTGCAGGAACTAGGAGCTTTGTCGATAAACTCAGGTAAGATAAAAAGGCTCTTTCCCAACTCCCCCCACACATGTTTAAATGAATATTATAACATGGAATATAAGAGGCCTAAACATCCCACGAAAGAAGTGAATCCTTAAAAATAGACTTAGGAAGGAAAAAACAAACCTTTGTTTCATCCAAAAGACAAAAGGGAAACAATCAACCAAAAAAAATGGACCAAGTAAAAGATGTTAGTTGTCGAAGGACAACAAATGGCGGGAGGTATTCTCACCTTGTGGAATCCACAAGTGATGAACCTAATAGCAGCTGAGGCTACCAGGCACACACTTTTGGTTAACATGCAAATAATTAGTAATACAGAGATGATTATGTGCAATAATGTGTATGGACGCCAGATGTTAGAGGAAAAGAGAAGAATGATTCTAGACTTAGAAGACCTAAAATCCTGCTCCAACAACCTCCATTGGATCCTGGCAGGGGACTTCAACATCATCACATCACTTGCGGAGAAAAAAGGAGGCACCAGGACATTGGATAGAGATGTGGAAGAATTCTCAACGTTCATAGACACATCAGAGATGGTGGACATCATAACCAATAATGGACATTTCACCTGGAACAATAAACGAATAAACCAACATCAGGTAGCGACAAGACTAGACAAATTCTTAGTGTCAAAGTCCATCATTATGTAGGGGTTAACCTTAGACTGCAACATCCTTCCCCGGGGGGGTTCTGATCACTGGACAGTCCAACTGGAAGCAGACTTCCCAACCTCCCCGGAGAATAGACCCTTCAAATTTGAGAAATTCTAGATAGAACACCCCACCTTCAAGGTGAACATCAACCAGTGGTGGTGGGAGGAACAACCAGATCAAGGGACAAGGATGTTCAAACTCTATAAAAAACTAAAGGACATCAAATATAAGCTCAAGGAGTGGAACAAGGAAATCTTTGGAAACATAAACCAAGAGAAGAAAAATATTGAAGACAGAATGAGAAAACTCTAGGAAGTATGCATAGCAGAGAGCTATACAGAGGATCAAAAAAGGAAGAGATCCAAATGACCTAGGAATGGGAGGCAAGATGCCAGCAAGAAGAAATTCTATGGCACCAAAAGTTTCGAATCAGATGGCTAAAGGAAGGAGAGACGAACACCAAGTTTTTTCATAGAACAACCATTGCCAGAAGAGCCAACAACAAAATCCTGAAAATTAAGGTTCAGGATGGGATCGAGAGAGAATCCCACAAGGAGATTGAAAATACTCTGGTAAGTCACTTCCATGGGATAGCCCAGGAACCCAACAAAGACCGAACAGAGGCCATCCAAAGGATAACTCAACACATCCCCCGTTTAGTCACTAAGGAACAAAATAACAACCTAAACAAACCCATTGCTAGGGAGGAAATTGATCAAGTGATCCAGGATATGCCCAACGGGAAAGCCCCGGGTCCAGATGGTATCACAGTGGAATTCTTCAAATCATGTTGGGAAGTGGTCAAACATGATGTTTATAGGGTGGTGGAGGACTCTAGACGGTCGAACTCCATCCTAAAAGCACTAAATTCCACAATGATTACTCTAATTCCCAAAGAAAATGAAGCAAGGACCCCTGACTGGTACATATCTATAGCTTTATGCAATGTGGTTTACAAGTCATAGCCAATAGATTGAAACCCTTCCTACCCACATTGATTTCACAAGAAGAGGTGGGCTTCATGGAAGGATGACAAATCATGGACAACATCATCCATGCCCATGAGCTAATCCACACCCTGAAAATACAGAGGAGAGGGGGGATGATAATACAACTTGACCTAGAAAAATCCTATGACAAAATTAGCTGGCACTACATGGTCAAGACTCTGGAAGCCTTTGGTTAATCCCAACACTGGATCAGCTAGATTGTCAAACTAGTCTCAACGACAAGTTACTCACTCATAATAAATGGATCCCCAGCCAAACCCTTCTGGCCTACTAGAGGCATCAGACAAGGAGACCTGATATCCCCCTTCTTGTTCATCCTGATGATGGAAGGTATCAGTCGAAGCTTAAAAATCGCAACAACAATAGGAGAAATAACAGGCCTCAAACCTTTTGAAAATTGCCCTAATTTCACACACCAACAGTTTGTGGATGACACCTTACTCCATGGCATACCCACGGTCAAGGAAGCAAAAGAATTTAAAATAATATTTGAAGAGTTTGGGGAAGCATAGAGAGCCAATATCAATCATTCCAAATCAATGATCTACTTTTTCAATACCAACCCTGCAATCCAAAGAAACCTCGCAAATATTTTGGGTTTTGAATGCAAAACACTCCCAACCAAATACTTGGGCATCCCCCTGACAGACAAAGAATAAAAAATGGAAACATGGGAATGAGTTCTCAACAAGCTATAGGAGAGGGTGAAAAATTGGAGATACAGATCCCTCAACCTTGCGGGGAGACTTATATTGACTAAGATGGTTCTGCAATCAATTCCAACCTATAAGATGTTTGTATTTCCCGCTGCCAAAGGAATACTACAAAAAATAATAACCATCCAAAGGGAATTCCTATGGTGAGGAGCGGAAACAAAGAAAAAATGGGCCCTGGTGACCTGGGAGAAGGTTTGGAAGCCCAAATGCAAAGGAGGACTGGGGCTACAAGACCCATAAGTAACCAACGAATCCTACAGGGTGAAACTCTGATGGCAATGGGTTAAAGAAACTTCTACCCCGTGGGAAAAGCTCTGGACGACCAAGTATGCCCCAGACATAAACGATTAGGACCAAATTCATTTTATGGGCACTAGGGAGGGATCAACCATCTAGAATCTAGCTTGGCGCAAGAAAACCTGGATCCATACACACAGCTTTTGGGAAGTGAGGAATGGTAAAACAACCAGATTCTGGGAGGATGCCTAGCAACAGGAACCCATAATGGAAAATCCAGAGAGGGAGGAACTCCAACAGGACATGACTATGCAAGGCAAAACCAAATTCCACCACTAATGGGAGAAAGAAATAGATCAAAATAGATGGAGAATCTAGGACAACCTCAATTCACAAAATAGAGACTGAACCGCAACAATCACGAAAGAGGTGGAGGAGGAAATGGGGAAAAGGAAAATTGCAGTCTTGGAAGAAGAGGACCAATTAAGATGGGGCCAGAAAAATGACGGGGAATTAAACTTGAAAGAAGCCGGACATTACATGGTGGACCAGGACCAAGAAGACCCAACGCAACAATGGGATAAGCTTTGGAACAGCCCCCAGTGGCCAAAAATAAAAAATTTCAAATGGTTAGTACTTCACAACCGAATTCTAACCTAGTAAAACCTAAGGAAAAGGGGCTTCATAGGCCTGTCACGGTGCCACCTCTGTCAATCTAAGGAAGAAACAACGAATCATCTCCTCGATGAGTGTAACTACACAACAAAGATCTGGGACTGGGCAACAGGTATCTTTCGACAGTCCAAAGGACCCAAGGTAACATCTGCGCAACCATCAACAACTGGAATGAGAGTTACAACAAAAATGAAGAAGTGAACCTCTGTTGGATTCTCATTCCGGGGATGATCATATGGGAAATTTGGAAATAAAGGAACCGACGCATCTTCAAGAATAAAATCCTTCTGGAAGGGAAACTTAAGGAAAAAATAATCTCCATGACAAGAGAAACGATGCAGAGCCACAACTGTCAGACTGGAAAAGTGCAACTCAGAGGCAAGGACTCTAAAGTCCTAGAATATTTTCACCTAAATGACAAGAGCAACCACACACAAGTAGGATGACCACCACAACTCCAAATAGGTAAGCACAACTAGAATCCCCCTCCAGTAGGGTCCCTCAAGTTGAACTTCGATGGCGTAGAAAAAGGAAACCTAGGAATGACAGGAATGGGAGGGGTAATCAGGGATAGTGGTAGTAACATAATCTAGCTATACACTGGGAGTATGGGAAAGTCAACCAACAACGCAACGGAATTCATATCCCTAGAGATCGGCCTCAAGATTCTAAGCCGTGAAAGGATGACAAACACTATTGTGGAAGGAGACTCCACTCTGGTAATCAACACAGTGAAGAAACTCCAAAATGGCACTAGAGTGGGCAAAGTTCAGAGGCACTAGCGCGTGGAATACTCCCTACAAAAAATCCAGGAGCATCTACAAACGATGAACACAGTGGAGTTGAGTTGGCTACACAAGTCAATGAATGGCCTGGTGGACAAAATTGCTAATGAAGGGGTTAGCAAGGAAGGATCAGAGCTAGTCATTAACTAGAGAAACATCCCAAATGGTCACTTCATAACAAAATGCATACAACAAGTGACAAAAGACCGTGACGAAAACTTAAGTAAGGAAGGACACATCGAGGAGGGAGACACAAGGCCAATTGGCGGGCACGAAGGATCCAAGAAGAATATTCCTACCCAAAAATCGACCACAAGTTACAATGCAGGCTCAGACCACACAGCAGACAAGGGTACGACATCAAGGTCACATCAATAGGAAGAAGTGCAGGGTTAGTGCGTGGGACAATATATATGGGAATCAACAGGTCACGAATGACATAGGAAAAAGGTGTTACCATGGACCAGTATGGATACACCTCACCCAAGCACATGTACGGGGAATAATAGAGTTCGTTACACAATGAGCAGGGGTAAGGGTCGGTGCAGGTATAATGGTCGGGTCATCATGATCACACATATTGAGACAGGGAAAAAGGAAGGGAAGGACCACCTCTGTGGGCAAACCATGATTTCTAGGACGAGTCTGTATCAAGGGAAATCTCATAAGAGAAGAAGCACCAGGAATAGATGCAGAAAGGAAAAGTGCAACTGCAGGCGCTGCCACAAAAACAAGGGTTGGGAAAGAAGGAACCCCTATGTCGATAGGAATAGGAGGATAATTCAAGGAAAAAAATGCCACAAGCCAGCTGAGATGGTGCGTATGAAGAAAACGCACAGCAAAAGAAACCCTCGAAGGAAAGAGTCTCTGACAATCCCTAGGAGGGTTTTAAGGATGGAGGAAGTGGCCCGATATGCCAAAGGCACATTTCATACGGTGGTCGAACCAAAAGGAAAAGAGACCATCACCTGGTGGGAGAAGGAAATCAATGCTAAATGCAAGGGCAAATCCTGGGAGGAACTAACTCAAGAAGTGGACTGGATAACAGACCCAGGGGCCACGTATCCTAGAGAAACCCTCTTCCACAAGACAACAGAAATGGCATGGTGAACAAAGATGTTAATAGGAAAAGTGAGCTCAAAAAGGAAAGATGCTAGCCTGAAGGATAACAAGGACCACAAAAAAATGTTAAAAGAAGTCCCGAGTCACCTCAACAACCTGGAAGCCAGTACAAAATGGATTGTTGAGGACCATAAGGAGAAGATGGAGGGAGTGGCAGCCCAATGCCACCTATACTTGCACTATGTCCATCATATGGACATCACACCAGTTGACGGTAATGGAGCACCAACCCGTATCAGAAAGATTCGCAGGATGGTCCAGACGGAGGAGAATAAGGACAGGGCGGATGAAGGAAAGAAGCATCTCATCATCTCACTTGCCAACTCTATGTTGAGAACAAAAGGAATTACACATCTCCCTCATAGTTGACAATATCATCATAATTGTTTTAACTATAATTTTTTTTTTCTAGGTCTCAACTCGATGTTGAACACGAAATGAATTACAGTGAAATCTCCCCTTCAGGCAATCTTTTTTTTTATTAACTTTATATATATATATATATGGGAATTAACTATCATCTTCATATGTAATGTTGATATTGACATATTTTTATTTATGGTCTACATTCAAATATTTTCTTTGTTATTAATATTATACATCTCTCTCATATTAAGGTGCAGAAAGGGGTTCTCTCGAAAATCATAATCATGTGCCCATATAACATTGTAATTGTAATAATAACAATATAAAGTACTATAATTGTAATTGCATTATTTTCAGCTTCCTTCTATTATTTTCATATTTTTTCACCTAGTATCTTCTTCGATATTTTTTCCCCTACTTATGTTGTTGAAGTATGTCTATATGTTAAATGCATGGCATTCTACACAAGTGAAAATTTGAGAAAAAAATTAACAATAGAAAGGGTAAAATTTAGAAACAATACATACATGTTAATATAGATCAGAATTGTTTTATACGGAGAATACCATAAAAGGAGACACCCTTCTCACAAATTTCCCCCAAAAAAAGACACAAATGTCCACAAAAACTACATCCAAATCTTTCTTACATCCATATATTCTAAAAATAAAATTCCTTGATCCTAATTTCTTTGCATAACATGAGATTTAACGAAAAATATGATTAAATTAAGAACTTAATTCCTTAGTGAGTGAAACTCTGCTTCCCTTATTGATTATGTTTAGATATTGCATCCATTACTGTAGAATTATGAGCATTACAATGGTGTTCATTCTCATGTACCCTTTTTGTCACTACAAAGATTAGGGTCTGGTTACATTGGATGGTTTCCTCCTACTAATCAAGGGATTTATGAATTTCTTAAACTTTCCTATAATGAATGGAACATAGCCATGTATTAGGATGAGGATGCTAGTTTTTGGTTCAGATATTCCCAAAGTGTAGAATAAATGTTTTAGATCAAATCACCAAAATGGTTGCATTGGGCACCCAAATCAAAAAGTGTGCCCAACCTAAGAAAAACACCCAACTCCATAACACACAATTTCACCTAGAAAGTTGTATAGTGGAGGGGCTAAGCCCACTTGAGGAAATGTCCAAAACATTAAAATGAAGTATACCACATAAATTAAGCCCCAACATTTCAATAAAATAGAGGGAAGCTCCAAGAAAAAGAGGGTGCATGATATTTGGTGAATATAATAATTTCAAGAGCCAAATCACATAATTCAAATTCCAAGAACCAAGGAATTCCAAAGACTAGCACTAATTGGAGCCAATTCTTGTAAGAAAAAATTCCATATAATGATCCAAAAACTAAGTGAGGGTCTTACCAAGACACTAATGATGAGAGAAACCTTACTCCAGCCAATATTTCTCAATCTCAATGTTAATTCCAATATCCCACCTCCTTGGTGATATACGGGCATTTGCAAGATAATGATGGTCTCTCATAATGCGTTAATGACAACACAAACATGGAAAAACAAGAATGTCTTAACTTGGAGAGATTATTCAAGGTACTTTTAAAATTAATTTGAATATGATGTAAAATGATGAAATGTAGGAAATTGAATTAGTTTTCCCAATATATAGTTTTTTATTTATAGAAATTTTGAATAAGTGTGTGAAATTTTTGTTTTTCTAACATTGGTATGTTATTTTTAAAGAAAAACATAAGTTATATGTCTTTGTTAGCACATGTGTTGAGTACCTTAACAACGAGATTTCCTTAAAAAAAATTGTTTGAACATTATAAGGTATATGTCTTAGTTAGTGCATTTGTTGAGTACCTTAACAATGGGATTTCCTTAAAAAAAATTGTATAATTGTAGATAATCCATTGTTCTAGTGTGGTGGATTTTTCCAAAATTTATAATATTAGTTTTATATTTTTTTAAATTTATGAAAGTAAATATATCCTTCAAATCACAATGCCTTCCATTAGTGTAGACTATGAGGGTCTTAACATTATCAAACAACTTTATTTTTATAAATTGTAGATATTTGTCTCTTCTAGTGTAGTGTTTAACTTATTTTAAAAATGGTTAAGATGCTAAAAGTTTATAGAAGAAATAAAAGAGGTATGTATTTTAGGATTATGTTATCTGTTAAGAAAAAAAAATTAAAATTAGTAAAAAAATGTTAATTTAAAAAGAAAATTATATATCTGGAATCTGCATAGCCGAATCAATCTGTGTCTAAAGTTTCATTGACAACAAATTTGTGTAACTTATAGAAAAATAACGTAGAAAAAAAAAGATATAGAGAGGTATTCATAAAAATGGAGGGTTTATGTATTTGTATACCAAACCACTAGGTTTGTAGTCCTAAACCTAAATATGAGGAAACCAACTCAGCATACACATACCCTATAATTCTCATTACCACCCCCCAAAAAATTGAATTATAACTAACACACATGCTCCTAAGAATGCGTAAGCACTCCAAGAACGTGCATGTCCTCCAAGAATATGCACACATTCCTAGAACACATGCATGTTGTTATGCCTTTTTTCTATTTATTTCATTTTCTCTCTTTCTCCTAATTCCTTCATGTCCTCCCTCTACCTCAAACTCTCCCTCCCTCCCTCGATACCCCCCCCCCTCTCTCCTTCATCCACCCCTCTCTTCCACTCACTCTGTATCCCCCTCCCTCTCTCTTCCCCACTCTCCATTATT
>ML780966.1:342222-355613 GCA_009831015.1 Picea engelmannii
AAGGCAGATGTAAGAAGACCTAATAGAAGCTTCCGCTTCTAGAAGGATCTTCCTCTAGATGCTTCTCTTAATAGACACATTTAGTATAAATAAGGGTCGAGGGTATGAAAACCCTAGCTTGGAGATTATTGTAACAGAGTGCTACTTGACTGGAGGTTGCCCCCTCGAAGAGGCCTGTGAACATTGCTATCGGAATCAAAGTGTTATTTCTGTTGCTATTTCGTATATCATTTCTGTGTATTGTGAAGATTATGTTGGATATTTTACTGTTATTCTGTCATTTCTAGCATTTCATTTCTATTCTGATTATTTTATATATATGGTATCTTGCACAGAACCCATTCATAAATATCACTCTGCCCTTTGGGAAGAAAATGCTAAGGATGCATTTTATGAGGTTTGTCATTTTATTATAATTCTGATGCATAAAATACTTTTTGGATGCAAACGCCCTCACATTTCTGATCCAGTCACATAAAATCTTAAAGCAATTACCGACTGGTTTATTGAGGAGAATTTTTCCTACATTAGGGTTTACAGTTGTTCCATTCCCCCTCATGCACTCCCTAAATTCTGACTAGACAGATTGGTGTGCAGGGAGGTAGCCCATCAGATAGTAAAGGGCGACGTTGGATTAGAACTAAAAGCAGCTCAGAAGAAGTCATGGACAACTTTCCCTGTACATATTGGGAATTTTTCTTTATTAAATCTAGGCCATTCCAAGGTAGAGGTTGAATCATTAGAAGAAGTGAAATTAGTAGATATTGAGCACAGAAAGTATGACCCCTACTAAGTAATAAACATGCATTTTATACATTGTAATCTAAAGGCCTATGAGCATGAAACATCTATCTATGATGATGTATTCAAGGATGTTAAATCCTATGAAGAAGTACTAAACATAGTACATGCCATGCCACCTAACTCACAGACCGGATTCGCGTCATTCCAGGGCCATAGGCGAAGTTGCCTACCCAAGAGTTTGCATGGTGAATTTTCGACCACACCTCCAGAGTTTGCAGGGTTTGAAACAAATACACAGGACACAAAAAATACCAAAGGCAATATGAAGGATACTGAGATACCTTCCCAAGACACAGAGGGTTCCCAAACAAAAGAATCAGAGATAGAGAAGGGAAAAGCGCTGAAAACACCCCCAGAAATCCCTAAGGATGTTCCAGAAAAGACAGGAGGAACAACATCAACAGAGCTCGGTAGTCCCATCACTTCCTTAACCCCATTGTAGTCAACTTATGGAACCCCCCATGAAGGAGCTCTGTATGTCAGTGATCTAGAGACAATTTCAAGGGATGAGATCCATCCATTAGATTATCTTTTCAGTAAAAAGAGAAGAGCAATCTTGAAACAGGAAATCCATCCGAAAGGAGAGGGGATGATTAAAAAACATAGGGTCATTATAGATGGAACTAAGCTTAAAGATGGAGAATTTGCTACAGAGTTAGTAGGTACGATGGGAGCAATAGCATCAACAAATATATATTCTGTTGGGAGTTTAACAACCATGCTCGAACAAAAAGACCAAACAATAACTCAACTACAAGACAAATTGAAAGAAACTGAGAGAAATATCAATTAGGGAATACAAAAGGGTCTAGAACAAGCTAGACTAAAAGATATTCAAGAAATTCAGAAAATGAAAACAGGATTAGAAGAGGAAAAACAGATAATACAGGTCACACAGGCACAGGTCCAAAAGTAGGAAGAAGAAAATAAATAGTTACAAGATAAAATTAGTTCTATTACTAATCAAGTAGTAGAACTTGAAATTTTCAGGGCACAGGCATTGGGAATACATTTGAAAATAGAAGAAGAAAAACAGAAAGTGTTTTTAAATCTGGAAGTAGTCCAGAATTACTTTCAAGAAACAAATAAATCCTTGGAGAATGTTCTCCAGAAGGAAAGGGAAGCGAAAGCGGCCAGAACGACTTTCCAAAAGGTAGTATCCCTCTCAACAAAGGAAGAAGTTGGAAGGATTCATAAATTATCCATTTCAGAACAGTTTAAAGGAGACGTAATTCTTAAAGTGTGGGAAGCAGACCTGCTCGAATACAAAAGAATAACCAGAGATGTCAATGATGATTGCCAGGGAATTTTTGATCTCTTAGAAAAGACTTCATTGAATATTGGAAAAATGACTATCATGGATTATTAGGTGAGATTAACATTGCCAAGCACCAGCTAAGGTTCAAAGAAGAGATGGAGGATATGAAGATAGAGATCTCAAAAATTAAATTAATCAATATCACAGAAATCGAAAAATGGATGGTGACACCGAACCTAAAGTTGCAAACTATTTAGTTCACAGGGAAGATGATAGAAGATCATTTGCCTTAATTACAGAAAATATTCTTCATGTTTAAAGCAAAAGATATACCAGACGCTCCTAGAGTTTTTGTGAAATTTTTGGGAAAGTGTGTTCACTATCTTGAGGCGGAGAAAGGAAGTTCATCAACACAAACGTAAAAGCATTTTTTTTTTTGAATATTTTCATCACTAGAAATTAGAAAAGAAATGTAAACGGTTGACATTATTCATATATGTAACTGTAAGCTTAGGAAGTTGGTTAATCACCAACGATAAAATATTTGATGAAGAGGTATAAATGTATTTTCAAAATACGGAGAAAGGGCTTTTTGATTTTTGGAGAGAGACGATTGTATTAACAGTTTTTCAATCAATCATAATATATGATACAGACGAGATTCTAAATCCTGCCAATTTGTAGCTATGTGTTCTTTAACCCTGTTTATTATACTTTATTATGTTTTTCTTTCAATGTTTTTCTAATGAATAATCAATTTGAAGTTATCTGTAGACATATTTTATAGTTTAGATTGATTCAGATATCAAATTATTTACAGCTTTTCCTCTGAAATTGCTATCAGTGATTTTAAGACCTGTGAATCCTTTGAACCTTAATACTTAACTGTTCATTAGAAATCTTGTTTTCCTTCCTTATTTCCTGTCACAATATGAGATTCTTTCTTGATTAAAGCCTCATATTTTTCAATAGTATTTCTTTGTTATTTTATAATTCTCAAATTGTTGCAAATCCAGGAAACGACCTCGAATGTATTTATGTTAGTGTTATGAAATTTCAAAACTATTTTTCCTATTCTCATCTCTTAAAAGATTGAAGTGACATTTGATTAAATTCTTTCACAATTAAATAAAATCTTATTCTCCATGACTGTCCCAAATAGCAGACAACCCAATATTGAACCTGGACTTCAAGATCAAACCAATATTTCTCTTAACCTATTTAATACCATCCTACAAACAACAACTAATCGGGTCGAATTAGAACGTTCATGGGATGTTATTGAGAAAGATATTAACATCCAAGAACAATGGGAAGCTAGAAAGAGACAGTTGAGAAACTGATTCTGCTTCACCCTTCCTTTTCAATTCTTATCCTTAAGTTATTCCTTTTTACCTTTACGGATGCCTTGATGGTATACTTTACAACCTTAAAGTATAAACTCAGGAACAACATTTTTTTTTGGCACCATTGTTGGGGAACGAAGAAACGAATCTTTTCCCTGGGAAGAATGACATTGACATTTTCTGTCTTTGATAGTGAACAAGGATATAAAACCTTCTAAGGCTACTAGTATTTTTCACTTGGTGACTCCACGATAACTAAACTGGCTATTAGCTGAAAGAACACCAGAAAAAACCCGGACAACAAGAAGACCTCGCCAGTCTCCGATCCGGAAAAGATTTTAAAATCACAAAAATCACTTAGACAAGTCTTTTTACCCATACATAGTATATGTCAGCCTGACTTTACACAGTTAAAAATTTCGGAAACTCTTGAAAGATCTGTTTCGCTTCCCCTCTCATATGATATGTTCTCTTTTCCTGAGGTTTCCTCCCCGGATTTCCAAGAATATTCTCCTCACACATTCCAAGCTTCAGCCTCAAATCTAACCATGGCTACACAAGGAGGTGATGGAGCTGGAGGTGGTGCTTCTGGAGGACCAGAAAGTGGTCAAGTATTGCTTCCTATAATCTTCGCTAAAGTAGCTTCTATATATGCTCCCCTTGTCCTTCCCGTTCCTCTACATGATCTCCCCAAAAATTGCATGAAAAGTCTTCCGAAATTTACAGGGGAAGGGGATCTGACTGCCTAAGAACATATAAAAAATTTCGACCAATTTGCTGACATCCTCAGAATAGAACATGAAGATG
This sequence comes from Picea engelmannii, assembly GCA_009831015.1. Taxonomy (NCBI): domain Eukaryota; kingdom Viridiplantae; phylum Streptophyta; class Pinopsida; order Pinales; family Pinaceae; genus Picea; species Picea engelmannii. Next base: position 346,438 of record ML780966.1, read on the forward strand.
TCTATTCTAGACTCCTCGATCAGACTTTCGAAGGACAGGTGAGGACCTGGTTCCGATCCTTAGCAGTTGGATATTTAAGATCTTATGAAGAACTTGAAAGTGCTTTTATTAGACAATGGGGAGAGAGGAAGGACCACCTCTACTACTTGACTGAATTTGGAGCCCTCAGAAAGAAAAAATCCAAATCAGTTCTAGAATTCACACAAAGGTTCAACAAGTTGTATACTAAAATCCTGGTTGAGGTTAAACCTTCACAACCAAGAGCAAAGGTGGCTTTTGTTGGTGCTTTTTATTTTGACTTCGCCTTATTATTGAGAGAAAGGAGATCAACAAATCTCACGAAAATGCAGGATGATGCGCTTGAGATTGAATCAAACATGATGGCATCAGGGAAATTAAAAGAAAAAAAAAACTGAAAACAAAGAAAATAGTAAATTCAAAGAACAAGGTGGACCTTCAGGATCGGGGAAATCCTCGGGAGATAGAATAGACGAGATGGCAAGGGTAATTAGAGAACTTTCAAACAAGATCTCAAAAATGGAACTAGAGAAATCGAAAAGAGATAATTTCCCCAGGAAATATTTTAGAAGAAATCCTGATCCTCAGGTCCCACAGAAAATAATTAAAAATGAAGACCAAAAAATTCCAACCCCCTTCAAAAGTGAAAACTTCATTGGAGAGGAAGATCTAGGAGATTTTGAAGAGATTGATGAGGATATTAATAATCTTGGCGACGATAATAAATCACCTTATTTATCGAGACAAGATTACGAAAGATCCTGAAATAAAGAAATTACATCGGAAGACAATGTTAGCAACAATATGTCTGAAGATTTCACCTATCAAGATATCACAGATGATATCATAGCTGAACTACAGGGAAAATATAATTTAAGACCAAGGAACAAAAGTCTCCCAACTGTTTCGACAAAAAAGATCTTTCCAAGAGGCGAAATCGATGAGGTGACTCCAAAAGTTGTTGACAAATAGACTGCGAAAAAACACACAGCTGATATGCAACCTGTCTAGTCAGAGCCAGTAGAAACACTCCATGTGAAGACACAAGCTCCTGTAAATGAAAACAAGTCCACATTACAAAGAAAAGTTGAAAAGAGAGGAATGGAGGCCCCAAATATAGAAAGCGACAAGGCCCTAGGAAATTTTAATTTGGAAAACAAAATAAATAAAATCAAAATTCCTATTCCCCTTGTTGAATTAGCTAAAAATCCCATATACAAAAAGCAAATCACCAAGATGATTAACTTTTCCGAAGACGAAATCTAGGTCGATGTCATCAACTTAGAAGATGACAAGCCAAACATAGTCTTTGGTCCACACTTCGAAGGTGCGAGAGACACTATGGCCCCCTTTTATATCACGTTAACCTTGTTTGACCACCTTCTCCATAATTGTATGCTGGATTCCAGAGCTTCCCACAATGTGATGCCAAAGGAAATTATGGAAAAACTTGGTCTTGAAATCACAAGGCCCTATGGTGACTTATATTCTTTTGATTCAAGGAAAGTCAAATGCATAGGTATGATTAAAGACCTAGTGGTAGGTTTGGCTCAAATACCTACTAAAAGCATTCTTATGGATGTAGTGGTCGTTGACATTCCTCAAAAGTATGGTATGCTATTATCTAGGTCATGGGGTTCCAAGCTTGGAGGATCTCTCCAGCTGGACATGACATACGCTACAATTCCAGTTTTTGGAGGACAATACATGCGTCTTTACAGAGAGACTAGGTTGGAATTTACGGTAGGTGATCCACATAACCCAAATAATCATCCAGTTTATATTGCTAACCAAGACTTAGGAAATTGTATATTATCTATTGATGATGATTTTGAAGTAGATATAGACAAAAATTGTATAGAAGAAAAAACTGAAAAAGAAGAAATAAAAAAAATGTATATAACACTAGTGTATGGAAAATGTATTTTGACGGTGCCTCATATTTCCTTGGAGCCGGAGCAGGAGCACTCCTTGTGGCTCCTGATGATCAATTCGTAATCCCCTTTTCATATAGGCTTCAGTGTAATGTGGATTGTACAAACAATGTATGCAGATATGAAGCTTTAGTGCTAGGATTAGAGGATGCTAGGAGGATGAAAAAAAAGAAACTCGAAGTCTTTTGTGACGTCGAGTTAATCATAAAATAGGTGAATCGGCAGTACCAAGCCAAGCATCCTAGATTGCGGTCCTATAGGAATTGTGTTTGGGATTTAATCGAGAAATTCTTCTCCTCTTTGAATGTTCATTTTGTCCCAAGGTCTGAAAATCAACAGGCTGATGCTTTAGCCAAAGCAACATCAACTTTCACACCCCCAACTGCTTTTAAATTAAAGTATCACATACAAATGAGACATCGACCTTCGATACTGAATAACATACAACATTGGTAGGTCTTTGAGGACAATGAGAAGCTTCAAAAGTTTCTAGAATCATTAGATGAATTTGCAGAAACACATACTGATCAAGAAAATCAAAATGATCCCATTTGGATCATGCAGGAGGGGGAGGATTCTAAAGAGTTTCACGATAAAATCGTGAATCACCTAATGCTTGTTCTCAAGAACAACTAGATTACCAAGGGTCTAATTCCCTTGGAAATATTATTCAATCAATATGATATCCATTCAAAAATCACCCTACAGCCCCAACCAGAGGAGGTTGACGATTGTAACATAGGAACTAAAGAAAACCCCCAGATGGTAAAACTATCCAAATATCTATCTACAGAAAATAAAAATAAATACACAGAGTTGCTTAGAAAGTACAAAGACATTTTCTCATGGTCGTATGAAGAACTGAAAACATATGACACTTCTGTGATCGAACATAAGATACCCCTGAAGCCTGGTGTCAAACCTTTTAAACAAAAACTCCGACAAATCAACCCCATTTTACTACCTGTTATCGAACGAGAAGTCAAAAAACTCCTTGATTCTAAGATAATTGTACCACTGATATATTCTGATTGGGTAGCCAATCTGGTCCTGGTTAGGAAGAAAAATGGGGAAATTAGACTGTGTGTCAATTTCAGAAATCTTAATAAATCCTCTCTCAAAGATAATTATCCCCTACCTAAAATGGACCATGTTCTAGAAAAAGTAGTAGTAGCTAATAGAATGTCAATGATTGACGAATTTTCAGGTTACAATCAAATTGCCGTCAGTTATCACAATAAAGAAAAAACAACCTTTACCACTCCTTAGGGTACATTTATGTACGATAAAATGTCGTTTGGATTGATGAATGCAGGTGCTACTTTTCAACGTGCAATGGATATCGCTTTCGTTGGCGAACAGGACAAATTTGTAGTTATCTATTTGGATGAACTTATTGTTTTTTCTAAATCGGATGAAGATCATCTGATACATCTCAAACAGACATTTGAGAAATGTCGCAGGTTTGGTCTATTCTTAAATCCTAAGAAGTCTCACTTCGCTATGCAAGAAGGCAAGTTGTTGGGTCACATCGTATCTCGAGATGGAATTAGAATTGACCCTAAAAGAGTTGAAGCTATAGATACAATAGCTATTCCTAGGAATGTGAAATAAATTCCGTCATTCTTAGGAAAAATAAATTTTTTGAGAAGATTTATTCCTAACTTCGCTGAAATCATGAAATTGATTACAGATATGCTCAGGAAAAACAACGAAGTGAAATGGACAGTAGAATCTAAAGCATCATTTTCCCATATCAAGAAGGTTATAAGCGAGGTGCTAGTACTAGCGAGCCCCGATTATCTCAAGGATTTTCTTATTTTTATATTTGCTTTTGAACACACACTCACCATCGTACTCCTTCAGAAGAACGAAGAAGGTTTCGAGCAACCGATAGCCTTCTTTAGCAAAATTCTCCGAGATGCCGAACTCAGATATAATATAATGGAAAAACAAGCATATGTTATGGTAAAAGCATTAAAATCTTTCAGAACTTATGTTTTACATTCTAAGGTGATTGCATATGTACTCACAAGCTCCGTAAAAGATATTTTGGTTCAAGCAGATAGTGATGGCAAAAGAGGAAGATGGCTTGCCAAAATTCAAGAGTTCGACTTGGAGATTAAACCGACAAAATTAGTAAAGGGGCAAGGCTTAGCTAAACTTTTAAATGAATCCAATTTCAAAGCTCTTGGGATAAACAACTCTCAGGGAGGAGGAAGAGTGGGTAGACGTGAATGAACTTGAGGACCAAATAACTGAAATCCGAATCGAAGAGAAATTCGCGTCATCAAATTGGTGCAAGGACATAGTAGCCTACTTACTGACATTGAAATGTCCAAGTGACTTGTCTCCATCCAAAGCTAGAACACTAAAGCTGCATGAAATCAAATACTGTATTTCTGAAAAATGATTATATTGGAAAGACCCGCTTGGCTTCCTCTTTGTTTGTCTGGTCGAGTCGGAAACAAAAAAGGTTATAAGACAATTTCACGAAGGAGGATGTGGAGGACACCACGCCAAGAGGGTTACAGCATATAAAATCCTGAGGGATGGTTATTATTGGCCCAAACTTTTCCCAGATGTCAATGCTAATGTACGAGCTTGCGAGAATGGGCGAGGTGTCCAGCAAATTTTAGAGATGACACCCATGGGATTTATGCTACAGCATCCTTGAATCAATACATGGTATATGTAGCTATTATGCTATGTAGACTTTTCGGGAGAAAAGATCCCTACCATTTTCATGCAGATTGGGTGCCCTTTTCAGAAGAAGCTTCATAAGGGAATGCTTTTAACTAGCATAAGATTTTGTCAGATAACCTAACACAGGAAATCTCAAACTACAAAGCAGCAAAATCAAAGGGACAACCAACAACTTTTTACATGTCAGCATACATTATGGATGCAATCTGTTATGTGACTCCTTTTCCCTTAATGAATTGGAGTTGGAACATTTTCTGTCCAGAACCCATTCATAAATATCACTCTGCCCTTTGGGAAGAAAATGCTAAGGATTCCTTTTATGAGGTTTGTCATTTTATTATAATTCCAATGCATAAAATATTTTTTGGATGCGAACCCCCTCGCATTTCTGATGCAATCACAGAAAATCTTAAAGCAATTGTCGACTGGTTTATTGACGAGAATTTTTCCTACATTATGGTTTATGGTTGTTCCATTTCTTCTAATGCACTCCCTAAATTCCTACCAGATAGATTGGTGTGCAGGGAGGTAGCCCATCAGATAGTAAAGGGCGGCGTTGGATTAGAACTAAAATCAGCTCAGAAGAAGTCATGGCCAACTTTCCCTGTACATATTGGGAAATTTTCTTTATTAAATCTAGGCCATTCTAAGGTAGAGGCTGAATCATTAGAAGAAGTGAAATTAGTAGATATTGAGCACAGAAAGTATGACCCCTACCAAGTAATAAGCAGACATTTTATACATTGTAATCTAAAGGCCTATGAGCATGAAACATCTATCTATGATGATGTATTCAAGGATGTTAAATCTTATGAAGAAGTACTGAACAGAGTACATGCCATGCCACCTGACTCACAGAACGGATTCACGTCATTCCAGGGCCATAGGCGAAGTTGCCTACCCAAGAGTTTGCAAGGTAAAGTTTCGACCACACCTCTAGAGCAGGAAGGGCCTCCCCCAAGGTTTGAAACAAATACACAAGACAAAGAAAATACCAAAGGCAAGATGAAGGATACTGAGATACCTTCCCAAGACACAGAGGGTTCCCAAACAAAAGAATCAGAGACAGAGAAGGGAAAAGAGCTGGAAACACCCCCAGAAATCCCTAAGGATGTTCCAGAAAAGACAGGAGGAACAACATCAACAGAGATCGGTAGTCCCATCGCTTCCTTAACCCCATTTCAGTCAACTTATGGACCCCCCCACGAAGGAGATCTGTATGTCAGTGATCTAGATCCAATTTCAGGGGATGAGATCCCTCCATCAGATTATTTTTTCATTAAAAAGAGAAGAGCAATCTTGAAATAGGAAATCCATCCGAAAGGAGAGGGGATGATTAAAAAACATAGGGTCATTATAGATGGAAAGAAGCTTAAAGATGGAGAATTTGCTACAGAGTTAACAGGTACGATGGGAGCTATAGCATCGACAAATATATATTTTGTTGGCAGTTTAACAACCATGCTCGAACAAAAAGACCAAACAATAACTCAGCTACAAGACAAATTGAAAGAAACTGAGAGAAATATCAGTCGGGGAATACAAAAGGGCCTAGAACAAGCTAGACTAAAAGATATTCAAGAAATTTAGAAAATGAAAACAGGCTTAGAAGAGGTAAAACAGATAATACAGGTCACACAGGCACAGGTCCAAAAGAAGGAAGAAGAAAATAAACAATTACAAGATAAAATTAGTTCTATTACTAATCAAGTAGTAGAACTTGAAATTTTCAGGGCACAAGCATTGGGAATACATTTGAAAATCGAAGAAGAATAACAGAAAGTGTTTTTAAATATAGAAGTAGTCCAGAATTACTTTCAAGAAACAAATAATGACTTTCCAAAAGGCAGTAGCCCTCTCAACAAATGAAGAAGTCGGAAGGATTCATAAATTATCCATTTTAGAACAGGTTAAAGGAGATGTAATTCTTAAAGTGTGGGAAGCAGACCTGGCCAAATATAAAAGAATAACCAGAGATGTCAATGATGATTTTCAGTGAATTTTCGATCTCTTAGAAAAGACTTCATTGAATATCGGAAAGAATGGTTGTCCTGGATTATTAGGTGAGATTAACATTGCCAAGCACCAGCTAAGGTTCAAAGAAGAGCTGGAGGAAATGAAGATAAAGATCTCAAAAATTATATTAATCAATATCACAGAAATCGACAAATGGATGGTGACACCGAACCTAAAGTTGCAAACTATTAAGTTCACAGGGAAAATGATAGAAGATCGTTTGCCTGAATTACAGAAAAGATTCTTCATGTTTAAGTCAAAAGAGATACCAGACGCTCCCAGAGCTTTTATGAAATTTTTGGGAAAGTGTGTTCACTATCTTGAGACGGAGAAAGGAAGTTCATCAACACAAACGTAAAAGCATTTTTTGTTTTTGAATATTTTCATCATTAGAAATTAGAAAATAAATGTAAACGGTTGACATTATTCATATATGTAACCGTAATCTTAGGAAGTTGGTTAATCACCAACGAGAAAATATTTGATGAAGAGGTATAAATGTATTTTCAAAATACGAAGAAAGGGCTTTTTTATTTTTGGAGAGAGCCGATTGTATTAACAGTTTTTCAATCCATCATAATATATGATAAAGACGAGTTTATGAATCCTGCCACTTTATAGCTATGTGTTCTTTAACCCTGTTTATTATACTTTATTATGTTTTTCATTCAATGTTTTTCTAATGAATAATCAATTTGAAGTTATCTGTAGACATCTTTTATAGTTTAGGTTGATTCAGATATCAAATTATTTACAGTTTTTCCTCTTAAATTGCTATCAGTGATTTTAAGACCTGTGAATCCTTTGAACCTTAATACTTAACTGTTCATTAGAAATCTCGTTTTCCTTCCTTATTTCCTGTCACAATATGAGATTCTTTCTTGATTAAAGCCTCATATTTTTCAGTAGTATTTCTTTGTTATTTTACAATTCTCAAATTGTTGCAAATCCAGGAAACGACCTCGAATGTATTTATGTTAGTGTTCTGAAATTTCAAAACTATTTTTCCTATTCTCATCTCTTAAAATATTGAAGTGACATTTGATTAAATTCTTTCACAATTAAATAAAATCTTATTCTCCATGACTGTCCCAAATAGCAGACAACCCAATATTGAACCTGGCCTTCAAGATCAAACCAGTATTGCTCTTAACCTATTTAATACCATCCTACAAACAACAACTAACCGGGTCGAATTAGAACATTCATGGGCTTCTATTGAGAGAGATATTAACATCCAAGAACAACGGGAAGCTAGATAGAGACAGTTGAGAAACTGATTCTGCTTCACCCTTCCTTTTCAATTCTTATCCTTAAGTTATTCCTTTTTACCTTTACGGATGCCTTGACGGTATACTTTACAGCCTTAAAGTAGAAAATTAGGAACAACACCAAGTATGTAACAATCATGTGTCAACTACTCATCAACTATGACTCATCAATATGTACCAACATCATCAACTATACACCTCATGAATGTGCCAACTCATCAACTACTTGTCTCAACCATGTACTCAACATGTACCTCAACCAAAATCCTTCATCAATTTCATCATCCAAATCTGATTTGTAGCTCTGTAATAGACCTGGTTTATATGATCACATTCCTGCAAACCTTCCTTAACTTTAACGACAAGAGACTAGCATTTTCATCAAACGTTTCTTTAGTCTCACATGCCTAGTTTTGGATTAGTCAACAACCCAAACTTGAAGTCATCATAACTTTGTACCTGTAATGTATAAAGATCTAAAACTGATATAAAATGTTCTTCAATGTGTTTTATGCAATTCTTCCAGGTTTCACTACTCGAAACCTCTCAAAAAAGGAGTTATAGCAAAAATGGCATACCTTGCTGAATTCTGGCTTATTCTAGAGAGTGACCTTGTAGAGAATGCCCCACACAGAATGTTTGTTGAATTGATATGATACTATTACAAAACATACTACATATTGTAACCTAACCAAAACATTTGGGTTCACTAAATTGGGATCTGTTATGAAGAAGTTATGACGTTTTTACCCGAAACACCTATTTTTGACTAGTTTCGGGACTAGCCACAAACCCTATTTTCCACGGAGTGTAACTCCAAAAGTACAATGACCCACAAGATTAATTTTGCACCACAGATACTTGGATATTTTTTCTGAATGGCATAGAAATTTCATGGTCTGAATCATTATAGAAAAAACGTTATAGAGAAAATGGTGAGATGACCTGTAAATAACACAACCTAGAAAGCACCATCAAAAGAATTTATCCTTCCTTGCATTTCGTTCTTCTTTCCTACATCTTCCCTCGGAATTTCAGCTTAGATATCATTGGTTACCTCAGACACCTATATGTATTCAATATGTTCAAGTGTGATTAAAATGAGAGAGCCTTACCTCTTATTTATACTCTCCAAGTAGCTTCCTTAAAAACATCTTCTAGGTCACTTGACCCCACTTTCCTTATTTTAGGGTTAACCCACTTCTAATTTCTCCATTAAATTTATTATTGA